>CM053582.1:55551482-55597220 GCA_028627135.1 Pseudochirops cupreus | reverse complement strand
AGGAAGAATGTTTGAAAGTCCTCCACCTCACTGAATGACCATATTTTCCCCTGGAACACTATACTCAATTTTCCTGGGTAGGTGATTCTTGGTTTTAATCCTAGCTCCCTTGATCTCCAGAATATCATATTCCAGGCCCTTCAATCCTGAAGTGTATTTTTGAAAAGCCAAAACAAAAGATAGTTTCAGGTATAATTTGAGGCAGAAAATATAATTTGTATGGTGAGGAGGAGGAGGGATAATTAGGAAATCATTTAAAATGTTCACAGTCCTTTAACAGAAATCTTAACTTCAGTCACATTTTGAGTATACCTATGACAGAATAGAATCTGCCCTCCTCTTTGGCATCAGCCATCACAAAATGTGGATGTGATAAATCCAGACTTTCCAAAGCATCAAGGAGATTTTCCGTTGTGCCATTTGCTGAGTTGGAATAACCACACTGCCATCTTGTACCATTCACTCCTTTTTGACTTCTGAAATTGGCATTTTGCCTTTCTGGACGTGAACTTCAATGCTTCCACTCATGGTCAATGGCTAGAGGAAAGAAGCTCCCCAAACCTCTCAACAAATATCCACTCCAAACCCTGTCTCTTGGTGACCTTTCCTTTGGCCCCTCTCTAGGGGCCAAAGCATCTCCCCATTTCAGACACATTGTCAGATGACAAAATCACAGGAATATTTTCCATCTTCCTCTTGCCACCCCATCTTGACCCTCCACAAGTGGATTGACTGAGCCATGCCTTGCCATTTGAGATTATCTTTGGAGTTGGAAACAGAATACATTTTAGAATTAAAGAAGTTAGAACTGACAACATTTTAGCCATTACCTTCATTTTCAATTTTAAAAGACATCTTAATACAAATCTAGTCAGCCTCCCAAGAAACTCATTTGAGTGCCAGGCAGACCATAGATGCTTAATAAATGCTTGGTGAATGGTTGAATTTGATCATGAGTAGAATGGGTCACTCAAAGACTGGGTGCCCATGCCAGAGCCATAACTAGGAACTTTTGCATCTGGGGCCAAGGTCAGGGTGGCTCAGCTGGGAGTGAATACCCTGGGATTCCTACCAGATTTCTAAGCTGATAAAGAAGGTGGAAGAACCCCTAGGACAAGGCCCGGGGGTGGCACTGGGCACGGTAGGATATGGGCCCACGACTGGCAGCCTTTGAACTGTCCTCACTGGGGTACAGTTCCAATAGCCTTGCCCTACTTAAGGCTCTGATCTGCAGGGGCTCAGCTTAGTGCAGTCCTGGCAGGATGGAATCAACTAACAGACCAATCTTGATTTTGGACGTGTTTCACTGTATTTCATGGAGGCAAACAACTTGCATTCTACATGGGTCTTTTTTTTTCCTTAAAGCTTATTTTGACTTGAACTTTAACAGAGCTAGAGTTTAGTTCTTAAAATATGCTGTCAGCTCTACAAATTGCAAAATCAAAATGATTTCATTTTCTCCTTAAAAGTCACTCATTACTGCTTGATCCCAACAAGGTATGGATCTGGCATCAAGTCAGCATTAATTTTAAGCCAGTATTCATGGAAAATGGTATTAAAGCCACCCCCCTCCAAGCTGGCTCCCACATGTCTTTCCAGGCTTTTTTCTATGAGTCCCCACTTTGGGTGTGTCACTGGCCTGTTGGCTGTACCTTCTACTAGGCATTCTTTCTGCCACCTTTGAACAGGACCTTCTCTTGTGTGGGCCCAGGAAGCAGGGGCACCTGGGACACCAGGAAGAAGGACTGTTGTCTGGGTCTCTGTGCTGGCTTAGTGTTGCCTGGACTTCACTGCCTTGTCACCTCTACCTCCCAGAATCCTCAGCTTCCAGCAAAGCCCAGCTCAGGTACCCTTTCCTTTTCCCTTTCCCACGAGCATTTATTAGCATTCTCTCCTTGAAATTACTTTTTATACATTCACATTTCTCTGTCTATGTTCACATCGCCATCCCCTAGTAGAAGGTAAACTCATAGAGAGCCTCTCCCAGGGCCTTGTTATTCAGAAGGTACTTAATGTTTGTCACATGGAATAAAATTGGATTGTGACTATTTACTATGTGTAAAGCATTCAGTTGGTTGGTTTTGTTTTCAGTTTCTCATCTGTGTACTCCAGGGGCTGCCCAGATGGCTCTGGGATTACCTACCCCTCCTTGCCTTCCTCCAGAAGAGATCTTAAGGCATCAGTGGTTCCCATTGCTAAGGAGGTGACCCTGGCTTCTTGAAGGCTCTGTTAGGGGAACCCAAGCTTGGCCAGTGTAATGGGTAGACAGCTGGCTTTGGAGTCAGGAAGATTTGGACTCACATCTTGCCTCTGATCCATCCTGGCTGTGGGACCTTGGGCGGGTCATTTTAACCCCCAAGTGGCCCCAGGAACAATTTAAGATTTTAAACTGCAGAGAAGGCCTCTATGTATATGTCCTGGTGCAGGAAGTTTCTTATCAGAGCTCCTCACCCAGATGAAATCATTGGACCAGTCCAAGAGAGCCAACAACAACAAACAACAAAGGCCTGATGAGGTTTGAGTAATCGTATCTGAGGTTTTTAACCTCTTTAGTAAGCTGTCTATACTTCTAAAAAAGAGCCGGGACTTATTCATCAAACTAATTATATTTGTCTTTCCAGCAATATCACTGCTAGCCAAGGCTCAAAAGGAAGGTCATGAAAAGGGGGTGTGACAAGGCCGATAGAAGACATCCTCTCACCAGCCTTGGCCTTTCCCCTCCCTTCCCCCTGCCTTCTTCCCTCTTCAGGCCATTTTCCAATATTTTCTAGAAACCTTGCTAAGGGCTCCCTCTTCCCTCAGCAAAGCTCACTGGAAGGTGATCACAGGTATAAAGGCCTCTTGACTGATAGAGGGCTCTTTCTAGAGCTACAATCCTCCCAGGGATTTGTCATCTTTTTAGTGGGGGCCTTCCCTCTGACAGAGAAGATTAGCAATCCATCAGTGCCTGCCCCTCCTGCCTATCTGGTGCTGACCTCCTATAAATTAGCCCCAGGAGGTCCACCCAAAGTGGTGTGGGGAGAGTGGGGGGAGCCTTCCTCCAGACAAGGCCTGAAGGCATTAGTGATTCATAGTTATTCACCCAGGTGACTCTGGGCTCTGAAAGGTTCTGATAGGGGTGCTGGAGCTAGGGCAAGGTTCTAACAAGCTTTGAAGTAAGGGCTGGGCAATAGACTCTGTCTGCTTTCTCCCAGCCAGTGGAACTAAGTACTGAGGGTCTCAGCACCAGCAGGCTTAGTGCTGAATTCTCAGCCTTTATTTCTATGAAATAAAATAAAAGAAAACAAGCTCTTGGTGCTCTCCCCAGCTAGGATTTGGGGTAGGGGTAGGAATGGTGGGGAACAGGACTGGGAGTGGGGACAGGATTGGATTCTAAGTTTCTGAGCTGAATTTGCACAATGCTACTGAGGCCTGCTCTGGGAATGTGCTGGCAGGCTTGCCTCTTCTTACCTGAAGATGGCGCTGAGCCTACAAGTTGGGTCCTGAGGTCCGGGAAGGCAGGCTGAGCCATGCTGCCAAGAGATACACTATTGAAAAGGTCAAACTAGCCCAGCAAACCAGTGCACCTTCCAGAATATATTAAACAAGAAAAGGCAGCTGCTTTCTTCTCATCTCAAAGCCGACAAGAAGAAGAGAAAATGAGGGAGAGACAGACCTTTAACAAGGAGCCAGAGAGCAGCTAGACAAGGCTGCCTGGGTCTGAGCAATTAGCTGGCACAGCCTGGCATTGGGAGTGTCTCTTGCCCTAGGTAACAGAGACTGCTTTTACTGCTCCAGAGAATGGCCAGCTGGAAGTCAGAGGGGCCCCTCATCCACTCTCCCTCCTTCCCCCGCCTGTTCTCCTTTACTCCTGCAGGCTTTGGGTTTACCCAGCCTACATATGTAGCAATAGATTTGGACAAACTGCCGCTTCTGGGCCTTCGGGAATGTTCCAGAAGAGCCAAAAGAACTCATTTGTTCCTGGCCCTGTCTGACATGTACACTTGGATGTGAGCAAGGCAAGGGGAGGTGAAAAGCCCAACCAAATCTTCAGAGGCCAATGTGGAGGCCAAGGGCCTGGGTTCACCTTCCAGCTTACTTGCTTTCTTCCTCCCAGTGTGACCTTCACCAAGTCCCTTCACCTTCTGGGGCCCATTTCCTCATCTGTTAAATGGGTGGGCAGGGGGAGTGATGGTGGTACATGAAGTGATTCCCCCCAAAGTCCTTCCAGTTTCAAATCTAGAAGTTTATCATATTATTTCCCATCAACTCTGGGGAATGACTCTGTGTGTGTGTGTGTGTGTGTGTGTGTGTGTGTGCGTGCACGCGTGTGCGTGCGTGTATGTGTATACATAAACATTCTTTTTCTCCCTCCTCTGAGCTTTTCTTGAGAGGATTAAATGATACAACATATACAAAATGTTGGGTGAGCCTCACAAAGCTAGATACACATTAGCAGTTGTTACTGTTTCTTGCTCTTTTATATAGAGCACTCAGACTTTTGGGACACTCTCTGTAGCATTGACCACGTGTCAGGGAGCCCTGTTTCTGCTACATACTAACTGTGTGCCTGGGCTGAGCAGAAAACTGGTATGATGCAAAGGGGAGGGAGTAGGGGTGAATTAGACAACCTGGATTCAGATTTGGCCCCCGCTGCTTATTCCCTTGGTGACCTTGGGCCAGTCATAGTCACTTCCAGCTTTGGTTTCCTCATCTATCAAATGGGGGGAGGGGCTGGAATTGTCCATCCCTGAGGCCTTTTCCAAATCTGGTTCTATGATACCTATAAACCTAAGCAATTTTTCTTCCTGATGCCCCAAACAACCCTCTAAGACTTGAAATCCCAGAAGAGCTGTTAGGCATAGAAACTATAACAGTGAAACCTTGGCACAAAGAGTTGTTGAAACCAGAAGACCTGGGTTCAAATCCTGCCTTTGCTCCTTGTAGGGCCTTAGCCAAGTCATTTAACTTCCCTGGGTCTCAGTTTCCTTGTTTGTAAAGTTGGACTAGATGAGGTTCCTTCCAAATCCAGATCTATGATCATTAGTAAATCATTCTTCCAGGCTCCCAGGCAACTCTGAGACTACAGGGTCCAGGTGGTTCCCCAGTCTGGGCCATCGGAAGGACTTTCCGCCTTGGCAGGTTTCAACATCAATTAAATCATAGCATAGAATAGTGGAAAGAACAGTAACTGTGGAATCCGAGGCCTTGCCTTCAAATCTGGTCTCAGATCCTTTGTTAGTTCTGTGACCTTGGTCACTTAACCTTCCTAGGCCTCAGTTTCTTTACCTGAAAAATGAAGAAGTTGAAGGGGCCTCTAAGGTCCCTTTTCATTCTAAGACTAATATATACCTTAATAGAATATATACTTAATAATTCCATAGAGAATCCATACATGCTTTAGCAATTCAGTGCCCCCTCCTATTTTGGATCAGCCAGTGCTGGCTCTCCAGCTCCATGGTAAGCAACTTGAGAAGCAGAGCCATATTTCCCAATCCTGCTCTGCCCCCCCACAGCACTGGGCACACAGGAGGTGTTCAGTAGCCACTGATTGAAAGACTCAAAACAATTCATTTCACGCCCCACACTGGGAAGGGAACGAAGTCAGGGGTTTGTAGCTGATTGCTACCTGCCCTTTGTCTGAGAAACAATCAAAGCGGATAATATAGGGTGAAGTGTTTTGCAAACTTTGAAGGGCTCCAGAAATGTCAGTTATCCTCACTGTCAGCATTCTCATCATCATCACATACTGTCCTGCTCGTGTGACAAGCACGTTCACCACCCTGGCCCCACACTCGGGCCTTCTCCTAGCCTGCTACTTTGAGGCCCTGGTCAGTCTGGGCTAGGGTTCCAGCCTCAGTTTCTGACTGATTTGGTACCTGTAGGTACTAGGATAAAGGCTTCCCTTGGCTGGACTGCAGTGGTGACCTGGGAGAGAACTGCCCTTGAGAGTCTGGTTCATAAATTGTGTCTAAATGAGTTAAAACTCGAGCCTGTCAAAAGGGAATTTAAAAAAAAATTGGTCTTTTTCCCAAATGTAGCTCCTGGGACAACTTTAATTATTGAATATAAATAAAACCATAATTATAAACATACAGCATGAAATACACATATGTTTGTTAGGCCAAACAGATCGTTCTCTTTGGGGCTTTGTTGGGGTGGCACACAGAGGTAGCCAGCATCATTTTACTCTCCCTTCCTCTTGTTTCACCTTCAGCCTCCTCTCTTCACTCTCCTCCTATTGATGCCACCCTCAGTTGGTCATAAGATCATAGATTCAGACCCGGAAAGGGCCTAGGAAATCACCTAGTCCAATTTCATCTATTGTACAGAAGAGAAAACTGAGACCAAGAGAGGTAAGTGACTTGCCCAAGGTCACTTGTCCAAGGGAAGTCAATGGAAGAGATGGAATTTGAACCCAAGTTCTCTGCCTGCCTTGAAATTGATTCCCTTTCTGTCATAAATGAATTTATTCAAAGATACAGTGATTTTCTAAGATGGATGCCTGGTAAGGGAGAAATCTTTCCCCAATATATTTACATTTGAATAGGGGCTAATTCCTCAACCCAAAAGAATGAACGGACCCCTCCTGAGAAGATTTCAGGTATCCACAGTCAAAATCAAGGGGAATGACTGTGTGGAAAGAGGGGAGGAGTTATTAACATACAAAACCAGCCCTTGAAGGCCACCACTTTTTTTTGGGCTTTTACTGGGCTCCTGGTACATCCTGGACATGTGTGCCCATGTTTGATTGTGAGCTCCTAAAGGACAGGAACTGGATCTATGTGATTTCTGTGTGTGTACAATGCCATACCCTATCAAACAAGCATTTATTAAGTGCCTACTGAGTAGCATGTGCTGTGGATACAAAGACGCAAATGAAATAATCCCTGCTCTCAAGGAGGGACCAGAAGTTACATTTGGGTGTGTGGAGTGAGCTTGGACAAAATGTACACACACACACATGCACACATACACACACGCACACACACACACACACACACACACACACAAAGAAATCCAGTCATTTCAAGGGAGAAAGTGCTGGTACTCTGCAAGGAGTAAGCAAAGGACTCATGAAAAAGCTGGAGCTGAGCTTGTGAACAAAGTAGGGATCATAAGCAACAGAGGTGAAGAGGAAGTGTATTCCAAACATGGGGAACAGCCTGGTCAAAGGCAATGAGGCTGGAGACAGAATGTCATGGATGAATTTGGCTGGACCGTTATCATAATAAAGATTACCATAGTAAAGGGAGGGGGCATAATATGTAATAAGGCCGGAATTGGGGCAAGGTTGTAAACGGTTTTAAGTGATAAGCAAAGGATCTGATATTTGATCCTGGAGGTAATAAGGAGCCAATGGAGTTTTCGGAGCAGAGGAGTGACCTCTGACAGAGGTCAGACTTTGGTGGCTGACTTTGGCAGCTGAGTGGAGGAAGGACTAGAGGAGGGGGAGACATGAGGCAGAGATTTCAAGGAGTGGCTGTAGCAATAGCTCAGGGGAGAAGAAATGATGGAGAAAAGGGTACATGTGTAAGAGATACTAAAGAGGCAGAAGGGAGAAGCCCTGGTCACAGATCAGGTGGAGACATGGGTGAAAGAGAGTGGAGGGTCGAGGGCAATGATGAGGTAGCAAGCCTGGGTGAGTGGGTGTGGGTAGGGGGGAGGTGGTGCCCTTGACAGTAACAGGGAAGTTTAATAGAGGACACCAGGCAGGGCTAAGAGATCATGATTGTGTTCTGGACTGGCTGACTTTGAGATGCCCCTAGGACGTCCAGTTGGAGATGTCCAATAAACATTTGGTGATGTGGGATTAGAGATCTGGAGAGATACTGGGGCTGGCTGTATGGAACCCAGAGCCATCTGATTAGAAATAAGAACTGAATCCATAGGAGTGGTTGGGGTCACCAAGATAGAATGGCAAGGACAGAAATGAGGTTCTTAAAGGGTTTTTGATTATTCTGAATAAAGCCCCCTTCAAAAGTCGAGGTAATGGAGGCTCCAGGTACATAGACTAAGCCTGTGATCAGTGTGGTTGTGAAAGGGACATGAGAAATCCAAGAGTCATTCAAAGGAACACTGGAGGTGTGGGAGGTATTTTTTCCCCCAAATGGAGGAGATTTGAGCAAGATTCAGGTGAGAGAAGAAGAAGCTGGGGAAAAGAGAATGAAGACATGGGAACAAGATGGTAGAATGGGGGAAGCACTCTCCCCTTAAGCAGGGCAGCTCGCTAGTCCTCCCTGGGCCTATGGGGGAGAACAAGGCCAAATGATCCAATCAGTTTCCTTATGTGTAGTATTGATGGACATGCATGATTTAGTTTCCTTATAGCCAACACAGAGAGATTTCATAGTTATTATTCTGTAACAGATGCCAAATGGAGAGCATCAAAATAAGTGGAAATGAACAGAATAGATTGAGTGGGGTTTATTAATTTTCCAGTCTGAAGGGGGGAAAGCCCTTATAAATATTGTATGGTTGTGCTGTATGCAATGAAGGTAACACATTGTTATGGCTTCAGAATAACAATTTCTTCTTGGACTTCCTCTCCTCAAACAATAAATCATCCATAGTCTATTTTCATTGGCAAGCTTGTCCCTGGGAACTCTGCAATTTATTGATTTTTGTTAAATTAAGGATGGGGGAGGAGGGGGCAAGGAGATAAGACCCTTGTTCTTTTTGCCTAGGACCAAGAAAGAGAGCAGGCCTTTCAGAACCATGGCCAAGGCACCAGGCTTAAGTGTGGCATTCCACCTGCCCAGTTGGGCAATGCCAGCATCTCTCTCCACCCCCATTCCCATTAATGCTTCCTTCAGGACATGGGACAGGGAACCAGCCAAGGATGAGTCTAGACCAGTAGTTCTCAACCTTCCTAATGCCACGACCCTTTAATACAGCTCCTCATGTTGTGGTGACCTCCAACCATAAAATTATTTTCACTGCTACTTCATAACTGTGATTTTGCTACTGTTATGAATCATAATGTAAATATCTGATATGCAGGATATATTTTCATTGTTACAAATTGAACATAACCCACAAGTTGAGAACCACTGGTCTAGACCATAACAGATGCCATTCTGGAAAATCACTGCGTTGTTAACTGTTAAAAGGAGAGGACATTTTAAAAAATGATTTTTGTTTCTTAAGGGGTGAGTCCTCACTCTGCTATGTTCACTTGGCCACCCTGTTTTAAAACTTTAGGGAATTTAGGAACAAAAAGCCTCCAACCAGGGAAAAAAGACCATAGATACATAGATGAGTCTGTGGACAGCTAGGGCTAGGGAGGAAGAGAGGGAAGAAGAGATTTCAGTGCTGATTCTATCAATGATCTTCTTTTTTCTTTCTTACAGGTTATTAAAAAAATCCTTGCTATGGCAGAGCAGATTCAGAAATTGATTTTGCCTGTCACTGGAAATACGTTTCAATGGTGAATGCTCTTGTTCCTGGAGCCCATGGCAGAGCTGGTGACAGCAGAGAGAAGGACTACATTATTCCTGTCCCCAAATTATTCCAGAGATCTTTGAAGCCCTTGAAAGGGAACATCAACACAGACTACAGAAACTCCATGGGATTTCTTTTTTACGAACCTCAGATTAAGAAATGAGCTTTGTGAAATAGGTTTCTCTGGCTCTTGGAAGTCACTGTGCTGTTTAACTCCGCTTGCTCATTAAGACCATTTGGAGTGAAGTCTCCTTTTCAGAAAGCCCTGGTAATGAAGTCTGGGTCAGAATTCCACCTTGTTGCAGGTGGCACCAGCTTCCTGTGCACAGACAAGATCCTGCCTCCTCCTCTCCATCCCTGCCTGGTGTTCTGGGGTTTCAGACACTAAAGGAGCCTTGGGCCAAATAAGTACCACTTCTCTTTCATATTGACTCTGTCTTGCACCTCCCTCTCACCTGGCTCGTGTCTCCTTTCCTAGGCTTTCTTTTCTGAAAAGGTCTCCATCACACACCCTATTCCTATATGTGTTAGATGATAAGGGGCCATGGTATTCAGCTGCCCAGGAATATCCAAATGAAGTGAATTGGAAGGAAAATAAGCTGGCCTTTGGATGGGATTGGGAAAGACATCAAAGGAATAGTCTTTCCTGACTCTTCATCAAGACAGAGTGGACAGAGTACTGGAATTGAAGTCAGGAGGTCCTAGATTTGAATCTTGCCTCAGAAGCTTACTATTTCTATGGCCTGAGCATCTTTCTGTGTGCCTCAGTTTCCTTGCCTGTTTCTGTAATATGTCAGTATGAATGGTGGCAAGTCCTAAGATAGGTCTTTGGGTTGGTATGTGTTTCAATTCTGCAGGAGGAGCCCAGAGCTCTACCAGAATATGGCATAGTACAGGAGGGGATGCTAGCTTAAAGCTGCACTAAGGCTTTTGGGACACCCTGTAATTGAATATGTTATACCAAAAGACAAAAGAAAAAGTCTTAGAACCAAGAATTACTTATCCTGCCAAACTGAGTATGGTCCTCCATATGAGAGGAGCAAGTGGGTGGGCCTTGAATTCAGTCTTCCCTTTCATATCATTCTCTTCAGTCTGGCCCCACTGGACAAAGGAGACTACCAGCCCCCAATTGATGGCAGCCTGGGCTGTCACTGAAAGGCACAGTAGGTCACATCTAAGCCTGAACGATCTGCCACACCACAAGTGGAGAGTCTGGTGCCTCCTCACATGGAGGTCTGGGTGTCAGAGCTGTACAGGGAGCAAGATCTCCCCCCCACCCCCTTGTATTTATGCCTCCCTTAGCCAGCAAGCAGTTCTTTGGGCTGCTTCTTGTTTCTCCACAGGGTAGTGAATCAGCCCAGTTGTCTCCCAGTGCTTCTACAGAGTTCAGTGAAATCCTGTAAGACAAGCTCAAATGAAAATCGGGATCGGCCACCACAAACTCACTGCAGACTCAAGTGAAGCGTGTTGAGTAAAAAATCAGTTATTTCCTACTTAGGAGCATTTGTGGAACACACAGAGAAACAAAGGGGAAATGCCAAGCAACTGAGCTGCGGTTTAACCAAATGCTTAAAAAAATTTACAAACAAATCCACAGCAGAAGCCAGTGGAAGGAATGCTGGAGCTGTAGTCTGAGGAGTGAGAACTATCGTGTGGCCTTGGTCAAGTCACTCTACCACCTGGGTTTATTCCCTCATCTGTAAAATGAGAAGTGTGGACTAGCTGGCCTCTCAGGTCCCTTTCAATTCAGAATCTCTTTTCCTATGACCCATTCAAATACAACACACTCTGATAGCAACAAGAGACTAGAGGAACGTGTAAATACTAACTTATCAAATCCCACACCAAATACCTATTTCTAGGACTGGCTGGGAAAAGTAGTCAGGATTGTAACTGCGATGAACTAATTACAATCTGCTCCCCTGGGTCACTGAGATAAGAAGGTACTATACATTTGAAATTATACAAAGAAAGTGATGAAAGTGTCCACACTTCTTTATCTAGAGATTTTACTGCTAGGCATATGCCCCAAGGAGGTCAATAATAAAGGGAAAGGCCCCACGGGCACCCAAATATTTATAGCAGCATTTTTTGTTAGTAGCAGAAATGAGAAACCAAGTAGATTGAGAATGGTTGGATCAGTTCTGGTAAATGAATGTGCTGGATTATTAGTGTGCTGTAAGAAATGACAAATACATAGAGAAGTGTCGTGAGACATGTCTCCCTACTCTCCATTGGCAGCTCTGTTTGGGCTTAACTCCATGGAGTGAGATGCCCTTCTCAGGATAAGCTGATCACCTGAAATCTCACCATCAGTCACCACCCTGGCCTCCTCCCCTCTCTGACTGGAGGGCTAGAGGAGGAAGCATTCAACTCCTCCCAAAGCTTCCTTGAGAGAGGACAGGTTGTGGGTGGACTTCACAGCTCATTCTCCACTTTCTATCTGCAGCTCTCCTTGGTCTGAACCCCAGGGAACAATATTCCCCTTGGTGTTCCCCACTCACCATCCCCCCACTAGATTGTAAACTCAATTGAGGGCCAGGATTATCTTTCTTTTTCTCATTTGTATCCCCAGTGCTTAGTACAGTGCCTGACACATGCTAAGTGCTTGATAAATGTTTATTATATTGAATTGAAATGAATTACATGAACTGATATGAAATGAACGGAACCAGGGAAACAACATTCACTATGACTACAGCAATGTTTATGTCGGAACGAACAGCATCAAAAACAATGAAACAATCAAAACTGAAGCCAGTGAAATGACAATGATCAAGCTTGGCTCCCCAGAAGAGCAATGAGAAGGCATCTCCTCACCTCTTTTCAGAGGCAGGAGCCGTGAGCGTGGAAAAACATATACAATGGCAGCCTTTTTGGCATGCTGGTGACTTTTGCTACAATGCTGTTTTTTTCTTTATAAAAGACGGCTCTCTGGGATGTAGAAGGAAAATATATTGGGGATATAATGTCAAAACAGAAGATGCCAATACAAATTTCCCTTTAAAAAGTCATTGGAAGAAGGAAAGGACATCTGCTCCTGAGGGCAAGCCTCACACTATATAACCACAGTCATCCCAAGAAAGGCTGTTGTGTCTAAGAAAATAACCTATGGACTAACGCATTCATCTGAAGGGCCAAGCATAGCGTAGGCTAGGGCCGCTTCCCTTTGGCCTGTGTTCTAGGCCCTTTTGGCACCCCGTCAGGTGAAGCCTGTGGAACCCTTCTCAAAGTGAGGTTTGGAAATAACTGAAGGAAATTCTCATTTTCAGTTAGAAGTGTAGTGAAAATAAAGCTATGTTATTTTACCCCATCCAAGTTCCTGGACACTCTGAAATCGATCCATGGGCCTTTAGGTGGGAGTAGGGGGGTTGTCTATGTACCTCAGATTAAGAGCTTTAGGTTTAGATACTTTGCAGTCTTCAGTCTCCAAAGGTTAAACTGGACAAACCCATAACAGCTGCTAAAGTATCTTGGCCTTGACTTTTTGATCCCTAGGACAGCAAGAAGAGCTTTGGGTCCTGAACAGAGAGATGGAAGGCCATATAAGGTGCTGGATGACTTCTCTGGGGGAAATATAAAAGCATTAGAGCTAGCAGATGGCCCAGTGTATCTAGAACCAAAAGACTAATCATAGAAAATGGGGTGTCTTACTAAATCCCAAGCTATCTCTGCAACTTGATAGCTGTGTGACTTGGGTGTGGTTCTCACTGTTCTCTAGGCCTCAGTTTCCTCTGTTGTAAAATTAAGGAATTGAATTAAATGGCCTCTGAGGTCTCTTTCAGTTTTAGATATAAGATCTTGAAATCAATAAGGGCCCCTTCCTTCTTGGTGTGACTCATTGTGATTCTCGGACCTGCTTCTGAAGGAGCTCAGCTTGACTAGGAATGGGGGCACCTGGACCATTAGACAGTCTAATGCTATCCAGGAAAACAACTGATATAGAAACCAAAAAGTGACTGATGCAATGATAACAGAAAGGCTATCCAAACAAGTAGGACAGGAGTCTGATATCCAAGCTATCTAGGGGAAGGACAAATGGATGGAAATGGATTATTGATCAAGGGACCTGAATGGGCAGTTTTCAGAAGAAGAAATGCAAATGATAGCCAGCCATAAGAAGTAATGCTTCGAATCACTAATAATCAAGGAAGTATACATTAAAACAGTTCTGGGCTTCTGCTCAACAGCTATCAGGTTGACAGAGATGGAAAAATTCCCTGTTGGAGGGGCTGTAGACAAGCAGACATTCTAATTTACTGCTGGCAGAGCTGGGAATTGGTTTGACCACTTTTTATTTTGCTTTGCTTTTGTTTTTTCTCTTCGGTCCAAGTGCCAATGGACTCACTAGGGTGGAAGAGAAATGATGGTGCAAGCCAGGGCTTGCCTAACATTTATTTCTGGTTTCAAACTCCTGATTCTACTTTCATCTGGAAAAACTGATATAACACCTATGAGATCTACCAATCATCACAAAATCACAGAATGTCTCAGCTGCAAAGGCCCTTAGAGATCATCTGGACCAATTAGTCTAGTCCCTTTTACAGAGGAGGAAACTGAGGACTCAGGGAGAGGAAAGCTCTTGTCCAAGCAAGTTGGCAGAATAGTCAGGGTTTGGACTCAGGTTCTCTGACCCTAAATTAAATTCTCTTTCCACTGTTGCAAAGGACTGATTATACATCCACCAGTGGGAGGAGGGTTTGCTGTATCAAACTGCCTGGGAGCAGAGAACTCTTGGGATAAGCACTTGCTAAAATGTACTCTTTGTTAGCCTGGGAGAGAGGGAGGGCTGGCTGGGGAAAGAAAAGCAAGATCTTGGCACAGCCAAACTTTTAACCCAGGGCTATTGTTGGTGCTAATTTCCATATTTGTTTTGGGATAATGGGAGAGGGGGAAAGTTGTCCCACTGGAGGAAGGGAACTGGTGTTGTGATGAAAGGCATATGAGATGTGGAGTTACAAAGACTGGGGTTTATTCCTAGCTTTGCCATTTAGGGCTTGTGTGACTTTGGGAGCATCATTATCACCTCTCTGGGCCTCAGTTCCCTTATCTGTATCTTATCCTTATCTGTGATTTAATTCAACAAAACAGCTATTAAATGCCTACTATGCCCTCAGTGCTGTGCTAAATGCTGGGGACAGTAGACAAAAACAAAGCAATCCCTGCCCTCCAGGTGCTTACATTCCACTACAGTGGAAGATTCCTTGCATATATAAATTGCTTAAGTAAATGAGCGAAATATAAAGAATAATAAAAGGGAATTTCTTCCTTTCTCCCTTTGAAGTTCACTCCGGCCTTCTTTGCCTCACAGTTCAAACACTTATCACAGTCATCCAACAGTGTGCAAATTATTTTCCCTCCTTTCTCAAGGAATTCAGTACCTGGCTCACAGTCTTTTCCTCTACTCCCCAACCTCATCCTCTGTAAAATGACGAGGCCTGATCTAACCTGTCCCTTCTTGCTCTAAATCTGAGATCTATGACCCTAGGGAAGAATAGTCAGCTCCTACCTGACGAACTGATAGAATTGGAGCTCCTGAAATCCTAGGTGGCGGCTCGAGCTAGCAAGGACAATTGAATTCTACTAGCGCCTTCATATTTGGGGTACAGGATCATCTGTAAAATTCCAGTGAGGAGGGAAAATTGGATTTGCCTACAGAACCTAGTTAAGATACACAGGAATTCACTAACCAACTCCAATTTAACAAAGAAATATTCTGAAGATGGAGGAGATGTGGGAAAATCAGGACACTAAAGCACTGTTGGTGGAGCTGTGAACTGATCCAACCATTCTGGAAAGCAATTTGGAACTATGCCCACAGGGCTATAACTCTGAATACCCTTTGACTCAGCAATATCACTACAAGGTCTGCATCCCAGAGAGATGAACAAAAATGGAAAAAGACCTATATGTACAAAAATATATTTATAGCAGCTCTTTTAGTGCTGGCAAAGAATTGGAAATTGAAGGGATAACCATCAATTGGGGAATGGCTGAATAAGCTGTGGGATAAGTAATGATGATCAGGATGGTTTCAGAAAAACCTGGAAAGATTTACATGAACTGATACAAAATGAAGTGAGCAGAACCAGGAGAACATTACATACAGTAATAGAATATTGTTTGATGATCAACTGTGTATGACTTAATTTTTCTCAGTAATAAAAAGATCCAAGACTATTCCATAGGACTCATGATGAAAAATGCTATATACCTCCAGAGGAAGAACTGATGGAATGTGAAAGCAGATCAAAGCATACTATTTCTTCATGGGTTTTTTTTGGTTTGCGTTTTCTTTTCCAACATGACTAATAGAGAAATATTTTTTGCACGACTAAACACGTATAACCTGTGTCAAATTGCTTGCTGTCTCAGGGAGGAGAGTCAGGTAGGAGGGAGGGCAAAAATTTGGAACTCAAAAAGGTAAAAAACGAATGCTGAAAATAATTTTGATATGTAGTTAGAAAAGATTTTTTTCAAAAGAACTGTTCTGAAGATCAAGCAAGGCCAGGTCACTGAAGATGAATATAAGAACATGGCATAGTCCACAACTGAGAAATATTAAGGTTCAGAATAAGCTAGAGTAGACAAGGGACGCTGGGGCTTATAGAACAAAAATTTTGAAAAAGCTTTTTTTAAAATTCTGGATCTGATTCTGATTTATTTATTGATTGGTTTACTCTCAGCTTACAATATTAAGTTCCTAAATCCCTTCAGTTTCAAATTTTCTCTCCTCCCTTCTCCTCCCCCCATCCCCTCCATGGTGGCATGCGATCAGATGTAGATTCTACAAATACCTTCACATTATACATTAATCAGATTGTGAAGAAGGATTATGACCAATGGAGTGAATGATGAGAAAGAAGGGACAGAACAAAAAAAACACAAATGAGAGAGAGTAGGCAGTTTGCTTCAATCTGCGTTCAGACTCTGCAGTTCTTTCTCTGGATGTGGATAGCCGTTTCCATCCTAAGTCTTTTGGAGTTGTCTTTCAGCCTCGTATTGCGGAGAGGAACCCAGTCTATTAAAGTTAGTCGTCACACATATGCTGTTTCCGTAATTTTGTACAAAGTTTTCCTAGTTTTGCTCTCCTCACTCAGCATCAGTTTATATAAGTCTCTCCAGGTTATTGTGAAATCTGTCAGCTCCTCATTTCTTATAGCACAATAGTTGTACATTACATTCATATACCACAATTTGTTCAGCCATTCCCCAATTGATAGGCATCCCCTTGATTTCCAATTCGTTTTTTGTGTATTTTTAGTTTTCAACATTCATTTCCACAAGGTTTTGAGTTACAAATTTTCTCCCCATCTTTCCCCTACCCACCACCCCAAAATAGCGATCCTGCTGAATACCCTTTCCCCCAATCTGCTCTCTCTTACATCCTCCCCCATCCCCTCTCTGACTTTCTAGTAGGGCAAGATAGATTTCTATGCCCCAGTGCCTGTATATCTTATTTCCCAGTTGCATGTAAAACAAAAATATTTTTTTTAAACATTTCATTTTAAAACTTTGATTTCCAGATTCTTTCCCTTCTTCCCTCATCACTTACCCCTACTGTGAAGATAAGCAATTCAGTTTCTGTACATGTGTAGTTACACAAAACATTTCCATAGTAGATATATTGTGAAAGACTAACTATATTACCTTCCATCCTATCCTACCCTCCCCCCTTATTCTATTTTCTACTTTGACCCTGTCCCTTTTCAAAAGTGTTTGCTTCTAACTACCCTCCCCCCCCAATCTGCCCTCCCTTCTATCATCCCTCCTCTTATCTCCTTCCCCCTTACTTTCCTGTAGGGTAAGATACCCAATATAGTATGTATGTTATTCCCTTCTTAAGCCAAATTCAATGAGAGTAAGTTTAACCCATTCCCTTTAGCCTTCCTGTTCTTCCCCTCCACTGTAAATTTTCTCTTGCCTCTATTATATGAGATAATTTACCCTATTCTGTCTCTCCCTATCTCCACTCATTACAGTCCTCTCTCTCCTCTTAATTTTATTTTTTAGATATTATCTCTTCCTATTCAACTGATCCTGTCTATGTATACATATACAGCCCTCTGTCTATGTATACATGTATATATATATATCTATATATCTATATCTATATCTATGTATATATATATATATATATATATATATATATATACATATATATATATATACACTCTCTTGAATATATATACACCCTCTTGAAGTCTGCTCTGGCAGCCATTGGTTGGGGCTGCCCTGAGGCCAAAACCGTGTGGCTCATGTGGGACTGTGCTCTGCTCCCAGCACACTGTGATGGACCCTTCCTGCCGGCCTGACAGGCTGCCTTCAGTGGGAAATTTGTTTCTCTCTGTTACTTTGTGGGTTCTGTAGCTCTAAAATTTGTTTAGAGTCATATTTTATAGGTATTTGAGGTGGTTGTTGGGGAAGCTCATGGAATATCCTGCTTCTATGCCACCATCTTGGCTCCAGCCTCTAAAAAAGCTTTTTAAAGGTATACTGGAAGAAAAAGGAAATTCAAAGGAGGCATAGGTCCTTTGCTTAGGGTACATAGGAAGATGGTAACTAAGAACAGATAGAAGGCAAAGATGGCTGCTCAACTCTTATTGTGTTTTTATTTTCTTAGCCAAGGAGAATGACCCTCACATTGGAAAGAATAGAACAAAAATGACTAACATGAAGCTGATGTCCAAGGAGGCAGTAAGAGAAAATCTAGGAGCCCTTGATAAATTCAAATCACTAGGCTCAGATAAACTACATTTTTGGGTCATGAAAGAATTGGCTTGTTGTGATGGCTGAACAATATCTGTGACATTTCAAAGATCATGAAAAAGGTGAGAGTTACCACAAGAAGAGAGGTGGAAAAAACACTAGCTCTATTTCCAAAAAAGAAAGAGAACAGAGTGTGAAAATTATAGGCCAGTGAACTTGATTTCAACTCCTGGACAAATTATAGAATGGATTATTAAAGGAATGTTGGTCAACATTTAGAAAAGGAAGCGATTACCAAGTGCGCACAGGGCTTTCTTAAGAATAGCTCTTGATGAACCTCATTTCCATTCTTGACAGGAGTACTAAACTAGAAGATGGGGAAAATGCTGGGGATATTGTTTACCTTGATTTCAGCAAAGCTTATAAAGTATCTCAAACTATCTTCATGGAAAAGATAGAGAGATAGGGATCAGGCGGTAATATAATCAGATAGATTTATAACTGTTTGGGTGACCAGATTCCAAGAGCAGGTGTTAATGGTTCACTGTCATTGTGGTAGGGGATCTCCACTGGAATAGTACAGGGATCTGTGCTTGCTCTGTGTTCTTTCCCATTTTTATCAATGACTTAGATACAGACATGGTATGCTCATGATATTTGCAAATGACACAAAGCTGAGAGGGACAGCTAATACAGGAGATAACAAAGTCAGGATCCAAACTATTCTTGACAGGCTAGAGCACTGGACTGGATCTAACAAGATGAAATTAATTAAGGATAAATGTAAAGTCTTATACTAGAGTGCAAAAAATAAACTCCACAAATAGAAGATAACCTCCCAAATATAAGGGAGGGCACACATGAACAACAATGACCCCCCAAAAAGATCTGGGGGGTCAATTGAACTGCCAATGTGACCTTGGACTATGTTAAGAGGGGCAGAGATCCCAGGAATAAGGAGGAGATATTATATCTGATATGGAGTATTCTGTTCAGTCCTGGGCATCAGGGTTTAAGAAAGATATTGAGAAAGTGGAGAGTGTCCAGAGGAGTGCAGCTTTGGGACTTGAGTCCAGCTCATTAGTGATCCTAGCTTGGCCTGGAGAAAAGAAGATTGGGGAGGACAGGATAATCTTCAAGTATTTGAAGAACAATAGTATGGAGAAGGGATCAGACTTGTTCTACTTGCCCCCAGGGGGCAGAGCCCCAGAATATGAATGGAGGAAGGATGTAAGAGGGACAACTGAAGTTTGATGTTGAGCAAACCTTCTCCAACCAAACAGAAAGGGCAGCCTTGGGAGGCTAGAGGCCTATGAGTCTTGTCAGTTATAGTGGCTATTCTCTTTAGGAGTGGGTGGGACTAGATGGTCCCTGAGATCCCTTCCTACTCTCCAATTCTGTGATTCTGTGAAATATAGGGGTTGGGAAATGCAGAATACTCCTCAGGAAAGACCATAGTAGGTATCTCTTCTCAACCTATCATTTGAGGAAAATAAGAGCCAAAGGATTGCAGAAAGTGCAAACTGATATGCATGGCATTCTCTAGAGGAAACATAGAATTCAGGATCTTTTCTTAAGCTGCTATGTCTGGTTTCTAATGACTATCCCACAGTAAGTAAAAGGTTAGACTTGCAAATCTTGGGAAAAGTATCGTTCAGCTCTGTGCATGTGCCTGCACTGGAATAATTCAGGGCTATAGGTACAGAAAGGAAAGCCAAACAGAAAAAGGCCTAGCACATGGCAGGCTGGTCTGTGGCTATGTGAAGGGCAAAGCACATTCTGCCTCAGTTGGTGTTGGAGTCCAGATGTTTGCACATTGCCAGAGATGACTGGTGGGTGTGTTCAGTCCTCTTGTTTCCCATCAGGGAAACTCTTGGCTCTGATTGCTGGTATGCTTCTGGAGAGTCTACAAGCAGTGAGTCCTACAGGAATGTTGGAGCTGTATTTGAAATCCAACCACACAGTCTTTGTTGCATGGCCAATGAGAGGCAGAGAAGACATGAACAAAAGGTCAACCTAGGCCATGGTCAAAGCCAGGGGTGGGGAACCTGCAGAATCCATCAAAGGGCTCCACTTGAGGACCTAGAGGGCCACATGTGGCCTCAAGGTTGCAGGTTCCCCACCCCTGCTCAAAGCAAATCCTGGCCCTCCTCTCCTTCTTCCCATGAAGCTCCTTACATTGGTCTATGGCTGCACACTATCCTAATTATGAATGAAAATGCAACATGCTTGTGTGTCTGTCTAAGGGATCTCAGGAATGGTGAGATTTTAGTTATGCATGAAGGGAGACAAAAAGTAACCTCACCTGGTCTGCAGGTTCAGCCAGAGAACCCAAATGCTTTGGACAAGACTGAAAAGTTCTTGGGTTGATTCCCCTCAATGTGTTTTCTGCTGATGGAGCCAGAAGGAGGGATTTGGGGCAGTGCACCTCAGTTCCAATAATGGCTTTGTCATTTACTACATGTGTAACTTTAGGTGATTAATCTCCCTGGCTTCATTTCCTTAATTTGCAAAATGGGCTGTTTGGACTGAGTGACCTCCAAATGCTGAGTCCCTTCTAGTTCCAAATGTATACTATATTGGTATCTAGTATGCAGACCAAATTCTCCTAGGACGAATCTCCCTAAAGCAAACCACTCACCATAAATAAAACATTTCCAAATTCCTTAAAATATTTGTTAATCATCTACTACCTACAATATGCTGTGCTTGTCACTGGAGAAACAACAAAAAAGCAAAGAGTTCCTACCCTCAAGGAACTTACATGAGAATACAACAAACCAACCAGTCAGTCACCAAGCATTTTTAAAGTGCCTACTCTGTGCCTGGCATTGTATTAAGCTTTGGGGATACAAATAAAGGTAAAAGCCAGTTCCTGCACTTGTGGAGCTCATAGTCTAATGGAGGAGACAACATACAAAATGTCCAAAAAGCTATACACAAGATAAATCGGAAATATTTGACAGAAGTAAGACGCTAGCATTGGAGTGGATCAGGAAAGGCTTTGTGTAGAAGGTGGGATTTTTTTAGCTGGGGCCTGAAGGAGGCTGGGAAGCCAGGAGGCAGAGCTGAGGAGGGAGAGTGCTCCAGGCAGGGGAAACAAGCAGATAAAATGCCCGGAACCAGGAGATGGAGGGCCTCATGCAAGGAACAGTAATGGGGTCTGGGCCCTGGATCAGAGTAGGTGGTGGGAAATGAGGCATGAAATACTGGAGATGTAGAAGAGGGCCAGGTTTCAAAGGGTTTTGAATGGTACATGGAAGATTTGCTCTTGGAGGTAAAAGAAAGCCACTGGAATTTAATGACTAGGGGGATGACACAATTTGATCTGTGCTGTACGATGATTAATTTGACAGCTGAGTGGAAGGTGGACTGAAATGGGGAGATACTGAGGCAGGCAGACCTCCCTCCTCCCCCCCAGCAGCCATTTCAATACTCCATTTGTGAGTTAAGAAGGGCCTGCACTGGAGTGGTCACAGTGTCAGAGGACTGAAGGAGTTATGTATGTATGAGAGATGTTACAAACAAAAAAATTGACAGGCCTTGGCAACAGCTGGTGATGTGGGATGAGAGATGGTGAAGAGTCAAGGAAGATGCTTAGATTGTGACCTGAGTGACTGGGATGATAATGGTACCCTTGACAGTAATCGGAACATTTGGGGGTGGGAATTACCCAGTTTGAGATGGCCAATGAGGTGGTTGGAAATGTGAGTCTGGAGGTTAGGACACAGGTTAGGGTTGGAGAAGTAGGTATGAGAATCACTGATATGGAGAGACTTGACTCAATGGGAGCTGATGAAATCACAAGTGAAATAGTATAGAGGTGGAAGAGAATAGGGCCCAGGAGAGAGCCCTAGGGTACTCTAAGGCAGGAACAGGTGTGACCTGGGTAAAGATCCAGCAAAGGAGCCTAGGAAGGAGAAGTCAGCCAGGTAGGAGGAGACCTAGGAGAGAGCAGAGTCACAAAAACAGAGAGAAAAGAGAGTATCCAGGAGGAGAGAATGCTCAACAGCATCAAAGGCTGTGGAGAGGCCAAAGAGAAGGAGGATTGAGAAAAGACCAGGGGATTTGGCAACCAAGAGATGTAAAAAAAAAGTAAGCAGATAGAAAAGATATGCAAAATACCACAATGTAATTTCATGAAGAAGAATTCTATCTCCTGAGAGGAGGGGGAGGATCAAGAGTGACCTCCAGTGTCAGGTGGTTTGGAAAGCCAAACTTTCAAGAAAGCTAGGGATTCCATGAGGGGGAATACATCCTAGATGTTCAAGGCAAAAGTAAGGAGGTGGAAGATGGAATGTCAGGAATGGGAATAGCTGTCAGGCTAGTCTGACAGGAACCGAGTGTGTATGAAAAGGAGTAATATGAAATAAGGTTGGAAAGGGAAGTGGGAGCTAGGTAGGGAAGGATTTTAAATTCCAGAATGACATTTTATCTTGGGGAGCTATTGAAGATGTCTGAGCAGGTGATAGAAGGGGGAGTGGTGTCATACTCAGATCTGTTTTTTTGGCATGGCATTTTGGTGGCTGTATGGAGGTTGGAAAGGGCGCTAGGTGGTGCTGCAGTGGATAGAACGCCAGGCCTGGAATCAGAAAGACTCATTTTCCTGAGTTTAGAATCTGGCTTTAAACATTTACTTAGCTGCGTGACCCTGGGCAAGTCACTTCACCCTGTTTACCTCAATTTCCTCACCTACAAGATGAGCTGGAGAAGGAAATGGCAAACCACTCTAGGATCTTTGCCAAAAAACCCCAAATGGAGTCACAGAGAGTCAGACATGATGGAAATGATTGAACAACGGAGGTTGGATTGGGGAGGGAGGAAATAGAAGGAGCAATTAAGAGGCTATTTTAAGGAAGTATGTGATAGAACAAAATTCTGGGACTCTGAAAGAACATAGGCACCCCTCTAAAGTTCATCATAAAGACATTTTGACTTACAGGATAGATCAGCTTATAGTGGGAGCAGGCATGAAGCAGGTTTTGGTTTTTGTCTACACACAGCTATACTGTTTTGTGGGGAGAAGCAAGGTGGCGTAGTGGATAGAGGAATCGATTTGGAGTCAGGAAGACCTTGTCCCTGACACTGAATAGCTGTATGACCATGGGGAAATGCCATATACTCTCTGAGCCTTGGGTTTCTCATTTGTAAAATGGGCATGACGATGCTTAGAGTATATCCCTCACTGGGATATTGTGAAGGTCAAATGAGATAATGTAAAGTGTTTTGTATTCTCTAAAGTGATATACAAACACCATTCACTTGACATGGTCTACTATTTGTCAGACACTGCACTGGGCACTGGGGACATAAAGGAAAAACAGAGTCATCCGTCCCCTCAAGGAACAGAATTCTACTAAGGAAAACAGCAAACTAGGAAACCTATCAAAATAGTTTGGAAGACAGTGTGGGGGGAATGAAGGAAGGCCTCATCGGGAGGCACTGGAGGGAGCAGTGAAGGGCATAGACTCAGGAAATGCCATAGAGACAGTGTGGCACAGTGGAAAAGGCCTACAGGATCCTGAGTGAGCCATTTAACCTTACTGAGCCTCATCTGTAAAATGGGGGCATTGGATTTGATGAGCTCAGAGGTCCTTTCTGGATCTGTGGGAATATGTCAGCTCATGCTCTTCACCATGAAGGGTCTTCAAGACATCACCAGCACCTGCAGATTGAGAAAAGACAAATGTCAGGTGGGGGTTCAATCACAAAGGGAGGATCCCTTTGTCTACTCCTCTGAAGAATGGATTGAATGGCCCTCTCCAGGCAGCATGGACGTGTGCAAAACCACCCCCTTTTCAATCAGTCTGAATCATGCCTTGTTTGACCCTCAGAGCCTATGCTGGAGCAGGCATATCTTTCATTCTTTGCCTTTATTAAGCCACTATAGGTTATTACCTACAATAGCAGTGGCATTTCTGGGAAAGGGCTGATTTCAAGACCTGAAATGTGTATCCTTAGGTTTCCAAGTTCAGTCTTCATGAGATTTGTTTCTTCCTAGGTACATTGCCCACAGCGGGTATGCTGCCAGTTGGTGCTGCTCAGTCCCTCGTTTGGGATTAAGCCACAGGGATGCTGACGTGACATCCTGATTAGAACCATGAATTTGGCAGACTCTTCTCTTAAAAACAAAACAAATGTATACACATACAGAGCTAAATGGCTAATCACAGCAGCTTTAGTAAGTAATATAAGTCAGCTTTGGATCTCAAAGAACAAATTCCTTCTCCCCCCCAAAAAATCCTATCTAGGTAAATTTGGTATTTCTCACTAAAGATGAACTATTATTGATTATAGCTTACTCTGACTCTGGGAGATTCTCCTGGGCAGCTCCTTCTATATCCTTTCCCTGAATCATAGTTTTAAGGGGTCCATTCACCATTCATCCTGTTCAAGTTGTTAGACCAATTAAAGGGATGGCTTTAGATGGCCTTTCTAGCCCCTGTATGTATGAGATTTTAAATCTAACGTTTCAGTAACTAGAAGCTCTGGGCCAATCCCACTGACCCTTCTTCATCAACTCTATCTGTGCAAAAAGAAAGAGCATGGCCAGTGAGGCATTGATTGCTATGCTCACAACATCCAAATGCCCCTTTAAGATGAATTTTCTGTAAACTGTCAGTTTCTCTGCCAGCTTACTTATGCACCTTCATTTTCAGGTCAAGCTTTCCCCTTCCCTTTGGATCAAAGCAGCATTTGCAAACAGTGACTGTGCCTTACCCAGCAGCCTGCTCCTTGTACAAACAGTTTTCTTTTACTGAGCTTAGAGTTAGCAAATTCTCAGTTTAAAACAAGAAACTGTAAAAGATCTAGAACAAAAGAAACCCAAATGGACAAAGGTTTGAACCTGTGATTTCAAAGTGGTTTCACTGCCAAACACTGCTCCTACCCTGGACACTGCTATCACCCAGGGCTCTCAGAGTAGAACTGTGACCAACTCTCCAGTGATCTAGTCTACCCAGTGATCCAGTCCTCCCAGTGATCCAATCCGCCCAGTGATTCAGTCCACGCGGTCAGTACTTGTTTTTCCCATGACTGAAAGGGCACCCAAACTCCGTTCTGGGCAACCAGTGGCCAGAGGGCTTGTAAGCCCCCACCAAGGAGGGGGATGGCCCAGTTTCTGGCTCCTTTCCCTTCACGCGTCCCTGTGGACTTGAACTGACATGCCATTCCAAGTATGAAGGGCTAATAATAATCAAAAGTGTTTGCCAAACTAGTGGTTGTCTGAAAGCTGAGGACTGATTATTGGGATATCTGGTTAAGATAACTTTCTGTAGAGAGAAAAGTTATCTTATAGAAGAAAACAGTTCCATGTGAGTTGTCCTTTTGGTAAAAAGTGAGAAGTGACTCAATTCAATAACTATTCTTTAGCAGCTGCTCTGTAGCAAAGACAGCGCTATTCCGATCACTGGGGATCCGAGGACCAAAGCAAAACTGTTCCTTGCCTCAAGCACCTGGCATTCTACCTGCACTTCAGCATTACTAGCCTGTGAAAATAATCATGAGCTCCCTCAGGGAGCTTCCATTCTGGTGGCAGTGGGGATGGTGGGGAGATACAGCATGTACCCAGGAAAGTAAATACCAAATACATGCAAAGTCCTATTAGGAGGTTTCCCTAAAGGGAGAGATTACCAATATTTGGGAGGTGGAGGTGGGGACAGAGTTCAGGCGAGGCCTCCTGGAGGAGGTGGGGATTCTTTGAGGGGTGGGTGAAGAGGGACCTTCCGAAGAGCCTGCTGGCAACTGGCCTAGAAAGGACCTCTTTCTGAATTAGCTCCAATGAGGTTCACATCCAGATATGCAAGACCATAAAGACTAGAGACAGAGTCCTGTGGAACTAGAAGCAGTCCTTAGGGCTTCTCATTCTTCTACCCTCACGCAACAACTTAAGCCAAAGGAGAGCACAGGGTTAGCCTCTGGTGGAGTCTCACTAGCCCTGGAAGTCTGGCAGGTGGCCAACAAAGCTGGCCCTCTGGAAGGCTACACGTTTATCTCATTGTACTTATGTCTAGCTCATATCTCTCTAGTTTTTCTCCAAGAATAAATACTGAGATATTTTTCTTATGGAAACGATGAAGAGATGTAGGCCAGACAGTTATATAATTAGGGGGTCTTGGATCTGCTTGAGTGGCCAGATTTAAAGAATTCAATGTAAAGGAGGAAGGTTACTACAGATCCAGACTTGGTCCTGTGGGGTTTAATAATTGTCTCAATATCTTGGAGGCATAGATGGCACACGAATTTTAGAGATGGCATAAATCTGGGAAGGAAAACTAAACAGTGGACAACAGAATCCGAATTTAAAAGAACTCAGCAGGCTGGGTGTCTTGGACTGAATGGAATATAATGAATTTTAAGAGAGCAAAATTGAATAGAGTCTTATACTTGAGTTTTAAAACTTGGTCTCACTTGTATAGGATGGGAAGGAATAGTGGGACAGTAGGTTGTCTGGGAAAAGATCTGGAGGCTTGTTAGTGAGGGAATGAATCAATCAGTAGAGTAATATGGTAGGCCAAAAAGCTAACGGTATCTTGGACAACACTCACAAGTCCTCATGGCCTCCAAGAACAAGCTAAGGATGCTCTTGCTGTCTCCTACCCTGGGCATACAACATCTGGATGATGGGGATCACGTTTAGGGGCCCCTGGTTGTGAAGCAAGCTTAGGAGCATATTCAGAGGAGTGCAACCAGAATTGGGAAAGACCTTGAGTACATTTCATGGAAGGATGGATTAAACTCAGAAGGCTGAAGGGGTGGCAAGAAACCCTGAAATAAAGGAACTGGGGATATTTTTTCCTGGAGAAGAGAAGATAGAAGGGGTACACAGGAAGTGGGTGGTCATGTGGAGATGGGATTCAGCTTATTCTGTCTGGCCCCAGAGGGCAGACTCAAGACCACAAGGGATTAGGGGAAAGGGAGGAATTGCAAAGAAGAAAAATGTAAGTTTGATGTCAGAAAAGCTAGAGCAGTAGTTCTCAATCTGTGGGTTATGTTCAATTTAAATACATCCTGCATATCAGATATTTACATTAAGATTCGTAACAGTAGTAAAATTACAGTTATGAAGTAGGAACAAAAATAATTTTATGGTTGGGGGTCACCACAACATGAGGAACTATATTAAAGGGTCACAGCATTAGGAAGGTTGAGAACCACTGAGCTAGAGGATCACTTGAGTTGCTCCTATGCTGAATGGGCTTCCTTAGGAGGTGGTGGGAGGGGGTCCCCTTCACTGGATCTCATCGTCAAGCAGAATCAGGAGGCCTGTTGGTCAGGCAGGCTTTACAGATGTGGGGTGCACCAGATGGTCCCTGAAGTCCCTCTGAGATCTGACAAAATGTGACTGTATCTCCCATTCCCTTTTCACTTCTTTTGGGCCAGCATTATCATTTAGCTTTTTACTTTTGGAAGGGGGAGGGGAGGGGAGAGTGAGGAGGGATGTTTCATATTCACTGATTTCAAATGTTCCAACATGCAAAATTTCACATTGGAAGAATGCCCAAGTAGCTTATGACCAGAATTGGTGCTATGGGAATTTCTTGCTTTGCAACCTCTCATCAGCTTGGATTCTACCTTCAAAGAATCAGAGAATTCAAGAGTTGGACAGGACCATAAGAGGGAGTCTCAATTCCCTCCACCCCCTCACTACATAGATGAAGGAATGAAGGCCCAGGGAGGAGAACAGATTATCCAAGGCCACCCAGCTAGTGACTGGATCAACCAGACCTCCCAACCCTGGGACCCCCATGTTCTTTGGCCTTGACCATCCTACATGGTCATCCATTGGAGCCCTCTAGTGTCTATATGCATCCAGGCTTCCCAGCTGGTACATTCCAAGAAGTAGCAGAGATTGTTTGTGTTTTTATGATTTCTTTAGAATGTTTTAGCTCACAATTCAATTATATCTATTTTAAAACATGTTGGTGTTTCTCTGGACTGTTGGCATAAGTATGCAACTGACTTTGAAGATTTTCAAAAGCACATCTTTGGGATCTAGAAATGTGCACTGCCGACTCCTGTATGCTATTTTGATGGTGAGCTGCACAACTCTGGCAAATTAAAAATATGCTCAAAGGCATTAACGAAGTCCGATACTTTGGCTTTTGCATCCTAATGAATATTGAACTATTTTGTACATGCTGAGTGGTGTGTTGGAAATATTTATGAGTAAACACTCTGAGAGTCATGCACCAAAAAGTCTAATTATAGTTTATTATTACTTGTGTGAATTTACAAAATACAATTTGAAGTGAAATCGAGAGCTTCCCATTCCCTCTGTCGGGTTGGGTACAATTCTGCCCGTGGCCCATCGCCTCCTGAAAATGTCTCTATCTTTGGATTTGCACAGAGCAAATAGAGTAATGGCAAAAACTCTGGACTCAGAGGTCAGAGAGACCCGGGGTCAAATATTGCCTCCAACATTATTGAGCCATGTGACCTATAGTAAGTCGCTTTGTATCCCTCACCATAAAATGAGACAATTAAGAGAAGCACCCAAGGAACGATGCTATCTCTGCCTTTATAAAGATGCTCAGCATCCCAGTGCCCAGCACAGAGTCCTGAGGTACTCCACTGTAGTCCTCTTCTGATGAGGACACAAAGCTGTTTACTGGAATTCTTTGGGGCCACTTAATCAGTTCTGAATGTGCCTTTGGGAATCCAGCTTTCTTTAAGATAGTTTTGGGCCAAATAATTTCCAAGCCCAATAGAGACCTCCTTTAACCTGTCCTCAAGTGCCCCAAACAGAGCAGCATTTTTGGTCCTTTCATGGACATGCCTCTACACATTCCTTCATATCAGATCATCCACCCGCCCTGGATATCCTCTGGACTTCTGCCTCATAGCCACACCCTCTGGGCCTCCCTTTTCTATGTCCTAGTGTCCAGAGACCAGGCCCTGGGGGAATGAATGCACTGAGGTCTAGTGCTCTGGACCACCTAGATCACTGTGTCTAGCCATCCTCAGGGCACTGAAAGCATGTCTTCCATTCCTGTCCTGTTATAGCCTGTACCACGCTCCAGTGCACCTTAGCTCCCCTCCCCCTTCTATCATTTGTAGAACCAGAATCAAATCAATATTGTCACTGCTTCTGGAAAGGATGCATCCATTGCTTCCTCTATTTACCATTCCCATGACTCTCCTGCAGAAGACCCCTTCCCTGGCTCCCAACCCCCTAGATGTGCTGTCTCCTTCTATTAGAATGTCCTGCATGAGGACAAGGACTATCTCACTTTGGGCTTTTTTATCTGCAGCACTTAGAAACTGCTGGCATGTAGAAAGAACCTAATAATGCTTCTCATTCATTCTTTTATTCAGGCCCTAACAGCACCATCATTAAGCACACTCCTCTCCAGCTCTTCCACAAGAATAACATAAGAGATATTGTCAAATGCCTTCTGAAAAAATCTAGGGTGAGGAGCTGTGAATCAGTCTAGGCATTGTGAAAAGCATTCGGAACAATGGCCCCAAAGTCACTAAACTGTGCATGCTTTTGGGCCCAGTGATACTACTGAAGAGATTAAAGATGAAAGGAAAAGACCTATGTGTACAAAAATATTTATAGCAGCTCTTTTTGTTGTAGTAAAGAAGTGTAGACAAAGCCGGTGCCTATCATTTGGGGAATGGCTGAAGAAATTATGGCATGAGATTTAATGGAATATGAGTGGGCTACGAGAAAGGGAAAACCTGGGAAGCCTTGTATGGACTGCCGCAGCCTGAAGTGAGCAGAAAAAGAATAATTTAGAGAATGACCCTAATAATGCCAAGGAAAATAACTTTGGAAGACTTGAGAAGCCTAATCAATGGGCTCAGAAGGCTAATAATGCTGAAGTGTCTCTTCCACCCCTTAGCGAAGATGTGTGTCAGCTGTATGAGACAGGACCAATGCACAAAAGTGGCTGGCTCGGTTACACTTATTTGTCATAAGCGAGGGCTATTTATTTGGGGAGGCAGAGAGGGGTGTATGTGTGTGCGTGTGTGTGTGTGTGCGTGTGTGTGTGCGTGTGTGTGTGTGTGTGTGTGTGTGTGTGTGTGTGTGTGTAAGGAGGATTGGAAGATAAGGATCACAATACAAAGAAAAAGAAAAGAAAGCAAATGACCTATTTACATTTAAAAATTAACAGAAGAGAACAGAAGGAAGTCTGACGGGGGCAGACACAAGGAGAGCAGGATCAGTCCTATTATGCTGACTTTAAAATACACTTTAAAAACAATCTGGACAGAAGACAGTCACCATTTCATCTGTAATCTTTTATTTCCTAATCTCTCTCTCTATGGAAACATTCATATTTGGCTTGCAGGTCTTCCATGTCAATGACCCTTCCAGTCCAGCATCCAAGCTCCCAGGGGGAGCATTTCCTGACCTCCAGGTTGTCAGAGCTCTTTCCCTCCCTAAATCTTCTTGTGCTGACTTGTCTTCATACAGCTGAATCCCACCACTAGGATGTTCAATTTCTTGGGGATGGTGCAGGGGCAATTTTCATCTTTATCTGTGTGTTCCTGGAACCTAACACTGCATGGCCCTGAGAAAGCATTTAACCAATGTTTGTTGAATAAACAGAAGTTTTCAAGTTAAAAAATAGGTGAAACAGTCTAGTAATCAGCTAAGGGGCAGGAGGAAAGGCCAGGGGCCAGAGTTGATGGCATCTGGGTTCTTCATAGGGGGCTTCTCAATCACTTAGGGTTCATATGATAGCTGTGGCTAACCCAAGATACAAGCACAGAGTAGAACGCAGACCTTTACAGTGGAGAGGAGTTTAGGTTGACTTGAGTATTCTGAGGTGACGTACTGACTGCTTTATGGTAAGTAATATAGAGTTAAGAGAAAGGTTGCTATATGAAATAATAATAGTGATGATAGCTCCTTTGACTTATAACCCATCATCCCTGCCGAGGGGGGTGGGGTGCACGATGGCAAAGTAGGAGAGTGCCAATGAGGGTGATGTATGGCAGGGACTTTATGTGTTCAGAGATACTTCAGGGATCCTGAAATTCTGAATACCTGGCCTTGGGGACACCAATGACTGGGGAGTGAAATAGAACTGATTCCAAGAGTTAAAGAAATAGACAAGGAGGGTGTTATGGTGGCCATTTGGATCCAGGTGATTGCCACCAAAATTTATGGAGGGGTTATCTTCTCAGAGTTTGGACTTGGTGAGCAAAGTAAACTATGCCAGGGACTTGTAGGTATGGTGGGACACATCACTGCAGTCTCTAAACATTGAACTGAATATCTGGTTAGACATAACCTAGGGGTAGGATGACCCATCAGAAGCTCATTGACTTTCATAAATTCACAGATGACGGAGCCCCCTTTTACAAATACAGACCTGAAGGGATGGATGCTTGAGGATTCTACAGATAAACTTTGCTGGAAAAGGATCATTATCACAGGCTGAACTATTGACCACAAGTCCCCATACGTAACACTGTATACAGGGTTAGGAGAGCTGTTCTTAGTAGATGTCACCATAGCAAATACACATCAACTTTGGGCTACGTGGTTCAAAAACTTCTGAAATACGGAGACCTAATGGAAGAAAATAGCATGATACGAGGATAAGGTTAGCAGGTATCTGTTGTCCCTGCTGCCCCATCTGCTCTGGGAGTGATCCTGAGGGTGATCTTAGCAAGCCCTCAGAGGACGTCTTTCCATCCTAGGACTCGGATTCGATGACAAAAAGCTGGCATCTTATGCATCTGGGCAATAGGGCAGAGGACATTAATTACCAAGGAATGAGAACAGGATGGTGACCTTTCACAGAACCCTTTTTATAGGAAGCCCACTGAAAAAGGTGAGAAGAGTCAAATAAAACCAACATGTGGAGATCACGCTCTCAGGGCTCCAAATTGTCTAGAATGTAGTTAGTATAACTGCTATGACCTCTGATTTGGAGTAGGAGAGAGTTGGGGCTCTGAGACACTGCAACAGATTTTAAGTATTCAAGGCAGGATTTGCATCCTGTCTCCGGGATTCCAAGTTCAGTGTTCTTTCTAAGGGATCACATTGCCTCAGTCCAACAACTTTGTTCAGCATGTACTTTATTCTGTAACAACAGCTTCCTGGCCTCACACAGAGACAGGATGGACCTTTGACATCATTAGTGACCTGCTCATTTTATAGATAAAGAAAAGAGGACACCGAGTATGTAAGAGACTGGCCAAGGTCACACAGGCAAAGCTGAGATTCAAATACAGGCCCTCTGGAGTCCTAATCCATTGTACCATGCTAATTAAGAACTGAAAAAAATCCATTTGGAGGGTATCCAGGGAGCTGGGAAGGTCCTGGGGCAGACAGGAGTTCTGCTGTTGGGAAGTGGGTCTGGCCCACTTGGGGTCCTGAAAGTATGTCCTAGGAGAGAGGGAAGAAGCCCTGTGAATGGATTTGCCTCCCCCATCATCCCAGACCATTTTCTACAGGGGGTCTAGCAGGGATCCCAAACCTCACTGGTGCTTGTCTTGAAGTGGCAAAAGCTAACCTCACCCCTACTGCCACTGACCTGATACATACCCCAAAGAGTGAAGGAACCAGCCCCCTCCTCCTCCCTCTGTATCTTGCACTGCTCTGCCTTGCCAACAGCAATCCCATTCTTCCCAGAGCACCCTCCTCCTGCTGAGGATTTTGAGGAATGGCACAATGAATTTTCTATTGATCAAAGGTTGACGGGAATGCAATGTGTTTTGTGGCAATTGGAATGATCAAAATAAATCTAGCTTTCTCAATGGGTAAAAAGCAGTCAAATATGTCTAGGGGGAGGGAAAGGGAGGGCATCTGTTGCCACATCTTTTTGCCATTTGTTTTCCAAGGCTGCTCATAGAAATGAGCCCCTTCTGACAGGGAACCTGGAAAAGGAGACCAAACACAGCCCAAGCTGAAAGAGGTCAGGAAGCAACAGTCTGGAAGAGAAGATGGGGAAGGAGGGACTTGTATCATCTCAAAAGAGATGCTAAAATATGCATGTGTGAGTGTATATATGAATGTGGATGTGGGCATGAGCTCACACGCATAGATGTCTATGTCTATGTGTGAACGTCTAATAGAGCTGGAGCAGTAGAAAGGGCTCTATCTGCAGTCAGAGGACCTGGATTTGAATCAAATCATAGCTTTGTCACACATTGCCTGTACAACTGTAGTCATGGTAAGCCAATGCATGCGTGTCCACACACATGTCCACATAAATCCATAACCCAAATATGCACACTATATCTGTACATGCATACATATGTGTTATGTGTACATGCATGTGTTTATTGTGTTGTGTGTATAGATAGATATCCTCATACACATATGTACATGTGACCAAATTACCTTGTAGTATATCGCTTAGTAGTATACTGTTCAAGGCGTGTTGGACATGGGGTTCGGATGGTTTGGCTTGGAACCAGAACTCTCATACTTTCTACTCATCAAATCCTGACTGAGTCACTGACCGCTCTGGGGCAGACATTGATAAACTACAGTCTGTGGGCCAAATCCAGCCTGCCACCTGCTTCTCTACTGCCCAAGAGCTAAGGATGGATTTTACATTTTAAAATACAACAAAACTTTATTGCGAAATGAAAAAACCCAAACCCTCATTCTTAACTCAAGGTCTGTACAAATCAGTTGACAGGCCAGATGCGGCCCCCTAGTTTAACAATCCCTGCTCTGGGCATTGGGTTTGGGTGATGAGGGGCTTAGACTTGATGGGCCATGAGGTCTTTTGAAGCTCTGGATCTTCCTCATTGTGTATCCATGGTGAGCCCAAGCAGGGCGAAGGGCCCTCCCAAAAACACAGTATGGGGCTGAGCCTGACCCTGACACAAAGCCCCAAGGGAGGACCTAAAGCTGGAGAGAGAAGGAAATCAAATCTAGAGCCATGTGAAGCCGCCCCCCCCCCCCCCCCCGCCACATACAAAGTAGGAGGGAATAACTCCATAACATCTGCAAGCAGAGACTCAAAGGAAAAACAAGGATTTTCCCAAAGGATCACATGAATGCTTAAGACAAATAAGGCAAGAAATTAATTTTTTATGCTTTGTATGAAAGAATTGGAAGAAGAATAAATAGCTTAGGAGAGAAAGTGACAAACTTTACCCCCCAAAATGGACTCCCTGAAAACTAGAATAGGCCAATGAGAAATCTATGACTCCATGAGAAAGTAAGAAATCTTAGAACAAAATTGAGTCTGAAAAAAATAGATATCTGATATGTGCATAAAGTATGCACTGTAATCAAACTGGATATATAGCAGAGATGTAGGAATGGCCAACATTAAGAAAGCATTAGCATAATTAATTATATAATTACCCCAAACAAAAACAACATGAATATTGGATGTTCTGTAGGCATCTGAAACTCAGCATGCTCAAAACCGAACTCAGGATCTCGTCCCCAAAAGCTTCCCTGCTTCTAAAAGTCCCTCTTAATGGGAACGGCACCACCATCCTCCCAGTCACCCAATCACCCAGGCTTACAACCTTGCTGACACTCCTGCCTCCCCTTTCATGCTCACTACACAAGTCCAACGTGAGTCTTGAGTCCTTTTGACCTTCCCACCATGGCTCATATATGTCCCTTTCTCTCCCCCAGGAATAGACTTGCTCACTCTTACACTATGGCCATGGTCTTCCAGCTTATCTCCCCATTGGAGACCTTCAGGTGTCAGTGACCTACTAAAGTGCAAGTCTGATCACATCAGCCCCATACTCAACAATCTCCATTGGCTCCCAATTACGTCTACAATCAACTAGAAATCAATCTTTCTAGTTTTTAAAGCCTTTTAAAACATGGTTCTTTCCTGGTTTTCTAGTCTTCTTCAACTTTAATTCTCTCTGCATACTCTGTGATCCAGTGACTCTGGTCTTCTTGCTCCTCCTTGCATATTTTGCTCCCTCTCTGTGCTTAGCACAGTGCCTGGCACGTAATAGACATTTAAAAATGTTTACTGATTGAATAACTGATCTCCCAACTCTGTACCTTTCATTGACTGCCCCCAGGCCTGGCATTCTCTCTCCTCACTTCTTGGATTCCCTGACCTCCTTCAAGACTCAGGCCAAATCCCACCTTCTGGGGAAGACCTTTCCTGGGCCTTATCTCTGAGATTAGGGTCTCTCCTTCTCTCTATCTTATGTACACATTTGTATGCATGCTGTCTCTCCAATTAGACTGAGTTCTTTCAATGAAGGGGCTGTATTTTTGCCTTTCTTGTATCCCTAGAGCTTAGCACAGTGCCTGGCAGGTAGCAAGCACTTAAACGCATGGTGACTGATTATAGCAAGAAAAAAACCCAACCTTATACAAAACATAGCATTCATTTGTACTGAAAATCTTAAAAAGCATAATCATGAAGGACCCTTCATCAATGAGACCAAAGGCATATATCTAATGGAAAGAGCCAGCATTTTTTCCCCAATGGAGAAATGCTGGAAGCTTTGCCAATAAATTTAGAGGCAAGTATGCCCCCTTTCTAGGCCATGATTTCACATAGTACTAGCAACATTAGACAAAGCAGTAAGACAAAAGAGAAATTAAAGCTATCAATATTAGCAGAGGAAGTGAAATGATCGCCATTTGCAGAGAGATGATAGGAGCACTTTCTTAGAAAATCCAAGGTAATGGGCAAGGAAATGAATATGATAATAGGTTTGGTAAAGTACTGGGATACCAAGTCCATTTAAATAACCAGGATTTCTGCATGTTATAAATAAAAATGAAGAAGAAATGACAAAAAAGAAATTCCATTCAAAGTAACTACACAATTCCTCATGGAGACTTAGAGCTGGAAATAATCCCAGATGTTATCCCATCTACCATTCCCCCCATTTTACGGAAGATGCCATATACCTGGAGTGACTTGCTCAAGGTCACCTGGGTAGTAAAAATGTCAGGTTAGTCAGTCAGTCAGTCAGTCAATCAGTCATCATTTCTTAAGTGGCTACAATGTGACAGGCAGTGTGCAAAGTGCCGGGATACAAATAGGAAATTTGCCCCAAAGTCTTGACTCTCCATCCACCGTTCTTTCTACTATGCCATGTTGCTGGTTCTGGCATGTGCTATGACCCATTTGGGACTTAGAGAGAAATAAAGGCAGACTCAGATAACTGCAGAGATATTTCATGCTCATGCCTGAGCTGTATCAATATAATAAAAATGGCAATGTTGCAATTCACTTGTGTGTGACTCTTCCTCACCCCTTTTGGGGTTTTCTTGGCAGAGATACTGGAGTGCTTTGCCATTTCCTTGTCCATCTCATTTTATGAATGAGGAAACTGAGGCGAACAGAGTTAGGTGACTTGCCCAGAGGCACACAGCTAGCAAGTGTCTGAGGCAGGATTCGAATTCACAAAGAGTCCAACTTCCTGACTCCAGGAGCAGCACTCTATCCATCCAGCTGCCCCGAATGACAATACTAACCAAATTGACAGATTTAATACTTTACCGATGCTACTACTAAAGGACATATTTTATAGAGACAAAATAACAAAATTTACTTGGAGATATAAAAGGTCAGGAATGATAAGGGAAATAAATAAATGAGGAAAAAGGGGAATAAAGGGTACAATCTGCTAATTTTATTATAAAGCATTACTCATCATAATTATTTGGTACTAGTTAAGAAATCAAAAGTGTAGGGTGGCTAGGTGTCACAACGAATAGAGCACCAGCTCTGGAATCAGAAGGACCTGAGTTCATATCTGGCCTCAGACACTTAACATTTACTGGCCGTGTGACCTTGGGCAAGTCACTTAACCCCAATTGCCCTGCCTTTCCCCCTCCAAAAGAAAAAGAAACAAAAAGTGTATCAGGATTACAGACAAGACAGGCAAGAAACTGAAGCATCAACTCAGGAACATGTATGACTGAAGGAAGGAGGGTTCTCTCTGACCAGAGCTGCTGGGAAAATCAGAAAGCAATTTGGTGGAAACAGTAGTCTGACACCACATGTCAAGCAAGCAAGCATGTCTTAGGCATTGACTATATTCCAGGCACTGAACTCATGCTGGGGCTATGAAGACAAAAATGAAACAGCCCTTTCCCTCAAGGAGCTTACATTCTATGTCAAGAAATACCTTGCACATGCCTAATCATGTGCTTTGGGCCTTCTTCACTGTTCTCTCTGCCTGCTTTCATGCTCATTCAGTCTGGTTTGACTCTTTGTGACTCTGTGGACCATAGACACCAATACTGTCCATGGATTTTTCTTTCTTTTTTTGGGGGGCAAAGATACTGGAGTGGTTTGGCATTTCTTCCTCCAGCAGGTTAAGGCAAACAGAGAATTTAAAATTTGACCTGGTTCTATAAATGCAAATGATTCCAACAAAATAAAAGAAAGAAATTAAAGGCATAAACATTGGCAACAAAGAGACAAATTTACCCCCTTTTCAGACATTATGATGGTTTACTTAGAAGAACACAGAGAATCTATAGAGCAACTAATTGGCACAATACCTTTAGCAAAGTAGCAGGATGCAAAGTAAACCATTGAAATCACCATCCTTTCTATAAAGCCACAACAAAATCTTGTGGGCGTCACAAGATCTGTGTGTAGCTGAGGTGGAGTGGTAGCGTAGATCATGGGAATTGAGTAGATAGAGGAACTGGGAAGTTAGGGTGTTTGACAGAGTAGCAATATGTGCGGTATAATTTCCTGGTTAGAGGACTGGGGGGGGGGGTAGTTTGGGGTAGAGAGAAAGACTGTGAGTAAAATACTAAACTCATTGAGGACAGAAGGAAGGAAATATCCTTGGAATTAGAAGATAACATCTACCAGAATCCTGATAGGACGATAAATTGATACTGATTGGAACCTCAGAGGAGGAGAGGTTACTCAGTGACGGCAAGTTAGGAAGTAGGAATGGAGAACAAGGAGTATTCCAACTCCTCCACCACAACCTGTGAACTGGGAGTAAATGAAAATACACCCAATATTGGAAAGGGTGATTAGGGATGCAATGTCATCACGAGGGAGCCAGGTTTCATTGAGACAGAAGATGGAAAGGAAAAAGGGTTGAGATGAAAGCAAATTTGTTTATTATGGAATTGGCATTCCAGAAAGCACAGTCAAAGGGCGGGATTTGTGGCATTCTTTTTAAAGATTGAAGATCCACCTCTTTATGTGCCTATTAGTTCCTCATCCTGCTGAATTACTGATTTATTGTGCCAAAAATGGTAGATAACTTATCTCTCTTTTTTGCCAAGTTTTTTTTCAGAAGAGCAGTCATATTTGATTCAGATTTCAGCATGAAATTTGCAAAGGTCTAAGAAAAAAAAGAACAAGACCCATTTGCCAAAGAATAAATGGTCAAAGGATATGAATACACAATTCTCAAGAGAAGAATTGAAAAGCACCATAAAGACTGTTCCAAATTACTGATAATAGAAATGTAAATCAAAACATGTCTGAGGTTTCACCACATGCCCAGTAGACTGGCAAAGATGAAAAAAGATGGTGAGTAGGGTCATAGGCAATAGATGAACATACCCAACCAGGAACAATGTTACAATTGGTTCAATCATGGAACAAGGTTCCAAAACTTCAGTGGGGGAGGAAGAAGAAGGCAGTTGTCAAGGAGATGACCAATGAGGGAAAGTAAAGGGACTTGTGAGGATCAACTGAAGGAACTAGAGATGTCGAACCTGGAAAAAAGAGAGCCTTCCAGGGAATTCCAGCTGTCTTAAAGAATTTGAAAGGCTTCCTTATGGAACTGAGGTTTGACCTTTTTTGCTTGGCCTCAGAGGGCCCAACTAGGAACAATGAATAGAAAATGAATAGAAACTAATTTAAGTTTAAGGTAAAGAAAGATTTTCGAATACTCTGAAGGTGGAATTGGATTGTCCCTAGAAGGGATGGGCTTCATTTAACTTGAGGCTGTACAACTGAGCACCTGTTGGGCAAGAGCTCTACTTGGAGATTCTGTGATTCACCATCCTTCTTTCTCAACAATAGAATGTCAGAAATTGCCAGCTGGGTGCTTTATTTTGCTTCTTGGGGGTGGGGGAAGAGGAGAGTAAAGATAGGGATGGGAAGAAAACATGTGTGTTTTTTTTTTACCAATACATCTTTACAACTTACATTCAGCATGTGCCCCAATCTCTTGTGATATAAATCATTCCTTTCTTGTGAAGCTGCACTGTCTTTCTTTTGAAATTCCTTCTGACTCTTATTTCCTTCCCTTCTCCATACATCCCCCTCCCCTAGAAATCCTTCTCCCCTCCTACCCACCATTTTTCCAACTTCTGTGCTCCAAGTCAGTGTTCTTCACTAAATACTCAGCATGGAGGATTGATGCAAACTTTAATAAAGTGCTGAGTGGTTTCTGATTGAGCAATTCAAATGTCTCCTCAATTGACATATCCCTGTATGGTCTAGGATGCGTTTGACTAGAAAAAGAAGGAGACTGTGAAGATGACAACCTGTCCTCTGTCCTTCATGATTGCAGGTCATTTGTTGGAATTGAAAATAATCTCTATCAGTTTCTCATGTGCTTATTGGATCAGTTACATGGCATAATCATGTATCTGTCACTACAGATATTTCAGATTTGGTTAATTCTGAAAAGCAGCAAAGTGGAAATATAGGCCTCTGAACTTTAAAGAATGTCTCCATTTAAGGTGGTCTTTCGATCCAATGGAATCAAGTGAATTACAGTGAAGCCATCAAGAGTTTGATGTTAAGTCTCAGGAAAGAAAACATCGGGAACAAAACCAAAAGAGCCCCAAAGTGCTCTTGTCAGAAGTGAGAAAACAATGCTGAGAGCAATACCCCCCACGTGTAACCCAAAGACTGCCAGAGGATTAAGCTGATACACTTGAATTGTGGCCTTGTAGCACAACACAAAGAAAGTGAGCAAGTGGCCCCTGGTATAATGAGAGGATGTTCTCTGCTAAACTTAAGGTAAAACGTGGATAAGAATTTCACAGGAGGTGCAAGCATGATCTGAATCACTGTATTCTGGGAACATCCAGATCAGAAAGATAGAATATAGATCCCCTGGAGCATTGAGGTATGAGGCAGATCATTTCTTTGCCAAAAGAAGCAGTAACACAGAAATACTCCCCAAATCCCCCCAAGAAGCAATGAGGCTTGCTTTGAAATCATCATCCCTATGGAGTATGGCAGAGCGGTTCAGTGGAAAGTGCTAGATCTGGGATCAGAGGACCTCGTTTCAGACTGTATTATGATTTTATGGATAGAAGTGATAGATATATAGTCAGTTTCCTCTTACTCACTGCCAAAGTACTTGTATGTTCATGGGCAAAGAAGATCTTTGAGATGGCAACTTTCTCTTTACAAGAATGTGTCTCTGGAGCCCCAGGAGTTCATCTAGGCAGGGAATTAACACTGTAGCTGTGTGACGGACCTCAGTTTCCTTTTCTGTAAAATGAGGGGGTTGGACTGGGTGACTTTGAAGGGCCCTTCCAGCTGTAAATTTGTCATCTTATTGACCAATTCAGCTCTAAAGATGTTCTTACAGTTCAGTCAGTCCCAGCACACCACCGCCTTTCTCTCTCCTGAATGGACTGGTTAATTTACAGACCCATCTGGTGATCTGGATGTTTTGGTAACCTCAGCCTTCAACACCTGGATTCAAAGTGAGCAGAAGTATAATACTCCAGCCAGCTCATGTTACTAATTGCTTTTTGATCAGTAAAAGCACTCAGCATGGAAAAGACTTTCACTTGAATTTTAATGCGGGTTTAAGGATTGATTGTTCCTTTTCTTCCCATTATTATGATTATTTTAAGATCTCTCCCTGTATAAAATTAAAATGGTGAAGTACAATTAGATGAGTACTGTACTAGGAGTCTGGGGGCCTGAGGGCAAATGCCAGCTGTGCCACTAAAGATGCGATGTGGCATTGGGCAAGTCACCTCTCCAGGCCTCAGGGCTTCTTAGCTATAAAATGAAGGTGTTGGACTAAATGGGTCTGGGGGATTTTCCAGATCTCAGCCTACAATCCTGTGCTTACTCACCCTGGCTAGGTTGCGATTCCTACAGCTGGCTGGCGCCATGAAATAGCAGGGTAGGCCAACGCCAGGAAGGAAAACAGAGAGCTAGAATAAAGCTTAGGACCCAGCCACTTGATCAAGTTTTTATAAAACCAAGTTCATAATATCTTTATAAAACATAAGCAAAATGAGGCTTTGGTTAAGGAATGTCCTAGAAACAAAGTTCTTTTATAAGACACATCTACTGTCTGCTCTATGGTAGGGAGAAGTTCTTGTTTACCTCCCACTATTTGTCCTTTAGTCCTTACTGAAAAGCAGTAAATGGTAATGGTAACTGCCATTTCCATGGCACTTTCTGTTCACCAGGGGCACCTTTACCCTTTGCCCCTGGATCCCCAGTGGGTCTCTGCTCCTGGGCCTCCAGAGGCCCTGGGGAGGGGGCAGTATACAGTAGGCACTTCATAAATGCTTGATTGTTTGACTGACTGGTGTTCTCTCATTCGATTTCCAAACAAACCAGTGAAGTAGATAAGGAAAATGACACTGAGAGTAGTTCAATGACTTATTCAGGTCTACATAGTGTTTAAGGCAGGATTGGAACCCAGGTCTTTCTAAAGTCAAGCCCAGTACTCTGTCCACTACACCATACCACCTCTACCATCCCAATATATCCCTTTTCCCCCAAATAAAAGAAATGCACAAGCCGAGTAAAGTAGGACAAAAAATATCGTAAGGAAAGAGAAATGTAGCCCAGGGTCACATGACATTAATGAGAAACCAGACTGGAGCCCGGGCCTCCTGACTATTCAGTCATTAAGTATAGACATCCACCACAGCCTATGAATATGGAGACTGCAAAGGAATTTTGCCTGAGACTTTTATGACAACCCTCCCCCTGCCAGACCTGGAGAGACCTTTACTCTTGGGCATTCACTCTAGGAGAACTGAGAACGTGCAATGCCAATAGTCCTGTGGATGGCACAAGGGAAGCCCCAGGTGGGGCAGACTAAAGGGGGGCCCTTTGGCTGGGGGAAAGACAAACACATGGAACACAGAAGTGATTATTAAAGACCATCCCCTCATAAACAGAGGGGAGGGAGCCCTAACTGAATTGCTAAATCTCTAAACTAACTCTTAGAACTAGAGGCAACATGATATTGTGGATTAAATGCCAGAGTCAGACAGACCTGGGTTCAAATCTTTCCTTATATGCTAGCTGTGTGACCCTGGGCTAGTCACTTCACTCCTCTAAGGCTGTGATGCTTTCTCTGAAAAAATGGGGGGAAAAGAACACCCACATCCCAGGGTTATTGTGTGGGTATGGATCAAATGAAATAACATGTCAAGTACTATATAATGATTATAAACTGAGCTTTGAATCCCAGCCTCACATACTTGCTAGCTGTATCTCCCTGGCAAAGTCACCTACTTTTTTCTGAATTCTGTTTCCTCTTCTATAGAGATGATAATAATAATTGTAGCACTGATTTCACAGGGAAGATCAAAGGAGATGGTGTGAACTTCAAAGCTATTACTAAAGGCCAGAGGGGGCAGTATAAGCAATCCACATAGAGGCAGTGGGCCATGCACATCTATTATCTGCTCTATGGTAGGGAGAAGTTCTTGTTTACCTCCCACTATTTGTCCTTTAGAATCATCACCTGTGTGTGTGTGTGGAAGGGGGGAGGGAGGGAAAAAATTTGGAACTCAAAAACTTGTACAACTGAATGTTGTAAGATAATAGTAAATAAAAATTTTAAAATCATCACCTGTCCATCAAAAGGAGGCACTGGAGTTAAACATGAGAATTAAGATAGCTGGCTTTAAATCCTGATTCTAGGTACAACCTGTGTGACCCTGGGTAAGTCTCATGACCCCCTCTGGGGTTCAGTTTCCTCTCTAGTGAGATGAGGGATTGGCTTATATGGCTCCTGAAGTCCCTTTCGACTGACATTCTATGATTCAAGACGGGATCCATCTCACTAAAGGCTGAACAAACAATCACTGGTCATTGATGCTGGAAAAGAGACACTTGTTCAGTTGGATTAGATGGTCTCTGATTTTCCATCTAGTTCTGAGATTCTGTGAGACAGACCCCAGGGCTGGGCTTTGCCAATAGCACATACATGAGCAGTTCTGTGTACCTTGAGAGCTAGGCTCTTTGGAACTAAATATTTATCACATTGGGTTGACACAATGATTCCTGCTCCTGGCTAGCTGGATGATCTTTCCTTGTGAAAGGGATACCCAGCATTTCTCTCTACCAACAGAGGACATGATATACTAATTGTCTCTGGGACAACAGTCCATTTCACATGATTCAAAAGGCAGCTGAGATGGCATGGATTTGGAGTCAAAGGACTTGGGTTCAGCTGCTGGCTCTGTCTTCTTCTACCAGTGGGACCATTGGGAAGTCCCAACATCTCCCTGGGCCTCAGTTTCATAATCGACTAAATGAGAACAATGACACTTGGGCTGTCTATATTACAGGGGTTGTATGTGAAATGAGAGAATGCATCCAGTTACCTGGATGAATAGACTGTGGTCTGTGCCTTTGGGGGAAGTATCCACAAAAGGGAGATACTTGATCGATCAAAAATGTCTTCTTATAACTGCTATTCAACTTGGTTAAAAATCATTGTGCAGTCATGGGAACTCTGGTTTGGGTGGGGTCTCTTTTCCTTAATTCTCTACTTTCACATGTATAATGGCAAAACTGAGTGAGTGATTGAGAGCATGCCCACACTACTAACAAAGAGGCCCCAAGAGCAGCAGTTATGGGGAGCCACTGACCAGGAAGTTATAGAGTTTGAGAGTGATGGTGATCAAAAGAAATAAAGCCCTCTGTCATAGGAGAGGGCACTAGTGAAGTAGAAGTGGACTTCTCACAGTCTCTAACATAACAGTGGCAAGTGTGTCTCATTTCATTGACTTCCAAAGGACAGAAGCTAATTGTGGGCAGACAGCATCTCAACTAGGACCCTGAGCTCCTACTTCTTTTCTGTGGCAGTTCTTTTAGTAGATGCTGTTTAACTTGGAGTATTTTATTATGTGATTTGGAGACTGTTGAATTGGAAAAGGAGCTAATGGAATTTTTTAAAGACTAGCTTAATATAATGCTAAGTTTGCAAAATGAAGCACGCTGGGATATTCAAACACAATTCTCATATCACTATCAACTTGCCTAGATTTATAGCCATAAATAGGAAGGTATATATTTCGAAGCCCAACAGCTAATCCAGTGAACAAGCTAAGTGTGAATACCCCAGCGTGAGTATAAAAATGATTAAAAATGCATAAGCTTGCTATTTCATGATTGTCTGTTTAAGTGTGGAGCCATAATCACCAGCACTTGGCATTTACTGTTCTACAATACGTACAGGAGGGAAACAGCGAGGAAAGAGACTATTTGTGACATCACCCTGAGTCACACCTCTGGGGTCCACCAACAGGGTTAACCTCATGGACAGGCAGAACAGATGACGGCTATGGTGTGACTCGAGCCATGCTGGCCCCAACAGTGCTCTCTCCATCACTGATGCCTGCAGTTTCACCATCAGCAATTTCACCATCAGCAATTTCACTCCTCTGAGTGAATTGTTACTCTCCTTAACAACAAAACAAAACAAAACAAAAAAACCAAAGCCAATTGTCCTGAGGGATTATGAGAGACAGGGGGCTATCTCCCTCCTGAGAATGATAGCTTGATGCAAGTAGCAGTGATTGGTTGGCTCTTTGGTTTGGATCCCCAGTCCCAGCACAGTGTTGACTGGGTCCTCGTGGATCCATTTGGAATTGGGAGACCCGGGTATGATTCCTGGCTCTGCCTCCTGTTACTGGTTTGCTCCTCAGACAAGTCATTTAACTTCTCTGGGTTTGAGTTTTCACCTCTGCAAAATAAGTGCTGTGGACCAGATTAGCTCCAAAGATTCTTCCAGATCTAAGTGTATGACCCTAAGTCCCTAATCCCTAGTTGTGAAGGAGTTTAACAGATCCCTTTTTTCTCTGTCTGGAAACACCAAGCATCATTAAGGAACTAGGAGCCTTGTGGGAGGTGGGTGGGCAATGGACATTAATGCCCAATCTCAGTTGATTGCCAATTGGGCAAAGACCAGGGTAGATGGCAAGGTGGCACTGAGGTTTCTGCTGGGGGGGGCCACTGGGATAGTTATTACACCAGGTCAGAATCAAAGGACTAACTATTTTCTGGAGGAGATCAAGGATAAAATTGAATATAGCAATGTACCTCCAGGCAAGAGCCTTTTGGTGGAAAGGCCTTGCCAAAGAGCAGACCTGTGTTAGCCAGCCATGGCTACATGCTTGGTGCTCTATTTTGCCTAGGGATTTCAGAAAAAGGAAGGGCTCACCATCAGTAAACTTGTTCCACTTTGATTTATTTCTAGAAAACAATCTTGTAGTAAAAGGACCCATGGAAGATGGACACATACACCAGCAACATACCACCCCAGTTCCTGACTTTGGCCTGCACTGTGGCTCTGGCTACAGATTTGATTCAATTCAACAAGCATTTTCTAAATGCCAACTACGTGCCAGGCATCATGCTTGGCACTGGGTATGTCAAGACCCCAAACCATTCTATCAAAGTCTTTCATACTTGGAGTAAACAAGCTACTCAGTGGACTTTACAAATGCACCTCTCCAAGCAGGGTGAAGTT
>CM053582.1:55532076-55550982 GCA_028627135.1 Pseudochirops cupreus | reverse complement strand
TCAAGGTTATCCATTTTGCATTTTATAATGCTCTCCAACTCTTCTTTGGCCATAAAGTCCTTCCTACTCCATAGACCTGACAAGTAAACTATTCCTTGCTTCCCCAGATTATTTACAGTATCAGCCTTTATACCTAGATCATGCACCCATTTAGACTTGACTTTGGTGTATGGCGTTAGATGATGGTCTATTCCCATTTTCTGCCATACTATATTCCAGTTTTCCCAGCAGATTTTGCTTTGACTGATTCTTAATGTCTCATAGAGCCATTAGCTTCCACTTTTCCAATTTTAATTTTTAGCACATTATTTTCTTCAGTGAGCTTTTATACCTCCTTTTTCATTTTACCAATTCAACTTTATAAGGAGTTGTTTTATTCAGTGTACTTTCTCCTATTTTATCAATTGTATTTTTAAAGGAGTTGTTCAGTTTTTCTTCTACCTCTCTTATTTGATTTTTAAAATCCTTGGTGAGCTCTTCCAAGAAGGCTTTTTAGGCTTGAGATCAGTTTATAGTCCCCTTTGAGGTTTCAGATGTAAGTATATTGATCATGTTGTTCTCTCCTGAATTTGTGTTTTGATCTTCCCTGTCACCAAGGTGCTTCTCTATGATCACTGTTTTTCTTTGATTCTTCTTGCTCATATTTTTTGCATTTTTCTGGCTTTTAAGTTTTATTTCTGCTTCTGGGTCCTAGGTGGCACTGTCCCAGACTTCTTGTGCTGGGGGATAGGGACCTGGTTACTGGTTTTATATATTGGGCCCTCAGGTGCTGGCAACTGGATTTTATAGTGATCTGGTAGTTTACCTGGTGTTGAGCTGGAGCTGGTGGTGGCGGCTGTTGTATGACTCGTCTTGGCACTTGCCTACTCCTCTACCCTGGGGCTCAGGATTTCTTGCTGGTCCACTGAGGTGAGGCTTGCTGCTGGCTTGCTGGGCCACTTCCCATCCTATACTGGATCTCTTTGGCCACTGCAAGAGGGTCCTTTTCCATTAATCCCCCTAGCCTCCTGAGCTAAAACACTGTTGTACCCCATCTTTCGGTTGGCTCCACTCTTCCAGGATTTTTCCTGGGGCAATATGCTGTGAATTTTTCAAAGTCTATAAGGAGGAGTGAGAGCAACTTACTGCTTACTCTGCCATATTGACTCCTTGAAATTTAAATCAGAAACCAATTTTACAGGCCCCAGGTGGCAGCAGAGGTCACCAAGAAGTGTGAAACTTATATAGAGAAAAAGCATTCCCAAGTCATGATGCATATTTGGAGAACATAAATACCAGCATGTCTTTGGAAAATGTTTTTATTGACTTTCCATCTCTGGAAGGGGATATAAAGGTAAAAATCTTTCTTTTCTTACTGGTGACTAACAATTCCACCAGAAAATAGCCTTTGTTGTCACCATGTTGTAGGGCAAGTGTTTTTCAGTGGATGGATCGCCCCCCACCCCCACCCCAGGATCCACTCTGAACAAGGTAGATACTGTGAGAGCAAGCTACTTAAGGGAATGGCCTTGGCAGGTATCAAAAAGTCTGGAGTTGCTCCTCATCATTCACAGAGACCCCCAGCCTGAACTTTTCAGCTGTGAACTGTTGAACAGCTTAAAAACTCTGAAATCAGGAGAAAAATCTCAATAGAGTCAACACATTTCGTTTCTAATACATACATCCATTTCTACCACTAATGGCTACATTTGGGTAAGTAACAGGCCAATGTATTGACTTGTGCTTTGGTACCTCAAATGAAGGCAGTGATGCAACTACTCACATTCAACCCATCTCTCCTTTCGAAGAAGTGCCTATCAAGTGGGCATGGCTTCAGCTCAGAAGAGTTCTGACAGAAACAAGAGACATTATGATATTATGATGCCATATATACTATATGATACTATAGAACATTGTCTAGACAGTTCTCTTTAGAAATTTTGGCATTGGGACTCACAAATTAGCTGACTGATGGAAAGGGGACCTATACACAGTTGTTGAAAGGATTGTCAATTTGTTAGTTTGCAAAATTGCCCCAGAGAGCAGAGAGAGGTCCTATCAAGACTGCTCACCATAACTAGCTATTGCCCATATGGGGGTTAGTTGGGCTTTCTAGCAAGCAGGTGGAGAGAAATGATGAACAAAGTGAATGTCCAGTGAATTCTGGTCAGAAGAGACTGTCCACCAGTTTAGGAAAAACTGCCTGGCCCAGAAATGGGCATTAAAAATGCTGTTTCTAATGAAAGAGATTCTGTATATTATGACAGGACAGGAAGCTTGAAGCTGGCATTAACCTCTTTCTGAAATTCTTAAAACTGTTGCTGCAGAGATTCCTAGGGCATAAACATAACCTGCATAGTCTAGACAGAGAGATATCCACCCTGTCCCTGCTATAATCCCAGACATAGAGAGGAAGGCGATAATGATCCTAATGGTCAGCCCACAGCATCTACTAGCTCAGATATATGAAAAAAGAGATCAGGTAGTGACAAAGGAACTAGAATCATCATGCTAATCACCAGACTGTAGACAGCCAGTGGTGCTTCAGTGGGCCCAGCACTGGGTCTGATGTCAGGAAGTTCTGAATTCAAATCTGATCTCAGACACTTACTTAGCTATGTGACCCTGGGCAAGTCACTTAACCTCTGTTGGCCTCAGTGTCCTGTAAAATGTGGATAATAACAGCTCCTACCCCCCAGGATTGTTGTGAGAATCAATTAAGATAATATTTGTGAAGTGCTGTGCCAATGGTGGCTGTTATTATTAGACTAATTTATGCTGTTACAGGCGAATCTGGAGAAATAGTTACACATCCAGGTGACAACACTAGACCCTGACCATGTCATATGTACCTTGTGTGGAATTGTCATGTGTGTTAATACTGCATGCTGAGGATGCTTCTTTATTCTTGTGCTTTGTTCATCCGACTCTGCTCTGCTACATCAGAGTAAAGCATTGTCTATTCATTGGCTTTTTTCACTGTGTTTTTGAAGATATGCTCATTTGTATTTTTAGAGATTCTCACAGTTGGTTAGCCAGGCTTTGCTTGTTTATTATCGGTTGTTGTGTACTATGGATGTGCGTGTGCTCGTGTCCTGCATGTAACTTAGGCATATTGTCACTGAGTGTACTGTCAGGTGATGCTCCGTATAGTGCCATGCCTATTATGTGTATTGTTGCTTTTGTTTTGAACCATGCCATAAGTTGGTTTCCTGGGATACCAGGAAAATCACCCTTATTGTTTTAAAGTGCTAATGTTTGTGTTTATGCTATATAGGTACAGGTTTCATTTTTATTCTAGATTGTTTTTGAAAGGGACTACAAAAATTTTCAGCCCAGGGGAGGATTGTAATCCTATTAATGCCCAAGCCTGGGATAGTTTTGTGGAGGGAGAACTCTGCTGTATGGATGCAAATAAGGAGCGAGATGTGCCTCCTGACTGGCTAAGAGAATGCTGAGCATGGCACTGTGTACCTGTGAGAGGGATTTAATTCAGTAATCTGGAGATAGAAGTAGAAAGAGGAGTTCCAGGGAAGAAGGAGAGATAAAGAGAGGGAAGGAGGGAGGGAGGAAGGGAAAGAAAGAGAGAAGAGAGAGAAGAGAGAGGAGAGAGAGGAGAGAGAGGAGAGAGAGAGAGAGAGAGAGAGAGCAAGCTCTGAATCATGGTCTGAAGCCTTTAGAGGCATAGATATGCATGGGAGCCACTCCCATCATGTTCCCAGACCTTTGGGGCTTGAAGTTCTAGAGACCACTGTGAGTAGATCTCCCTTTTGTAAGATCATCCTCTGTCTCCTGATTTGAGCTGAGATCTTATCTCATTTCCATATGAAGAGCCCATTTACTCTTATATATTCTTTGGTATATTCTAATCTGTGCAGTTCTGGGTTCTCTTTGCCATTTTTCTGGGATAAATAGGTTTACTTGCTTTTTGTAATAGTCTCTCACCAATCCTCACACCCTCCTATTATAGTGATTTTCATAGAACTTGCTGAAGGGGGCTGCTGAGTTCTTGTAATGTGTTGGGGTGACTTTGTCTTGAATCTCATCTGTTTGGGCACCTGGGTATGTGATATCAGCCTGTGGAAAGCTCACCTTTCCCCCCAGCTGTAAGTCATTAACTCTGTCCCTTCCCCCACCCCAGCCTGTAAGTATCTTCGCTGAAGATCGTTAACTATAACTAACCACACCTATGAATTCTTGAAAGGATTCCTTAGAGAAAGGATTACCCCTTTTTGTTCTAGTGGCCAGCTGTAAGATAACTCCTAACAAAAGAACTTCACCTTATCAAAGGGGGACCTTTCAGGGCAGACAGGCTGGGTGCTCCTCCCTAACTCCACCTCTGTATGACTTTTGTTACTATATAATCAGTACCCCCAATCCTCACACTTCGCAGGAGGATTCCCCTTGATTCCCTCCTGTCCGCTTGACAAGCTTAATAAAGTCTCTTGAAACTGCCAAGACTGCTTATGCCTGGTAATTCTTTCAGACTGGTAAGAACCCTCAAAGGATTTCCATAGAAATCCACCTTTTCGAACCCTCATCATTTTCACCATCGCGATCGAGTCTTACTGTTCATCAACATCACCCCATTTATACTGTTTGCAACAAAGATTAGGGGGGAAAGCGTCATCATTGATTCCACTTATGATAAGATTCAGTTCTTATCCTTGATTCCCCCTGTAAGGGATGAGTGAAAACTTCTCAATTTGGGGTGGTTAACTTTTCAAATTGCTTCTGTCAATCACTTTTATCTTCCTTTGTCTGTTTTCCCGCCTTGGCGGGGGGCCCTCCCCTTATCTTTCCTTGCTGTCCCAGTTGGGGAAGTATTTGATGGAGTGTGCCTCTCCACCAATGAGAGGGAAAACAGTTGGGGAGGGGTCTTGACTAAGTTAGGTTATAAATTCCAGCACTATCTTTTGTAACTTGCCTCTTCTCCATGATGAGTCATGGGGAAGACCGCCCTCTTCTCCCAGGGAAGAGAATAAAGTCCTGTTCTTATCCTAAGAGATCTCCGGGTTTATTTCTTTTCACTAAATTAAGGATGAAGGATATTTTTCATCCCAAACACCCCTCATATCTGCAGTATTGTGTTCAGTTACGAGCAAATCCAAGAGCATTCAGTGGAGGGGAAAAGAGAGCTGGAGTGTTGAGAGGGTCAGAAGCTACATCATATACAGATGAATTGAAGGAACTCAGAGAATTTAGTCTACAAAAAATATTGTTTGGGGGACACTAGGACCTCTGAATTATTTGGAGAGTTTTGAATAGGAGGACTCTGTATTCTTGACTTCAGAGGGGAGATGGGTAGAAGTTTCAGGGAGCCTGATGTAGGCTCAATATCAGAACAAGCATCCTAACAATGTGTTGTCCCCATGTGGGATGGGGGGAATAGGCTGCTAGTGCTCCCCCTAGTGGAAAGAGCACCAAGCCAGGAGTTAGGAAGACTGAACTTCAAATCCTGCCTCTGACACTAACTGGACATGTTAGTATGACCCTGGACAAGTCACCTTGCCTCTGCCCGCACCTCACAGGATTGTTGTGAGAATAAAACAAGATAATAATTGTAACATGCTTAGCACAGTATTTGGCTCTATATAAATGCTTCTTCTCTTCCCTTCCCCTATTGAATACTCTTTTACTAAAACAAAGACTGGATAATCACTAACTAAGGTTCTTATGGGGGACATTGAGGGAAAAGAGGCAGGGTTGTTAAGGTCCAGGTTGAAACCTCCAGTACCCCATCTAGCTTGGAGAGTCTGTGATTCTCCTAATAACTGGCTCTGGTTTGAGAGTCAGACATCTGCTATAGAACTACCTTCTTTTACAGGAAGGTCAAGAAAAGATTCTGGGAATGGGAAGCATTAGCTTCGGTTGCAGTCAGTCAAGGGCCTCCTCAGCAGCGGTATTTAATGATCCAGAACCCAGGAAGGTCAATAAAATGTCTAACTCTGTTGTTAGTCTGAATTCCACTGCTAATATATTCATAATCCCATTCACTGATGTCTTCTGCTCAGTTTCTTTATTAAAAAAAAAAAGATGTCAGAAGACTTGTAGATGGACAGAGAGAGGGCAGAGGGAGCAAGGAGGAAAGGCTTTACTCACTTTTTAGTAAATAAAAATCTGGTGCCAGAGCCAGATCATGTAGCAAGCCACAGAATTACAACCCAGAAAGGTTCTTAGGAGTCATTGAGTCACAGCCTATCATTTAACAGAGGGGGAAACTAAGGCCCAGAGATCCCAGAGGCAGGAAAAATGGCAGTGCCCTTAGCAGTCACCCAAGTCAAAACACTTGCAGTTCAATTCAGTTCAAGAAAAGTCTATTAAGTAACTATGATGCCAAAGCACTGTTTAAGGCTTTGGATCTCAGAGGTAAGAAGGAAACAGCCCCCACCCTCAAGGAGCTTACATTCTATTGGGAAATGGAACATACCAACAGATAAGTAACAAAATCTTGTGCAAATAAAGCTAGAGCATGCTAATAACTAGGAGGGTATTTTATGTGATGAATGTGCAAAGCTTTGGGAAATATCCAACTTTCCACTCCACTCAGAAACTTAACAAGAGTGGGGCTACCAAGACTTTTTCCCAGGGCATTGACATCCTTGCTGGAATGTGGAGGAAATGAAGGGGGGAGGGTTCTTCTTCCCTATGGTAGCCTGGAGACTACTGTTCTTGCTGGCCCAGCACAACCAGGACTACTACTACCAGGGTCCTGTTGCTATGGTAATCCTCTCCCAGGGTCCTCTTTTTCCTCTGACCCCCACAGAGGTGCTTGCCAGACTCTAGTGCATAAGTTATCCCTTTTTCCAACATGACTGCGCCCATGATTGGACTGGCCACTGTGTTGCCACCACTACTCCCATCTACCATGGGGACAGATTGTGCTCCCACTGCTGTCATTGCTGCCTTCCCCCACTGGGCTCTCCTCTTTTATTGCCGGTTGGGCTATGGCCTATGTTGTCACTCTACTCTCTCCCAGAAACTGCTTCTGCCCTTGGTGAAAAAAATTGACTATGCCACAATCAATCAGTCAGGCAATCAATCAACAAGCATTTATTCAGATCTCATGTATGCCAGAGCCTGTGCTAAGCTTTGGGGACACAGAAACAAGGCTTTTGTATTCTCTCAGGGAAGGCAATGTGGACATAGGTGACCATATATGATCTCAATTCAAGGCATTTGTGGGGGGGAAAGGAGGAAGAGGAGGCCCCCAGCAGCTGGAGAGATCACAGCATTAGAGCTAGGAAGAATCTTAGAGACTTGTCCACTCCCTTCATTTTCCAGATGACAAAACTGAAGGCCAAGGAAGTACCATGATTTCCTTAAGGTTATAGAGGGCCCAAGTGTCCCATTCTCTGAGCCCAGAGCTGGTACTTTTCCCACCATCCCACAATATTCCATTTATTATATTTCTTTTGACTCTACTGACCCTGCATTAACAACAGTGCTGATTTATGCTCCAGTTACATTCGAAGAGGAGTATTTCCATTCTGAAAAGTCCTAATTTGTACCATGAGACAGAATGCTGTAGAAGTGTACAAATACCATGATTTTTGTGCATACTATGGTGGGTTTCCTCTGTAATTTCTGGGGCATGTAAACTGAGTTCGGAAGGAAATGAGGGAGTGAAGTGGGCAGAGGGGAAGAAGGAAGGAATGCATTCTAGCCTTGAGCAAAGACAGAGAGAGAGGGTCGGGGAGAGAGAGAAACAAGATGAGAAAGGGAGGCCAGGGCCAGTTTGGGAAGGGCTTTAAATGCTAAGCAAAGAATTATCTTTGATTCTGAAGGCAACTGGAGCAGCCGGGACTTATTGAGTAAGGGAGTGGTCAGATGTACACTTCAAAAAAATCTCTTTGATTACTGTGTGGATAATGGGTTAGGTTTGTTTGCAGTAGACCAGTTGAGAGATGAGAAGGACCTGAACTAGGCTGGTGGCTAGATGAAAGGGGAAGGTGCAAGAGACATTGTAGAAATCAAAATGCCCATATTTAGCCATAGATTGGCCATGTGGGGTAATGGAAAAGGAAATGGCAAACCACTCCAATATCTTTGCCAAGAAAAGCCTAAATGGGGTCACAAAGAGTCGAACATGACTGAGCAACTGAACAAGAAATGTGGGCTAAAGGAAAATGAGTAGTTAAGGGTGAGCCCAAGCTTGCCAACCTGGATAACTGGAAGGAGGGTGTTGTCTTTGACAATAATAAGGAACTTCAGAAGAGGAGCAGGTTTGGGGGGGAAAGATCCATTTTGTTTTGAATGTGTTGGGTTTGAGACACTTACAGGATATCTGGTTAACCCACCAACTCAGAAACTGGGCTGAATAGTAGATCTGGTAGTCTTTGGCATTGAACCCAGGAGGGTTGATAAGATCACCAAGTAAATGAGAATAGACAAAGAAGTGGGGCCAGGACAGAGCCCTGTGGGTCACCTAGAGTGTTGGGGGTGGTATGTATGATGAACCAACAAAGGAGACTGAGAAGTGATGGGATAAGTAGGAGGAGAAAGAAGAGGGAGTAGTATCATAATCCAGGGAGGAGAAAGTATCTAGGAGGAGAAGATGGTCAACAGTGTCAAAGACTGCAGAAAGCTCTGGAAGGATGGGGACTGACAAAAAGCCATTTGATTTGACAAGTAAGAGATGAGTGATAACATTGGAGGGAGCAATTTTGGTTAGGGAGTGGCAAGAGAAGAAATGAAGGCAGCAAGAGTAGACAAGTTTTTCTAAGGAGTTTGGCAGTGAAAGGGAGGAGAGCTGTGGGACAGTAGATAGTGGAGATGGTAGGATTAGAAGAGATTTTTAAGAGTGTGAGAGATTCAGGTATGTTTATAGACAACTGGGAAGGAACCCATTGATAAGGATTAGAGAGATGGGCTAAGGGGCAAGGGTTGGAGAAGATAGAAAAGGATGAGATCCAGGGTATATAGAGAAGGGTTAGTGGTGGAAAGAAGAAGGGCTGAGGAGGAGAGCATGAGGGTCAATGTCAAGGGGTTTTGAGATGGTGAGAAGGGAAGAAGAAAGGGAAAGCTCCTTCACTATCCTGTCAGGATAAGCTCCAAGACAGAGATCAAGGGCATCTCCTCCTCCAGGTCAGAGACGTCATTTCTTAGTAACATTTTTTTAATGTGTGAAACATTGTGAAAATATTTAAAGCGCTTTTGAGAGAAAAAACTGTCTGACTTGAGGCATGTACCTCCCATTCTCTGAAACTTATTTTCCTCCTCTGTAAAATGAAGGGGTTAGATGCAGCTCTTTCCAAGGTTCCTTCCAGTCTGAATATCACGGGATCCTATGTGGTGCATATAGATTGAGGAATAAGATGGAGCCGTGGCTGAGTTCTTGCTTTTGGTTTGGATCATGCCTTCCTTTTATTGTGAGTGTTAAGGCTTTCTCTCCAGATGAGGAGAAATAGACTTGGAATTGATTGAATTATCCAGATATATATTTTTTAAACCACAGTACAAAAGGGTATCCGGACATCTGGGGAATAAGAGTTGCTTTGAATGGCACACTATTTTGAATAAACCAATATCAGCTGATGGCGGTTTTATTGTCCTCTGCTCTCCTGGGCACCATAAAATAGAGCAGATTGTTCAAGCCTTTGAAGCTTCAAAGTTGCCCTCTTTTTTGGTCCTGCATTTCAGGTCTCACTGTAAATTGGGACAAAGCTGTTAGAATCAAGACCTTTGCAATGGTTTGGAGAGAAATGGATTGGTACCTTCTCCTCATCCATTCTTTTCAACTGAGTGCCAATCAACACTGCTCTAAACCTCTCTCAACAATCTTCCCACATCGAAGAAGAATTAGCTGCTCTCTGCTTGGCCCTGGAGGGTAGAATCAGAAGCAGTGGGGGGCACTTAAAGATGAGAAGTTAGTTTTGATGTCTGATCATGAAAGTCATCCAAAAATAGAATGGACTGCCTTGGGAAATAGTGGGATCCCTCAGCAAAGACTGGATGGCCACTGATCAGTGATGCTGTGGAGGATTCTTTTGGTCATTTATGGCTTGGTCAAGCTCAATGATTAATCATGATTAAGATCAGGGATTCTTAAGCCAGAGTCTATGAACTTGGTTTTTTTAAGTGTTTTGATAACTTTGATAACCAAGACCTCATGTTGACTGGTGCTAAAGTGCTTGATCCCCATTGGGTCATTTATTGATTCTCAAACTAAGTTTGTGCAGTCCATCTGCTCAGTGGAGAAAAGCTCCCACTCACATTCATTGCCCAGCCTTGAGTCATGTGACTGATTCTCTCCAGGACATCTCATGGTTGGTAAAAGCTCTGACAACATCTCTGTTCCCGGATGGCCCAGATTCAGCAAACTTGGGTTTGAATCTTGGCTCTGTCATAGCACCTGTATACCCTAGGGCAAATAATTTCACCTCTCTGGGCCTCAGTTTTCTCATCCTTAAAATGGGGGCAGGGAGTAGATGGCCTCTGAGGTCTCTCTCTGCCAACTTTTTGATCTATGATCCTTTGGATAAGGTGATCCAAAGTTCTAGCTAAAATTCACACTTCTATTGGTGATGTAACATTAAGTCATTTTCTGTCTTTAACACTTTAGCTCAAATGAATTTAGTCATCTGCCACTAGCATTGACCAAGGCCCCAAGGAAATAATCCAGGGTATTAAATTACTTGTGTGTAGAAAATGGATGTTATATTGGTATACACTTAAACCAACTGCGTGTGTTTGTATGTATATATGCATGTATATAGATATGTCCCTGTGGACCAATGCAGATTGCTACCTGTTCTGCCATTCTCATCTCAGAGAGTTGCCTCAGGGCACCAAAGGCTTAGATGACTTGCTGAAGTTCCCACAGCTAGTATATGGCTCAGAGGTAGACTTTGAACCCAAGTCTTGCTGACTCCAAGACCAGTTCTCGATGCTGCTTCTCCTAGACACATAGGATCATGACATCTACAGCCAGAAAGGCCTTGGGAATTGTTTAGCTCAGATCTCTAATTTTACGAAAGAAGAAACTGAAACCCCCAAAGTCAAGAGCCTTTTGCAGGGTGACAAATGGCAGGGCTGGAATTTGAACCCAGGTCCTTTGAGTCCCAACACAGTGATCTTTCCACTATGTAGATGTAGATATTTCAGTGTTTCAGTAAGTATATGTACAGATACAGATAAACATGTGGAGCTATATAGCTATGTACATATCTATCTATCTATCTATCTATCTATCTATCTATCTATGTAGACTTAATTGTATATCTACGTCTCCACACATTATATGGCCATCGATATATCATGTACATGGCATACATGTATTTCCAGTACTTAGCCCAGTACCTGGCATTTAGTGAGCATTTACATATATGTGTGTATATGGCTGTGTGCGTATCCCATATGACTCTAGAACCACTAACTCTACCTGATTCAAGATGGCATCTTTGAGCTAATCATGGTTAGGAAAATATGGCTCGGGTCTCCATCAAGTACATTCATCATCAATATACCAGACAGGAATCAGAAGTCAAATAACAGTACTTTTTGTTAGGATCGAATAGCTGGGTCAGTAGCAAGGGAAGTTGGGGAGGAGAATCATTCAGCTCATCCTAGAAGAGATGTTCAGCCTCCACAGCTTCCTCCACTGGGGGGCTCAGATTACTCAGGCTGCCAGGTTTGCCTCCTGGCTGAAACCCACCTATGGAGCCTTTTATTCCCAAGGAGAGGCTGCATCTCCCTTGGGGGCCACCAGGGGGCTGCAGTCCATGTTCTTCTCTGTCTAGGAAGCTGCTGCCATTTTCTGCTTCTTTCCTAAGCTGCAGCTCTTGTTTGCCAGAGCTCTCCTTTGGTACCAAAGCTTCTTCAAAGAGAGTGTGGGACTTGTCCCAACCAACATACATGGGGAGGAAGAATAATCAACACATGTTAGCTCTTTTATTAGTCACACTACATCTTGCTGACTATAGGTAGCAGTTAAGACCCCTTATTTGACTACACTTGCTGGGTATAAGTTCCCAGGGCCCCCTGATAGGTTATAGAGTTTTTTTTTCAACTCCCTTCAAGGCCCAGCAACTCCAGTAAGGCTCAAGAAGGTACTTAGTAATACTGGAGGAGGTAGGTTCTGTGTGACTGGTGACCCTTGATGGCCATTGTCATTCCTATGGCAGCATGGCTAGCCACCTATGGCAATGCAAACATAGTGCCTAAGGCAGTTCATTCTTTGCCATAGGGCTAGTCTTATGCCCTTTATCCTTATCAGGTGATGGCAGGGTCACAGCCAGACCCAGACTTTAAAGAAAATAGGTTAGCACAAACTCTCCAAGGCCTTGCTCTTTGAATGATTAGTGTGAGAAGAGTGCCCTTGGTAAAAGGGAGTCCATTGCCTTTTACTGGATCATTTCACTCAGTCCAGGCCTGAGAGAATAGCTCTGCTTGGTATGTAGTTAAAACCTTCTAAACAACACATACATCAACTAATGAGCTCCACTAAACTAGAGACCAGAGAGCAAAGAGAAGCCAATCTGAAAGCACTCAGGAGAGAGAAAAAGAGCAGAGCTTGGAAATAGGACATCAGAATTGATAAGTATGGCCTAAGTGCACTTTCAACTTGGACAGTCTATTGATTTAGTGGCCCCCAAATTAAATCAAAATTGCATTTCTCATTTCAAAAAGTCCTTTTCCATTTAACCAACCATGCATGACTTTGCTTGAAATACCTTGTTATCCATTACAGGTTAGTGTAATGTAATGTAATTTACAGATTGGCCTCTGAGAACATGTTGGAGTGTTTGGATATTTTAAGACATTTGGAAATTACATTTGTGACCAGAGAACCTTTCCATGTTCATCATTAAGACAGCTACTCAGAATGCCAGCTGGATTGGCCTTTCTTAAAAGATAACCCTACTAGAACTAGTTTTATTATAGGACTTTGTTCAGTCCAAGACCAGGACAATAGCCCAGAGGAAATCAATATGATAGTTATGTCTTCTGCTGCCCTTATCCAGGGAAGCAGAGAAAGTTGCCCTGATGGTTCAAGTGAGGAAGGAGTTTTCTGTGCTTTCCTTTTAGGGCAGGTGCTGAGTTGATTCCCTCATTTTCCTGAAACTTGTATCACTGGGCCTACTTCTTCTCTCCCTCCTCCCTTTATCTTGAATCCTCCACCCACCTATATAGCCATAGTCTATCTCTATCACAGGGGTGGGGAACCTGCAGCCTTGAGGTCATATGTGGCTCCCTAGGTCCTCAAGTGTGGCTCTCTGACTGAATCCAAACTTCACAGAACAAATCCCCTTAATAAAAAGATTTCTTCTGTAAAACTTGAATTCAGTCAAAAGGTCACACCTGAGGACCTAAAAGGCTAAAAAGGACCTAAAAAGACAACTCTGATGTCTTCATTACCTCTTCTCTTCATGTAAACTAAGCAACATAGTTGGGAGAGACAGAAACAGATAGAGAGACAGAGAAGTGGGGAGGGAGGCGAGAGAGAGAGAGAGAGAGAGAGAGAGAGAGAGAGAGAGAGAGATCTATGTTCATAACTCATTCATTGTGGGACTTAAGTCGAGTGAGTCATTTAACATCTTTTTGTTTCTGTTTCCTTATGTATAAATTAGGACCAAAGACTATCAGAGCACCCTACCACATGAGTGCTTAGAAGGCCCCTTCCTCCAGAGAAGGTTGAAGGGAAAAGTATTTTTTAAATCTCAAAGTGCTTAAGCATGAGTTGTAAAATGAGATCATAGCAAGAAGCAATGTGGCACGGGGAAAGAGTGCTGAATTTGAAGTCAAGGGGCCTGGGTTCAAATCCTGCCCCTGTCACTCTCTGAGTGATCTTAGGCAAGTCACTTTACCTCCCCACCTCAGTTTCCCTTCCCGTCAAAGGACAGCCTCTAAGTTTCCTTCTAGTTCCTGTTGGCCTGGGTGAATATACTTTGTAAAATAATATTGCTTATTGGCTGAGAAGAAGAAACACAAGGAGGAGAGTCCAGCAGACCTAGAACTAGGTGAGAATCTAATTCTAGCGCCTTTATCATATGGCCTGATTCGAGCTTCAGCTGTGGCCCCACTGAGCTGCAGAGCACATAATGTACATATCTGCTCATGCCAAGCTTGGGTTCTGAACAGAAGATCCACTTGGCAGCCTCAATACCACACAAAATGTATATACAGTATAAATGGGAGAGCAATCTCGAGGGGCTTGCTCTCTCTCTCCCTCTTCCTCTCCCCCCTCCTCTCTCTTCCCCCCCTCCATCTCTCTCTCTCTTCTCTCTCTCTCTCTCTTTCTTTCCCTCTCTCCCTCCCTCCCTTCTTCCTTCCCTTCCTCCCTCTCTCCCCTGAATTCTTAGAGCATTCCTTAGGAAGTTTATAGTTTAATGGGGAAGATCGAAGACAGAAGGTGCATGATTAATTGTTATGTAAAGGACAATGCAGTAAGTCGTAAGGAGAGGGCCACATGAAATGCAATGAGAAATTTGGGGAGGAATAGACCACTTTCAGGTGGAGCCGCAGAAGAAAAGCAGGCTAAGGACATCCCTCATATTTCACCTTTTGGTGCTTTTCCCAGGGCTCCCTTCCCCCCCCACTCTCTTCCCCATCTCACATACCCCCTGATGTCTTCCCCCACTCTCTTCTCCTTCCTGCTGGTCTCTGATGATGAGGCCACCCTTTTGTTACCAAGGTCAACCCTTTTCCATGCTACCTTGATCCCATTCGGTCCTGTCTTCTCCAGCAGATGGCCTATACCATCATCTCCACTCTTTCTAATATTCAGTCCCTCCCTATCTACTGACCTTTCCTGTCTTCCCCATTCTTAACAAAGCAGCCCTTCACTAGACTGTAGACTTGACCAATCCCCGACCCCCACACCTGAGCTCACATTCTATGTCTCTCCTCCCTTTCTCAGGTTAACTTCTTTAAGAAAGCCTTCTACCTACTGGGTACCTCCCCTGAGTCTCTTCCTTCTTCCCAGTGGTTCTCAACCTTCCTAATGCCGCGACCCTTTAATACTCGTATGTGGGTGTATCTGCATGTGGGCGGATCCGCCTGGATAGAAGAGGTTCCTAAGACCATCGGAAATATGTGTTTTCCCTTGGTCTTAGGCGACCCTGTTCAACCCCCAAAGGGGTCGCAACCCACAGGTTGAAAACAGCTGCTCTAAACCCTCTGAAGTAAAACTTGCAATTTCGTCAGGCAACTGAAACTACCAGCTCCAAAATGACCGGTGATCTCTTACTTGACAAATGTAATGACTTTTTCTTTAGAGCTAGAAGAAACCTTAGTTTGGCTGGAATGTAGAGTAAGAGGAGCAAAAAAGTAAGAAACAAAGCAGGAAAGAAAGGTTGAAACAAGGTTGAGGAGGGCATTGAATGCCAGGTTCAGGATTTTATGTTTTATTTGCTCAATAGTTGGGAGCCACTGAAAGTATTTGAGTAGAGGAACAACCTGGTCAGTAGGATGTGACGAAGATGATTCAGTTGACAAAATGAAGGATGGCTCTGAGAGGAACTTTCCAATGGAAAGGAGTCCCCTTAGGAGGCAGTTTCAATGGTCTAAGCAAGAAAGGATGAGGACCTGACCTAGGCAGCGTATTGGACATGATGTCAGAAATGAGGCATAACAAGAATCACCAGAACTGGTTGGGGGCAGTGACTCCAGGGTCATGGGAGAAGGGAGAGGAAAGGGCACATTGGGGCCAGGAAGGTGCTGCATTCATCTTCCTGCTGTTCCAGACAAGCCAGACATCATCCCCAAGATTAGCTGAGACTGGGAGAGTTTGCAGAGGGGTCTCAACTCCATGTAGAGACCATGTTTTTACTGGCTCTCCCATGTTCTTTCCTTGGCCTCTGGTGAGAGTATACCCTGGCTCAATTTCTTCATTCCTTCTGTTTGCCTGGCAGACAAGCCACCACAATCAGAAGGGCAGGGCAGTTGATCCCCAGGCCAGGAAGGCACCAGCTGGTGCCAAAAGCCCTAATGAAGGCAGGAGCCTCTCCCACCCAGAGGCTGCCTGTAGGCCATGGATAAAAGCATAACAATTTCAGCCTTCTGGACTCTTGTGAGGCCGGCTCATTTTCCTGTGGTGATTGAGTAGTGTGTTTTGGAAGGAGGGTGAGGGAGTGAGCCAGGTGAGCCATTTCTGAGCCAGAATGGGGCAGCTTCGAGGAGTCTGGTAACCTGGGTGGCTTACCCTGGGTCTGGGTATTTGCATTCCCCTGTGTTACATGCTTGCTGGAAAGTCTTGCGCAAAGTGAGTTCCTGGAGGCCTTGGGTCTCACATACACCAAAGGGAAAGGTTATAATGACTTTTGGCCAGTCAGTTGGCAACTATGTATTAAGTGCCTACTATGTGCCAAGCACTGTGCTAAGGACTGGGGATATTTACAATGTGTCAGTGACAGCTGAATCCCTGTCACCAATGCTTTAAGCCCATAAAGGTGTATTTACTCTTCATGGGGGCGGAGGGGAGTAGAGGGAACATCATGTCCTTCCTTAATGTTTACTTCTGTCCAGAACCATTTTTGTACTTGGTGTTTCACATAATTATAAAATTGGAAGAGACTGAAAAGACCATATAATTCTCCATGTATCTGACCACAAATCCCTGTATCTACAATATCCCCATCAAGTGGTCAGCCAGCCTCTGCTTAAAGACCTGCAGTGATGAAAAGCTCACTCCCTCCTGAGGCAGCCTCTTGTACCTGTGGACAGCTGCACTTCCTGCAGGGCCCTCCCCATTGTTTCTAGGTCTGTCCTCTGGGGCCCAGCAGAACAAGGCTAATCTCTCTTCCACAGGACAGCCCTGGGGTCTCTTTAGGCACTTGTAGGGCTGTTTCTCTCCCCATATACACATCCCCCATCCCAATTCTGCTCATCCCCAGGCTAAAAATCCCCAGGTCCTTAATCTTCGTAGGCCACAGTGTTTCAGCATTCTGGTTATTCTTTTCTGGTCACTCTCCAGCTTGTCAACGTCCTTCCTAAAATATGATGCCAAAAGAGAATCTAGTATAACAGAAGTAGTCTGCCTGGGATGGAGTAACAGGAGACTGTCTATCCCCTCCCTTGTTCTAAGCATTACGATTCTCTTCATAAGAGTTCCAACTTATTGCCTTAGCTTTTGCTAAGACTGCCACGTCACAGTGGTGAATCATAATGTGTCTGCAGGCCAATGAAAATCCTAATCGTTCATGGACACAATCGCCTAGCTATTCCTCCCTCATCTTGTACCTGGAAAGTTAATCATTGGAATCCACATGTAGATCTTTACATGTAATCTCATTAAACATCATGATTTTAGACTTAGTCTGTCAAGATCTTTTGGGATCCCAACACTGTCACCCAAAAATATTCTCTCCATCATTCTCAGCTTTGTATCACCTGCAAATGTGACAAACACGTCTTCTCTTCCTTCATCCAAGTCATTTTAAAAAACCGTTGAGGAGCATGTGCCCAAAGAAGAGATCCCTTGGCCATTCCATTCTAATTAGGTTTTCACATTCCACTTTAATTTTAATCCCATCTCTAAATTAAGATAATAATCCCTGCCCTATCTACAGCTTTTTTTTGGACTAAGCAAAAGAGGCCATTCTTTGCCTCATTTCTTACCTAGACTTAATCACTGAATGGGTGTTGCCTCAGTCAAGTTGAGACCTGGGAAAGACCTTAGTTCAAAAAGGACAAGGTCTCCCACTGCATCTGGGGTCATCTCCAGTTATCCTGATCTATAAAGATATAGATATAGATATGGCCACTGGAGGAGAGAGAGAGGCTGGTGACTTTGCACAGCCCTGCCTCACTTAAATCCAATTCACTTGCAATCATGACATCTCCTTCCTGATGCCATTGGTCCCCTGTGAGAACAAAGGACAAACAACAAACAAATGAGCTATTGTACAAATCAAATAAAACAATAAGTGAGTGCTTTGTAAGCTGGCAAAGTCTGTATTTCATTGGAAGTTAGGATGACTTCCATGTTCAGTTGCACATTCTTAATTTGGGAAATTTAAGCCATTCACACTTTTAGGTTAAAATTAACTGTGTGCTTTCCTGCATTAAATTATTTCATATAATCTGTTTTTCCTTCTCTTAAGGTCCTGCAGTTAGTTCAATCTCAGTCTCCTCCCATACTCTTCCTCTCCCCACCCTATTACTCTGTCCAGTTCCAAATTCCTTGAGTTTACTTTTGTTGTAATTCTATTTTTCTTTTTTTTCACCTTTCCATTTTATAACCCAGCTAAGGAGATATGTGATTCTGCCTACACACAGGGCTCTCCTCCCCCCGTTCACTGTCTTAATCCAAGCAGGGGGCAGTAAACTATGGCTGGAGGGCCCAATCTACGCTGCCTACCTGGTTTTGTATTTAAAAATATTAAAGCCAGCCTTAGCTCACAAGTCATAGAAAAACAGGTGTGGCCCAAGGGCCATAGTTTGCCAACTCCCAATTTATAGTATTTATTCTATAGCATTGAGTTCTTCTCAGAGAACTTTTATTTCTGGCCTTTTTCCATTCTTATTTCTTCTTTTAATTCTTTGACTGCTTTTCTGAACCATTCTGGAGGGTCTTGTTGTTGTTCCATTGTCGTTTGGTGGTGGTGGGGGAGGGGAAGAGGGGAGTGTCCATCAAATGTATTTGAATAGTTTCACTTTCCTTCAGAATGTTTTATTTGATTTCCTTCATGGCATGATACACGGTCATTGTATTTAGTCCTTCATTATTTGTTCTTTATTTTTTTTCTATTTTCTTTTTTTTTTCTCCAATTGATGGGAATCCCTTCAATTTCCAATTCTTTGCCACCACAAAAAGAGCTGCTATAAATATTTTTGTACATACAGGTCTTCCTCCCACTTCTATGATCTCTTTGGGATACAGCCCTAGAAGTGGTATTGCTGGGTCAAAGGGCATGAAATTATTTATAGCCATTTGGGCATAGTTCCAGATTGTTCTCCAGAATGGTGGAATCAGTTCACAACTCC
>CM053582.1:55452044-55531576 GCA_028627135.1 Pseudochirops cupreus | reverse complement strand
CAGGCAATTTTCAGAGGTAGAAATTAAAGATATCTTTAAGCATATGGAAAAATGCTCTAAATCACTATTGATTCAAGAAATGCAAATTAAAACAACTTTGAGGTACCACATCTCACCAGTCAGATTGGCTAAGATGACAAAACAGGAAAATGACAAATGGTGGAGAGGATATGGAAAAATTGGAACACTAATGCATTGTTGGTGGAGTTGTGAACTGATACAACCATTCTGGAGAGCAATCTGGAACTATGCCCAAAGGGCTATAAATAATTGCATACCCTTTGACCCAGCAATACCACTTTTGGGGTTATATCCCAAAGAGATCACAGAAGTGGGAAAAGGACCCGTATGTACAAGGATATTTATTGCAGCTCTCTTTGTGCTAGCAAAAAACTGGAAATATAGGGGATGCCCATCCATTGGCAAATGGCTGAACAAGTTGTGGTATATGAATGTAATGGAATACTATTGTGCTATAAGAAATGGGAAGGAGTTGGACTTCATAATTACCTGGAGAGGCTTATACAAATTGATGCTGAGTGAGAAGAGCAGAACCAGGAAAAATTTGTACACAATCACAGACACATCGTAGGTGTGATGATCAACCTTGATGAACTGGACTCTTCTCAGCAACGCATAGCTAAAGACAACTCTATAAGCCTCAGGATGGAAGGAGATATCTACATTCAGAGAAGGATCTAGAAAGACTAGAGTGTAAATGGAAACTGAAGCAATACATGCTATCGTTCTTTTTCAAAAAAAAAAATCAGTCAAAGAAAATCAAGAGAATAAAAAAATAGAATAAAACATAAAATATCTCATTGGAAAAACAACTGACCTGAAACATAGATCCAAGAGAGATAATTTAAGAATTATTGGTCTACCTGAGAACCATGATGAAAAAAGAGTCTGGACAACATCTTTCAAGAAATCATCAAGGAAAACTGCCCTAAGGTCTTAGATCCCAGAGGATAGATTCCACCAAACACCTCCTGAAAGAGATCCCAAATTGAAAACACCAAGGAATATTGTAACCAAGTTCCAGAATTATCACATCAAGGAGAAAAAAAAATGATTTCTTATCAGCTGTTGGGTACTTTCCTGAGTCATTCCTCAGTCTTTATGTAATGCATTTGTGGCTATTGAGTGGCAAGCTCCAGGTAGTGCCATTTGTTCCTGGTTCCATGTCTGGGTTAAGTCACCATCTGACATAGCCCTCCAGAGCCCAGCCCCAGCTTCTGCCATGGTCTTCACAGTAAGGTACTCTCTGCTGACTGGAAGAGATTATTAAAGTCACTACCTGGCTTTGCAGCTTCTATCACCTCTCTCCATCCCTCTTCAATCATCTCTTCTCATTAACTCTGCTTTCCATTCTGGCTTTCACCTCCTACCTGTATGAGCCACTTGCAACTTGAACACTAATGGACTAAATGGAATCAACATTTTCATTCCTAGAAAGGATGTGTTAATCAACTGACAGTATTCCATGGTCAGTCTTCCCATCTGAGAGTGTTTTCAGAGACTGTATTGCTTGCTTGTATTTGTAGCCCCAGCACTTAGCACAGTTCCTGCAACATAGTTAAGGGATTAATGAATGTTTTCTTTCTTTCTTTCTTCCTTCCTTCCTTCCTTCCCTCCCTCCCTCCTTTCTTTTCTTCTTTCTTTCTTTCTTTCTTTCTTTCTTTCTTTCTTTCTTTCTTCCACCTATCCATCCATCCAAGAAAGTATAGCTGTGTTCTACCCTATTTATTAGTAGGACGGACAGCTTAGGAAAAATGGGACATCTTTCTATTAGGTAGCGTGACAAGAAACAAGAAGATACAGTTGAAATTCAGTCTAGGACACAGCTCTTAGAACCTATTAATGGAGAAAGTTTAATGATCATACTTTTAGTGATTCTGCTCATTGTGTTTTATAATTCCTGGATACCACATAGCAGATTCATGTAGAAACCACTGGGCTTGTTTGTCATCACCATCATCATTGATGTTTCCTCTCATTCTCTCCTCTCCTCCCACCCATCCCCACCAACTCTTCTCCTTCCTTCTCCATTCCTAACCCCAACATCACCCCTCCCCCTTAACCACACATATTTATAGGGTGAAGAGCAAGGAGAGCCCTCCCTTAAAAGTCATTTAACCTAACCTCAATTTATAGATAAGGATCCTTTGGTCCATACCACTACTGTTTTTTCCCAGACTGCCTAAATATACTCTTGCTTTACTTGACGCAGGTAGGTGGCACAGTGGATAGGGGGCCAGCCCTGAATCAGGAGGATTTGAGTTCAAATTTGACCTCAGACACTTGCTCACTGTGTGACCCTAGACAAGTCACTTAGCCCTGTTTGCCTCAGTCTCCTCATCTGTAAAATGAGCTGGAGAAGGAAATGGCCAAACACTCCAGTATCTTTGTCAAGAAAACCCCAAATGGGGTCCTGAAGATTCAGACACAATTAACTAACCAAACAACAACAGCTTTTACTTACTTATCAAAGCAAAACTATCATTTCTGGAAAGGGGGTGTCAACCAATTGCCAATCTCTTCTCATAGATTTCACTCACCATTTCCTAGTGACTTCCTAGACTGAAACACCCCTCCCTGGATACCATTCCCTTATATAAATTGTGTTTCCCACTTAGAATGTAAGCTCCTTGAGGGCAGGGAATTCCTCAAATTTTTCGTAAACTTGCAGAATCTTTAGGACTAACTTGGAGACCTCCAGTCTCCTCATTTCATTTTAGGGAATCTAATCTGCAATGTTGTGGGTTCAAATTCTGACTGTGCTATTCGCTGGCTATAGGACCTTTTATAAGACACTCCATAGTGCTTGACATCCCTTGGTTGGTGCAGAATGAGACCAACATTTCCAGTCACATCCTTTGTGTGACTCTGATTCACTTGCTACAAGGGAGGGTTTTTTTTTTATTCTGGGGGTTAGGGTGGGGGAAGGGTTATGAAGGGAGCAGGGGCACAGTGACAGTGACACACAAAAAAAGAGGGTCAGTGAAATGTTTGAAAAAGGCATTGAAGAGAGCAGAAGGAAGTTCAGAAAGGGACACAGGCCAGTGTGAGTACTACTGTGTTCAATGTAACCTGTGAAGAAAAAGGAAGCTGTATGGAAAAGACATTCATGGTTTCATATAGAATTCTCTTTTTCTGTTCTTTGCATATGGAAATATCCATGCCTGTCAAATTCATAATAAAAAACCCCAACAAGCCACTGCATGGTGCCTTGGGACTCAGCTGACCCAGGACTGCATTCTGGCTCTTCCACCTACTCTCTGTGGGACTCTGGGCCTCGGTTTCTTCAACTGTAAACTATCTGGGCTGGATGAAATGTTTTCTAAGGTCCCTTGCTGCTGTAAAGCTATGAGCTCACGACCCCTCCCTGGGCCTCAGTGACCTTGTCTATAGATGAGAGCTTGGTGAATGATCTCGAAGGTCTCTGTCAGCCAGCTCTACATCTTAGGAAGCTTTGACGAAGAAACAGCGGAAGAAAAGTTCAAGGCTTGTGCTTTGGATGCTTTGCTGCTGGCTCTCTTCCTGCTATAAATCATCCTTGGAGGAGTTTGCCAGTCAGAAACAACAACAACTCAAACCCAACAGCCCTCTGGGTAGTTTTCCATTTAAATGTGGCATGTTTTTCTTCCCTGGGAATTGCAGGTATCAAACTCAATTTATCATCATTGGATTCTGCTGGGCTAAGTGGGCAGAGCTTGGGCCATGTGCCCTTATCCAGGGTGTATCAAGGACTGGTGACTCAGTCATGTATTCATTCTGTGCTTCTGTGCGAGGTACCTGAGGCATCTCAGGAAGGAGCTATCCATTAAAGGCCAAATCAAAACAGGACACATTTAAACACAAACCCTTCCAGTTAATCACTCACTCTACCAGGCACTGGCTCCGTGGCTAGTGCCCAGACAGGAAGCTGAGCAAAGGGATAACCCCTGGCCAAGGTTGGGAGATCTGCCTGCCATGCCATCCCACAACCCTCCCCATAGTCCCATCACCCAAGAGCCTCCCTGTCCTTGGATGGTCAGAAGCCAGGACAAAGCTAGTTTAGAAAGACTGAGAGAGCAACAATGTGTGACTCCTCTCTGGCTCTGTCATTTCAACTCAATTTAGTTCAGCAACTATTTAAGGGCCTAGTAAGTGCTAGGCTGGAGATTACCTGCCCTCAGGGAGCTCACACCCTAGGGGCATCATCACTCTATTTTAACAGAAGATGCTAGAAGACTGAAAAGTCATGAGACCCAAAGGAATGATCCTGGGATTTAGAGCTGGTCAGAGCCTTGAAAGCTATCTATTCTAAGGGTTCTTCACCTCGTTTGGGTCTGGGAAGTGTTTGCAGTCAGCCTGGGGATGCCTCCTGATCCCTGTCAGAATCATGCTTTTAAATTCACAAAATAAAAATACAGAAGATTGCAAATGAAAGCATTAAAAAAAAACCTTAAAGAAAACCAATTACATGGAAATATAGTTAATAAAATAGTTTTTTTTAAAAGGGCCCAGTCGATGAGCAATTATTAAGTCCCTACTGTGTGCCTCATGTTGTGCTACACCCCAGTGACACAAAGAAAGGCAAGTAAGTAGACATTTTGGGTCTCAGATGATCGTTTTGATATTTTTACAGGGAGGAAGGTTTTCTGAATCACAAGGATTTGAATTATGTGCCTTTCTGTATAATTATCAGAAATCTAAAATCAGTTGTTAGTGCATCAGTACTTCTGCAATCAAAGCACTCATTGTTGAGCTCACCTACAAAAAGATTGTCAGCTCCTAATACAGTGTGTAGCATTTTGTCTTATCCTGTAAAAATGAAAGGGCATTGGAGATAAACAAAGAAAAACAAACAGGCAGAGGCAGGCCTTGCCTTTAAGGAGCTCGAAGTCTGAGGGGGAGATGACATGAAAACAACTCTGTACAAAGTGTAGACAGGATGCGGTGGAAATAATGAACAGAGGGGAGGTGTTAGGATGAAGAAGGGCTGGGAAAGGCTCCGTGTAGAAGGCGGTGTTTTAGCTGGGACTTGAAAGAAGCAGAGAAGCCAGGACACAGAGATGAGGAGAAGGGCATTTTAGGCATGGGGAACAGCAAGGGAAAATGCCCAGAGTCTGGAAATAAAGTATTTGGGGCAAGGGACACAGCAAAAAGGCCTGTGTCCCTGGGTCACAGAGTGGATGGGGGAGAAAGGGAGGGAGGGAGGAGTAAGGTGTGAGAAGTCTAGAAAGGTAGGGGTGGTGCCAGGTTGTGAAGGGCTTTGAACTCCAAACAGAGGATTGATTATTTGGCCTTTGAGTGATAGGGAGTCACTGGAGCTTACTGAAGAATCCCTGATACAGTTCATGGGCAGCTAGATGGCACAGTGGATAGAGTGCTGGCCCTGGAGTTGGAAGGACCTGAGTTCAAATTCGCCTCAGATGTTTACTAGTTGTGTGACCCTGGGCAAGTCACTTTACCCTGTTTGCCTCTGTTTCCTCCTCTGTAAAATGAGCTGGAGAAGGAAATGGCAAACCGCTCCAGAATTTCTGCCAAGAAAACTCCAAATGGGCCCAAGAAGAGTCAGAAATGACTGAACTGATATAGCTCATCGTTCTCATTTCACATATGTGGAAAGCAAAGCCCAGAGTGGAAGACTGACTTTCTAGGCAATGTGATGTAGTGAACAGAACATCGGACACAAAGTTAGGGGGGACCTGGGTCCAAATGCCACAGGTAATGTTCCTGTGACCTTGGATGAGGCTGTTTACCCCTCTCAGCTGTGGTTTACTCATGGCTTTGTTTAATGTTTACCAAGTATTTTCTTTGCCAGTTCTACATAAACTTGAGCTATTTTATAATTATTAGTCAAGGTCCTGCAGAGATGAAGGAGTAGATTGAAACCTGGGCCCTCTAACTGGAGGTAGAATTGTATAGTGGGAAGAGCCCTGGAGCCTAAGCACATGGGGCCCTGTCCCAGTTGTCTGACCCTCAGTGACTCACTGTACCCCCATGGGCCTCCCTCAGCTTCCTTCTTTGTAAAATGAAGTCTCCCCTTACCCCTGACTTGATCTCTGAGGGTCCTTCCAGCTCTATAGCCCATGAACTTAATATCCTCTTCATCCTGAGTCTCCAGTGGTAGAATTACCCTTGAGCCCAGAAAGAACTAGAAGTGGCTGCTGAAGGATTTACCAGCTAGCATTAGGGTCCCTTCTTCTATCTCCTCCAAATACCGTGGCCAGGGAGGTGATGTGAGAAAGAAAACTGGAGGGAGGAAATAGCCTTCAGTAGAGCCCTTCCTACTCTGTGACTCCAGACCTGCCACTTAGCCCCAGCATGTTCCAGAATGTACAGTGGCTCTCACTGCACCAAGCTCAGACTGCTCTTCCTGATTCACAAGGCTTCCACAATCTAGCCCTGTCCCATCCTTCCTTCTCTGTCCCAAATCCCCATGGCCCTCCTAAATTTGCCCTCCTAAATTCATCCTCAGTAGCTGTCTGGTGAGATGACTCCTGTCCCTTTCCTCCCATTCTGCTCATCTCTCAGTTGGGCTCACAGACTCTGTCTTCTCCAATTACACCACAGCCATTCACTGCTCAAAGTCTATCACAAATCCTCCTTCCTCACCCCAGCTTCTGGGATAGGGACTCACTGTTTGACAAAAACTGCTCGGAAAACTGGAAAACAGTATGGCAAAAACTGGGCATAGACCAACATTTGACGCCATAAACCAAAATAAAGTCCAAATGGGTACACAATTTAGATATAAAGGCTGATACTATAAACAAATTAAGGGAGCAAGGAATAATTTATCTGTCAGATTTATGGAGAATAGAGGGATTTATGACCAAACAAGAGATAGAGAACATTATGAAATGCAAAATGGATAATTTTGATTACATTAAATTGAAAAGTTTTTGCACAAAGCCAATGCAACAAAGATTAGGAGGGAAGCAGAAAACTGGGAAAGAATTTTTACAACTAGTATCTCTGATACAAGCCTAATTCCTAAAATATAAAGAGAACTGAGTCAAATTTACAAGAATATAAATCATTCCCCAATTGATAAATGGTCAAAGGATATAAACAGGCAGTTTTCAGAGGAAGAAATTAAAGCTATCTATAGTCATATGAAAAATAATCTAAATCACTATTGATTAGAGAAATGCAAATTAAAACAACTGTGAAGTATCGCCTCATATCCATCAGATTGGCTAAGATGACAAAACAGGAAAATGGTAAATGTTGGAGAAGATATGGGAAAGTCGGAGCATTAATGCGTTGTTGGTAGAGTTTTGAGCTGATCCAACCATTCTAGAGAGCAATTTACAACTATGCCCAAAAGGCTATAAAAATGTGCATACCCTTTGACCCAGCAATACCACTTCTAGGGCTGTATCCTAAAGAGCTCACAAAAATGGGAAAAGGACCCACATGTACAAAAATATTTATAGCAGCTCTTTTTCTGTGGCCAAGAACTGGAAATGGAAGGCACACCCATCAATTGGGAAATGGTTGAACAATTTGTGGCATATGAATGTAATGGAATATTGTTGTTCTTTAAGAAATGATGAACAGTCATACTTCAGAAAAACCTGGAAAGACTTATATGAACTGATGCTTAGTGAAGTGAGCAGAACCAGAAGAATATTGTACATAATAATAACCACAGTATATGATGTCTGACTTTGATAGACTTAGCCCTTCTCAACAATGCAAGATCCTAAAACAATTCCAAAGGACTCATGATGCTATCCACATCCAGGGAAAGAACTATGGAGTCTGAATGCAGACTATAGAAGACTATTTTCTTTTTGTTTTGTTTTTCTCTTTCTTGTGGTTCTCCCTATTTGTTCTAATTCTTCTATACAATGTGACTAATGTGAAAATATGTTTAATATGAATCTATATGTAGAGCCCATATCAGAGTGCAGACCATCTTGGGGAGAGGGAGAAAATTAAAAATTTTTTGAAGTGAATGTTGAAAACTAAAAATAAATAAATACAGTTAAAAAATCCTCCTTCCTCCACAAAGCCTTCTATGACAGCCCAGGTTCAGTCTGACTGATCTCTTCCTTCCCTCCACTGCTATTAAGGCTATGTGCTATGGTCTCTCAAGTAAATTAGGTGGCTAGTTGGTCTAGTAGATATGGTGCTGGGCCTGCAAAATCAGGAAAACCTGAGTTCAAATCCAGCCTGAGACTCATATTAGCTGTGTGATCCTGGGCAAGTCATCCTCCCCTCTGACTGAAGGGCTTCAGGGTGGAGCAATGTTGTAGTTCAGTCCTGTTAGACTCTTTGTGACGTCATTTGGGGTTTTCTTGGCAGAGATACTGGAGTGATTTGTCATTTCCTTCTCCAGATGATTTTACAGAGGAGGAAACTGAGGCACACAAGGTCAAGTGACTTGCCCAGGGTCACACAGCTAGTAAGTATCTGAGGTCAGATTTGAACTTAGGTCTTCCTGACTCCAGGCCTGGTGTTTTATCCACTGCAGCACCACTTACTTGTCCTGGGAGAAGCAATCAATTCTTCCTAAAGCTTCCCTTTTAGAGAAGGCTCAGAACTTTTGTTAACTTAATTTTCTATCAGCTGCTCTGCTTGGATTCCACTGCAAGAACATTATGCATGCCACCCTCCCCGTCCAGATATTCTCTGGCACCCTCCCCCTTTAGCTTTTTTTTAGCATTGACTTCCCCCACTAGATTTTAAGATCCTCGAGGGCAGCGACTGGTTTTCTTTCTTTTTTTAAAATTTGTATCCCCAGAGCTTAAAAGTGCCTGGCACAGAGTAATACATATCCCCTAACTACTGATAACCTCTATCTGCCTCAGTTTCCTGAACTATGAAATGGGGATCATAATAGTACCTACCTCCCAGGGTTCCCTTGAGGATCAAATGCAATAATATTTGTAAAGTGTTTAGCACAGTGCCTGATACATAAGTAGGTATTTAATAAATGATTGTTCTCATTTCTTCAAGTGATGCCATAAATACCACGAGGGCAGGAAATCTTTGAAGTTCCCAGTCTGGCAAAAGCGTCGCTGATTGAAAGGGACCAACAGAGGAGCTCATTTTGGCTGCCGAACTAGCTGAAATGAGAGGAGCCTGAAGGACCCATGAAACCCACTCAGAGAGGGATGAGTGGGAGAAGAGCCTCTCAAGTCAGTTGGACCAGAGCACATGGAAAAGTGGAGGTTGGCTCAGAACCTTGGAAAGAAACCACCTGAAGAGACTAGGGAATGACAGGTTGTTGCAGTAGAGAGAGCCCTACATTTGGAGTCAAACCCAACTGCCAAAACACTGGGTCAATGGGCAAAGGAACTTGTACAGATATCTTCCTTCCCCCTACATCCCTGCTTCCAGCTTCATTTCATTCAAGCCCTAAGCAAGAACAAATCCACCTCCCTCTGGGCAGGATCAACTACACAAAGAAGGAATCTTCCCAAGGTCAGTTAGCTGCAGTTTCACTTTGTTTCCTGGCACTTTCTTACCTGCCTCAGTGCCCAGTGATGACGAATCAATGTCTCATTAGGAAATGGTAGTTCTTGTAAATCACATAAAGAGTATCTGTCTCCATACTCTCTCTTTGGGTTGGGGGGAGGGGTCAATTATATGGCAGGAAATTTTCTCAAGAAAAACAACAGAACATTGCTGCTCTTTTGAAATTCTAGTCAATCCCCTGTTATCAGTGAAAGAAATCTTTCACTTTCTATGTGATGTCACCATCTATCCCAACCAACAGATTGGGAGGGAGGGATAGGAGAGAATCTCTCATTCAAGTGCTTTGCTAAACTGTCATGTCTTCTGAACTTTTTGACTGCACAAAATGAGATTTCTACCTAAACTTGATCACTAAGTATTTCCTATTTGTAAGGCTACAACTAGGGCGGGCAAATGGGGCTTTATCTCAGGGCCCAAACTTTAGTCGGCTCTGACAGCTCTTAAACTCCTTCAGCAGCACAGAAACAACTGTTATTAGCCTTTAGTTAGCACACAAAAAAATTTAAAATAAGAAGGTACCAGATGGTGTGAGTTTCTTCCCCACCAATTGCTGTACCTCACATGAGCTATTTTCCCTGCTCCCAGCAAGGGTTAGTGTTCCTGAGTCTCTGTCTCCTCCCTCCATCTCTCTGAACAAAGTTGATTTGAGGGCACTTTTCACACTGCTTGGACATAATTTGGGAAACTTGTGCAGGCTGTGTTTTACGAGGCTGGCCCCAGGTGAAAAAGCTGCTAAATGCAACTCCGTCCACTTGTTTGTTTATTGCTCCATTTTAACTCATGAAGGAAAAATGGATTTGAACTCAACTGAAATTTCACCACTACTAAAGGGATTATGCCAACCAAAACAGCAACTAGTAAGTTTCCTATAGACCTAGCATGTGCTACTGCTAGCACAGTTCAATGAAATTTGCCCCACCCTGGTAAAGCTTAAGGAGATATGTGACTACACTAAAGAAGGCACATAGTTCATAGAGACAGCAATATTGTTGGCACTGTAAGAACTGGAATAAAAGAAGTAAAAGAATGTATAGAGAGCAAGAGTTAACAGCTAGTCAGGTAGTCCACACTCTGCATACTGGGAGAGAGGCCCCCAGCGTGGTCTGTGTATCCACATGGGCAAGAGTCCAGTGAGATGAGAGAATAACTGATGGGTTGAAGTCATCCGGCCTTGGGCAGCCCTCTTCCCTAGTCTGAGCCTCAGTTTTCTTTCTCTGTAAAATTTTAGGCTTGGAGTTGAAGAACTCCTGGTCCGAGATTCTATAACTAGGAGTCAGTCAAGTGCCATGGTCTCATGGACTGGGTGGAAGTTTCAGGTTGGAGTGCCAGAAAGGCAAGCCAGTTGCTACGGTTCGTATCTAGACATTATCTCCTCCTCAGAAAAAGACCTCAGAGTAGTGAAATCCCAGCTCGGCTTCATCTTTTCCCACAATTCCCTTGGGTATCCCCCCTTCTGGTTGCCTGTTTCTGAGTGATCCTCCAGCCTGCTGGGGGAAGATGAAAGGTTGCTTTGCACATCATGCTCTTCTGAAAGAGGAGAACCAAAAGAAAGCTACCTTCTTCCTCTTGGGAAAATTTAAAAAAATATTGATAGAATCTCGATGAGATCTTTCTAGACATGTCCCCAAGTGTGAGCAAAGTGAATCATCCTGGTTTCGAGGCAATAATCACAAATAATGGTTACACACACACACACACACACACACACACACACACACATACACATACACACTCACCCCCCCCCACACTTGAGCACCCACACATCCCCCTCACCCACCCACTCCCACCTCCCACCCACCCACACAGAATCTCTCCCTCAGTTTTTGATAGACTCACTCTTACTACCTCATTAGCAGTCTAGCCTGGAGGGAAAAAAATTCCATTATGGAGATGGAGTGAAAAGGGAGGGAGCGTGAATGGACTGAATGCATTAGCCTCTGTCTGGGACATAATACCTTAGGCTTGTCAAGCTTCACCTCTTCTGGAACAAAGTAGATCTGCATATAGGTTACAGCAAAACTAACCCGCAGTGGCGCATTTGGCTTCAGGATTCCTGCTATGAGGAGGTGCCTTCAGGCCTCGGGCAAGGGGCTGGCTTTGTGAGCCTCTCTCCAACCCTGCTGCAAGTGTACCCCAGGAGGTTGCTTCCATCCAATCCCATTCAACAAGTGCACAGGTGCGCATGGAGGTGTGTGTGGAAGGCTAGGAGCTGACCTAGGAGTCTGGCTGTGTGACCTTGGGAAACTGCTACACTTCCTGGGCTCACTTTCCTTGTGTCCAGGATGGAAGGCATTGAACTTGATGATGCCTAAGGTCCCTTCCAGGTCTCATCTTTGTGGGGATTAGAAAATAAATATATACAGCACAGTCCTCACTCTTGGGCAGTTGACAATCTATCTTGTTGATGAGGCATGCTGTACTCACTGTGGACAAGTGATTACTTCTCTGAGGCTCAGTTTTCTCATCCATAAAATGGGATAAGAAGCCTCACAATAATTGTCTTCCAGAGTTATTCTGGGGAGAGCACTTTGATAACATTGAAGCACTAGCAATATCAGACCTTTATTAGTATTGTTATTAGAAGGAGCCATTTCTTTGTAAAATAATAGATGCCACAAAAACACACCCACTTGTTATCTCAAACTGAGGACAATAGCTTTAGAGGGAGAAAGGATCTAGAAGATCCTCTAGTCCAACCCACTCATTTTGCCCAGAGCAGGGCAATGCCTTGTCCTGAGTCACCCAGAGAAGACGTGGCAGAACCAGGAGTCAAACCCAGCTCTTCAATGCCTTCAGCACCTGGGACAGCACTGACATCGGGATACTCATCCTGACACTGAACGTGCTCACGTCAAGCCCAAAAGGTGGCTCCTTTGAAGTCCTTCCTATGGAGGTGACCTAAATGCTTGGATTGTAACTATGGAGCAGTTACTTATGCTAATGAGATGCGAGCTTATGCTGATGAGCCCTTTGAGCCTTCCGGCCTAATTCTATGGGCTTTCTTTACAAGTCCTAGGAAAAGGTAATTCTGGCCATCCCTGGGCTCTTTCAGGTCTCCCCAAGCATGTGCTAGAGTCTTAGGGGAGTAGAATAAGACCATTTGTTTTTGCCATAGCTCCTAAGAGCAGACCAACTCTGTTCCAAAGTCTCTACTGTGGTCCATGACCATGTAGATCAGAGGCTCATAGGACTCTGAGTTGAAAGGCATTATAGGATTGTAGATTCTGAATTGGAACAGAATTTAATGATCATTTGGTCTAACCCCTTCCTTCTACTGAGAAGGAAGCTGAGTCCTGGAAAATGGAAAGCATTTGTCTACACACATAGCAGGTAGCAGAGTGGGATTGGAATTTAGGTCTGCCGGCAGAGTTGCAGGAATCGAGTGGGCGCTCATAGCCTGTGTCCTGGTAAAGAGAACAGACCTAGTAGTTAAAATTGGCAGCTTCCATCCCTTCCTCTCATCATGGCCACGCCATTCACAGTCAAACAAATTACTCCTTGGCCAGCCCTGCCCCATTCCCTCCCCAGGTGGGCAGCCTTTGCATCCAGTGCTGGGCTCTAGAGTCTTCGAGGGCCCACGAGGGCTGCTGTCCTGCTGTTTCTGTGCCCCCACAAACCCTTCTGTTTCAAGTTTGGAACCCTCTCCCTATGGTCCCTCCATCTCCTCAGCTCACTTTTGTTTAACTCAATTGGCCTTAAACATGAGGGTATCCCTAATGCTGCACACTTTGTGCTACTTGCCCAAGCACCAGAATTTCTCTCCTGATGCCCAAGGCATTGCTCTCTACCTTACACTCCATTCCTGGGCCAAAGATCCTTTTCCATCCCATCCCATCCCATCCCATTCCAATGAATGTTTATAGATATGGGTTAAAGCAGGGATCTCCTTCAATGATCCTCATAGCCTAAAAGATGAAATCTTTCTCTTGCCAAGACATGGGAAATTCAGGCCCTCTAACGGTCCGTATCTACATGACCACCCCTTCTCCAGTTTTTTTAAGTGAAAACAAAGGTGGAGTCAATAATTCTACAGTTGTTAAGCTATCCAAATCATCTGGTTTCCACCTTAACAGAATCCACTGTTTTTAAGGCATGTTAAGCAAATGAACCATTTTTTTTTCTTTAAGTGTCAGACTTGCTATCCAATTGGCTAGGGGCTCAAGCTAACTGACAGCTTCACCAGGAGAGTAAAAATGTCAACATGAGACAATTTCAGAAACTCTGGGAAAGGACAAATAACTATCAAGCCCTACCCCACACTAATTAGCACCTAACTGCCTTAGCTTATCCAGATGGCTCTGGAGAAGAAAGTGAGGCTGGTGACCTTGCACAGCTCTCCCTCACTCCAATCAAAGTCAACTGCAAGTCATGTCATCATTTCCCTGATGCCATGATCCTCTTTGAGAACAAAGGACAAACACAACAGCAGCAACAACACTGAGGATCCTGGGTGGCAGGATCATTGACTCAAACATCTCTGGTTCACCCATCAAGCCAATGATTGACCTGTCATATGTGAATGAGAGGTTTTGACAGCTGCAAATGTCAGTTTCTGTCACAAAGATGGGTACCTCCAACTATCCTACCTCTATATTTCAGACAGGCACCATTCGGACACGGGCAAAAATAACTTAGTGCTGTCTCTGGGGTAGGAAGAATAATGATATTATCCAAACGAATGCAAGAAGTAAAGGGTAACTTTTTAACAAATACCTGCAAGTGATGCCAGATCCCAACCAGGCCTCCCTTTCTGCAACACCACTTCAAACAAAGGAAATTGAGTGTGTTGCGTGCATCTGACTCAGAGACAAATTCATCTCAGGCGTCTAATGTTCAAACTCTGGCTAATGTCAAAAGTAACCAGAAGCCCTTGGCATCAGCCTGTGAAATTACTGGTGACGTATGAATAATAAAAGATAGAAATATTTTTGATGGCTGGAATGAAGAAGGTGAAGGTTGGTAGATGGTCAGAGGGGAAAAGTAACATGCATTGGAAAGAGTCATGGATTTGGATCCAGGACGCCTGGGTTTGAATTCTGCCTGTGACATACATTGTGTTATCTTGGCATGTCATTTCTCCCCTCTGGGCCTCAGTTTCCTCATCTTTAAGATGAATGGGCTAAACTAGATGATCCATGTGGTCTCTACATTCTTTGAAGCCTAGAGTCCTTGGTACTTATCATGTTTGGTAGAAGAGAGAAGATGATTCACTTTGCAGGAATTTAGAAAGGTCATCTTAATTCAATGTTACAAAAAGGAAGTGCTCAGAATCCATGTCAAGGACTTCTATTCTCATTGGGGTAGATATTCGACCCATTGATGTGGCAATGTCTCTGTGACTTGGCAGACAGTCTTTCAAAGTTGTTCGCTATAGCCAACCTGGTGATGGGCTTCTCTTAGAACTTGGCTGGGCTACTCCTCCGACAGGAACTATCGAGTCTGTCACAGGGACTCCACTAAAATTCTGTCTGTCTTGAGAGGATTTAGCGTTCCATTGGCATTCCTACATAGCCTTTGCAAATGAATCCAGGATGGCCCTCACACTAAGAGAAGCCATGAGAGTGGGATCACATGTGCCACTGCTGCGGACCGACCTCAGGGTGCCAGAGGAGGGAAAAGATGGTGACACTATGTCTGCTTTTGTCCTTTTCCTGAGTCCATCCTTTGTGTAGGACGACATTTTGTGGTGGAGTTTTAATCCGTTTTAAATCACTGGAGGAGCACTTGAATTTAATATCCTTCTACAAATACGCAAAAGTTATTTGCATGCATATGCTGCTCAAGCAAGAGATAAAATCCATATTTCCTAGCAGCAGTATAATGATGCTGTGATGACAGGAGCAAACAAATAATTATACACACTGTTCATTGCTTAACTGCTCAATCATTAAGAATAAAAATTTAAAGCATGCCAGGAAAACAAACACCAGGGAGATACCATTCAATGTTAGTTTTATGTTACATAAGTATTAAAGACAAACAGAATGTCAGAGGACCTTGAGGCCATGCCATATGAGGAAAGCTTAAAGGAAGTAAATGGTGAGCCCAGAAAAGAGCAGCTTTGGGGTCAGGGAGAGTGGGACATGACAGCTAGCTTCATGTATGTGAAAGGCTGGCTGGCCTCAAGAGGCAGGGTAGGTATGTTCTGCTTGGGCTCAGAGGACAGAACCAGGAACGATGGATGGGAGTTACAGAGAGGCAGATTTCAAGTTGATGGGGGAAAAAACAAAACAAAACAAAACATCCCAACGATGTTATAGGAAAAAGAAATGGACTGTGCTTGAAAGGTAGTGAGCTCCCTGTCCCTGGAGGTCTCTAGGCAAGGGCTTACTAACTGCTTTCCAGGTAGCCTATGCAGTGAATGGGATCCTGGACCACATGGATCATCTAGTTTAGCCCATTGATCTTAAATAGACTCAACTGGATGGTCTCTTCTAACTCTGAGAAGCTATGACTCACTCATATTCGCATTGGAGTCAAGCAGCATTTGTAAACCATTTATTATATGCCAGGTACCATGCTAAGTCCTGAGGAAACAAAGAAAAGGAAAAAACAAGGTCTCTGATGTCGAGGAGTTCACAGTCTAATAATGGGGGAGACAACATCCAAACAATTGTAGAATTTAGCAGGATATTTATTTATAGGGCAAATGGGAGATAACTTCAGGGGGACAGTACTAACATTAAGGCCTCTTGCAGGAGGTGGGATTTTGACTGGGACTTGAAGGAAGCCAACGCAGAAAAGGAAGCAAAGAGATAGAGATGAGAGGTAAGAGCACTCCACGCATGAGGGACAACAGGCAGAAAGGCACGGAGTTGGCGAATGGAGTGTCTCATGTGAAGAACTACAAAACAACCAGAGAGTATGTGTCAGGAAGAAAAGTATAAGATGGGAAAGGTAGGAAAGGGCTAGCTTGGGAAAGGCATAGACAGAAAGAAACCAGAAGATTTGATATTTGATCAGAGACACAACAGAGAACCACAGTAACTTGGTGTGTGTGTGTGTGTGTGTGTGTGTGTGTGTGTGTGTGTGAGACATGGTCAGCTCTGTGGTTTAGGAAGATGACTTTAGCAGTTGAGTGGAGGATGGATTAGAGAAGGAAGAGCCAACGGCCCAGAAGTTTACTGCAGTAGTCCAGGCATGAGGTGATGAAGCCCTACATCAGGGTGCTGGCTGTATCAGAGGAGAGAAGGGGGCCTAAATGAGAGATCTTATGAAGGTAGAAATGATGGGTCTTGGCAATAGTTGGATGAGTGGGCTTAGTGAGAGTGAGGAGATAAGGAGGACACCAAGGTCATGAACCTGGGATAGGTGGTGTCCTTGACAACAGTAGGGAAGTTTGGAAGAGGGAAGGATTCAAGCAGAAAGATAACAAGTTCAGTTTTGGTAATGGCAGTCTTAAGATGTCAGGTCTGGATTTCCAACATGCAAAGTTGGAGAGGAGAGATTGGAGGCCAGTACAAAGGGTAGAGCTGGATACATAGATATAGGAATCCATCTTCACTGGGATGATAATTAAATCTATGAGAGCTAATGTGATCATCAGTAGAGAGGGCCCAGGACTGACTTTTAGAGGACATCCATGGCTATTGGGCATGACCTGGATGAAGATCCAGCAAAGGATGCTGATGAGTAATCAGATATACAGGACTGTCCTGTGTATTTCTTGAAGTCTAAGTGCTCCATTCCCCTGTATTCATTAAATGGTTATCCTACTGTTAAATAACGAAACTTCATGTGTACTCACAAAAATTACATAGTTCAGTGGAATCCCGTACTGTTCAGGTCCCCTACAGATTTCTGTTTTACAATCTCCTCTGTGCCCTCACAGAAGTAAGGAAGTCCTTTACCACTCCCTAACTGATTCGAGACCCCATTCCATCCAGTGACTATTGAAAACATTTTCCTCTTTCTTCCAGTATCCCATAACATTAGCTGTCCCTTCTTTTAGATGAGGACCTCACTTCATATTTTGCAGAGAAAATAGAGGTCATTTGTCGTGAACTCCCTTTTTCCCCTTTTCTATATCTCACAATACCTTGACATCATACTCTATTCTCTCCTTTATGCTAGTCTCTGATTATGGTCCATTTTCTTTACCAAGGTCAACTCATCTACACGTGTCTGTGATCCTTATCCACTCCCATCATTTCTAGCAGATTGTCCTCATAATTATCTGACACTTCCTCTTCCCCCACCTTCAATCTCTCCATATCCATTGGTCCCTTCCCTACTGCCTATAAACATGCCCAACTCTTCCTTATTCTTAAAGGAAAAAAAAAATCTTGACAAGATCCTAGTATCACCTGAGACTATCATCCTAGATCTCTCTCCTCCTTTTTCAGCCAGACTCCTGGAAAGAAAGATGTCTATACTTGTCTTCCCCCATTCTCTTCTTAATCACTTCTCAATCTTTTGTAATATGGCTTACAATCTCATCATTCAACTGAAACTATTCTCTCTAAAGTTACCACTGATCTCTCAGCTGCCAAATCCAATGACCTTTTCTCCAGTTCCATCCTTGACTTCTCTGCAGCCTGTATCTCCTACTGGATAATTTCATCTCTTTGGGTTTTTGTGACCCTGTTCTCTCTTGGGTTTTCTTCTACCTGTCTGATCACCCCTTGTCAGTCTCCATTCATCCTTCACATCATTCCTTTTAACCATGGGGGACCCCCAAGGCTCCTTCTCGAGTCCCCTTCTCTTTGCCCTTTGCACTTCGCTTAGTGACCTCAGCTTCCATGATCTGAATGACAGTATCTGTGAAAATGACTCCTGACTTTGGGGAAAGATCCTTAGTCTCCTCTCCTGAACTCCAGCTGTCCATCTTGAACTGCCTGCTGGACGTTCTGAACTGGATGACCTGTGGGTATTTCAAAGTCAGCGTGTCTGAAGCTGAACTTTTCTTTTCAGTCACATCCAGTCCTCTTCCAAGCATGCCTATTTTTGTCAAGTGCACCACTATCCTTCTCTTCATTCAGGTTGGCAACTGTGGTGCCACCATCATCATACTCTCACTCCTCACAATACCTTCCTTTTCCTCCCTCATAAAGTCACCACCGTAATTTAAGTCCTTATAACTTTTAGGAACTATTGTAATAATCTTCTAATTGGTCTCCTTGATTTAAGCATCTTCCCATTCTAATCTATCTTCTATTCAGCTGCCAAAGTGATTTTCCTGACATGTGCTCTTACAATGTCACTTCCCTACTTGATAAACTCCAGTGGTTCCCTATTTTCTTCCAGGATCAAATAACAAGTCCTTGTTTTGTCATTCAAAGTTCTTCTATTGTCCTTGGCCCTTACTATTGTCCCAGCCTTATCCCAGCATACACGCACTCACACACATAGAGATATATATGTAGCTGTATGTATATGTCTGTCTGTCTGTCTGTCTGTCTCCCTCTCTCTTCTCTCCCAACACAGAGACACATATAGTTCTTGCCAAGTCAGTCCTAATAAAGTAGGAGCCTTTGGATTTCTCTTGAGTACTCAGACCCAAATTTTTTGCTCTTTGCAGACTCTGGGCACAACTGTAGCAGGGTGGAATGATTATTGCAATATTGCTTGTGTCTCTTCTCATCATTCTCCTTGTTCAGCTGCTGGCCAGTGGGGGTGGGGACTGGCAGTGTCACTCTACTATAGATCACACTCAGGGCACAGGTTAAGACTTTCAGGACTCCTTGCCATCTCCTGCTTCTGTTTTCTATTTTCTTTTACTCATGAATCTCATGTTTCCTCCCATCCTGGTAGCTTTCCTTATTCATTAATGACTGAATTATTTTCTAAGTCAGAAGATCTTTTCTTCCTTTGGCTGTTTTCCTGGACTAGAGATAATCAGGAATGTAGGTAGAGGAAAGTGGAACATTCTTTTCTTGTCTAATCCCTCCCCTGGTCTGCTCTCCACCCAGAACTTTGAGAAGGAGAAGCAGGTGGGGGTGGGAAGTGAATGAAAGGGGAAGAGTAAGGGAGGAATGTTCTGGAACTCCAAAAGAACCATGGAATTAAATCCTCTTTAGCTGTAAGCAGACACTATACAGGGAGACCATTTCCACAGGCTAGCTCTTTGCTTCACAAGCCCATGAGGTCACAAGGGGCCACATAATGTCCTGTTTGCTGCCTGTCTACAATGCCTACTCTTCCTTTGTAGAGCACCAAAGTGGAAAGAACACTGGGTTTGGAGTCTGAGGACTAGGATTTGAATCTTCATTCTGAGACTACCTATATGAGTCTAAGAAAGCCACTTAATATCTCTGAGTCTTAGTCCCCTCATCTGTAAAATGAAGGGACTTGGTGAGCTGGCCCTTAAGGCCCTTCGAGCTTGACACCTCTGATGCTGTGATGCCTTCACTGCTAGGATAAAGGCTCCTGACATGAGAATCTTCTAAGATTGAGGCAAATGCCCAGAACTGTAACCAGGAGTTTTTGTGCCTGAGTTGGGTAAGCACCACGAAACTGTGCCTGGGGTAGCCTAAGAGATGGATTGGGCTGGGATATCACTGGGGGTGCTACTGACTGGCTCAGGGGAAGGGAAGAAAAAGCAACCTCAGGCAACTTCTTATCTATGACCTGTTGCTTTTCTAACACTGAGTGCTGTTAACATCCTCTGAATTCAGGTCTCTGGAGGGCAAAGCCCTAATCACCCTGGCTGTGCTAACACCTGTCCTGAGGAAAGCTGGAGAAATAGACCAGGAAATACTCTCTCAAGAACCCTGCTGGGTGTCTCTGGATCTGCTTGGGAAATGGGGTCTCAGCTTTCTCTCCTGGTATCTCTACTCCAAGTCTTTGGGTTAATGACTAGGCAACAGAGTAGATAGAATGCTGGGCTTGGAATCAGCAAGATGTGAGTTGGAAACAAACCTCAGCTGCTTACTCACTGTGTGACCCTTGGTGAGTCACTTAACCTCTATCTGCCTTAGTTTCTTCAACTGCAAAATGGGGATCTTAATAGCACTTACCTCCCAGGGTTGCTGTGAAAAAAACAGAATGACACACTTGCTAAAACTCTTCATATAGCTACACAGTAATACTGATTGATAGGCATATACCCTGTCTAGAACCAAGCTAACCCTACAGTAACTTCCTAATTATGTCTCTTCTCTGCCAGGCAAAGATGGAACACTGCTAGGCTTAGAGGAGTGACAACAACTCTGGACAAAGCTGAGGATCAGAAATCTTTGACTTGAGAGGACAGGTTCTTCCAGATGTGTTACTCTTTCTGACCTTGCAGTAAAGTAGGACAAGATCCCTCGACCACAATCACTTTTTCCTATTGTTAAAGAGACTGTTTCAGGATGTCATTTATAGTAACTCACTCTTTTGTCCTCTTGGGCATGCCCTCCCTTTATGTTGACAGGCCATCTGTCGATTGTCTTCTAATTCTCAATCTCATGACCACTTTGTATTACATTGTGATCTTGAGTTTCACTTTTCTCTTCACTTCTAAGGTGTTCAAGATAATGTTTTTGGTTCCAGATCAGCCCATGCCTAGGACTTGAAGGAGACTCAGAGGTTATCCAGTTAAAGGTTCTCATTAGGTATTAGGTTGAGAGGAAAGCCATTTATGAAGCTGGTCCAAAGTGGTGGAAGTAAGATAAATCCTTCCTGTCAATATTTTGGCAACTCTTGGGGGATTTTTTGGAAGTCCTAATTTAATAAATGTCATCCAGGCTGACCAGATGGCTCAGAGTGGGATGTGCCAGCCCTACCTCGGCAGGCTCCTCACTTGTTTGCCCTGATCATTGCAGAATTCTGGCTTTCTGGATACCAGCAAATGGTTCCAACGGAACCTTCACTTCTGAATGAAGAAGAGCTTTTCCATGGAAAGTCTCAGATTTCTCAAACTTCTCTCCATCTTTTTTGTAGATCTTTGCACGTTGGCAGTTTATATGAAGGTGAAAACTCTAGTTCATAATTGGATCGCATTACTGAATTATTGCAGAAGGGTGCTTCCCCCTCCCACCAAACACAGAGAAGCAGACTGTTACATGGATATTGTATTTGTTAATTTATTAAGAAAAATGTCGATCATATATTTTTACAATGCTGCCTGCTATATTATACCACAAAATTATTCTGCTTTTTACCTAAGTAACTAGTATTTAAAAAAAACAAAACAAAATGAAATGGAATTTTGTTAAAAACAGTCTACTAAGCAGAAGGAATTTTTTTCCACAAGAAGGAAATATGAAGTCTCACCTAATAATTATTCTGGAAATTGGTGTATCCTTGAAGTTGGCCCCAATGCAAATTGCTGTTTTTGCTATTATTTTCATAATGAAAGAAGTCTCTTGTTAAATATGAGAACCCTCAGAGGACAATACAGCAGGAAAGAGCCCTACATCTTGGCAGCTGCTGTCAGTGGTGAGATGACATGGGAGGTCCCCCTCCCAATAGCACCTCCTGCAAGTATAGGCCAACATGTCTGCTCATCTATCCATTCAGATCTAGTGACCATGTGGTGCCACCAAAATGCTATCAATACACCATAACAAATGACCAATGGAAAATGCAAAGTTATAGTCTTTATTTCTTTAGTTAAGCCCAATAATCCCAGAGCTAAAAATCCAACCTTTCTTCCAATTCTACCCAGGTAGAAAACACAACTTTTGGACTTCAAGATAAATGGGATATTTCTAAATAAGAAGAGGAGAAGGAGGAGGAGGAGGAGGAGAAGGAGAAGGAGAAGGAGGAGAAGGAGGAGGAGGAGGAGAAGAAGAAGAAGAAGAAGAAGAAGAAGAAGAAGAAGAAGAAGAAGAAGAAGAAGAAGAAGAAGAAGAAAAAAAAGAAGCAGCAGCAGCAGCTGCTTTTTGGAGGAGGTGGGCCTTGGGGAAGCATTTTAGTCAGAGGGAGCAAATGTAGATTATTTTAGGAAAAGGGTGACATGATGAACATGGTGTTTAAAATAATTTAGTTCATCAGGCTAATTGGATAAGGTAGATAATGGGAGGCCAGTTAGGTAACTACTGCAGTAATATGAGCATAGGATGAGAAAGCTTGGGATTGGGGTGTTTCCAATGAGACTGGAAAGGAAAGGAAGGATATGGCAAACATTTCCAAAGAAGAATCAACCAGGTTTGGTAAAGGTATAGGGGGTGAGTGAGCTAGGAAAATGAGGATGCTGTTGGCAGAGATGGAGAAGCAAGGAGAAAGGAGTGGAGTGGGGCACTCTTTTCTAGTCAATACAGGAAGCCTGTCTAGAGGATGTGGGTTGAGGAGTTATTTCAGGGATGTGTGTGGGGGTGGGGGGAAAGGAAGGGACAGAGGGCATTATTGGGGTTTCTGCCAAGTCCCTGAAGAGCATTCTAGCCTGCTTTGCCTTTTGATCTATTTCATGGTGTACTAATGACCTACTTTAAAAAAAAGTCTTCCTTTTGCTGCTGAATTTATTGTTCAATAAGGCACCACATAGCATCATGTAGGGGACCCTGACCACCTTCATGGTCTCTTGTCATTTCTACAGTGCTATTTCAATAGCTTTCCTTAACCTCCTAATAAAGGTTCACCTTTCTTTGTAGAAAGTTCTGCTACCTACAGGATTGAAACACGAAGATTTCTTTAATGTTGAGGACAAAGGCTTCTCCTTTGATTTAAAAACACTTTTCAGAAGAGCAAACCATGGGAGAGAACCCATGTCTTCTTTCTTCTGTGAATCAATGCTAGGTGTTCCTGTTATTCATCATTGCCTTGGACCTTGTCTTCTTTGGATTCTTCTAAATGAGCATGAGAAACTGAACTGAGATGGCAACAAGAACCCTTCACATGATGGTTTCTAATTAACTTAGAGGTTCTGAACCTGAAGACCTGAGTTTTAACGCAAAAGCCATTTTTTCATGTTGGTATAACCATGGATGGTTGAATCCCATTCATTTATTTACCTAGAATGAAAGGACATTCAAATGGCCTCACACACCATACTTCAATACCCAAGTGGTCTGTGCTCTCATTGGTGTGGCTACATCCCCCAGTTTAATGTGGGTACTCCCTCTCGTGGTGTAGATTGTGACTCATACATGCTTTCACATCTTGTGTGGCTTGTGTTCACATTCAATCAAAAGATCACAGGCTAACAATTTGGAGGTGAGACTCCTTGAAGGTGATAAAATGCAACCCTCTCATTTTACAGATGAAGAAACTGAAAAGTTCAGATAAGGTTGAGTAGCTTCACCAAGATTGTGCTCTAAGTCTTTTGGCCTTCCATGGAAGGGGGTCACCATAGCATTTGAGCTATCTATTCCTCACTAAATTCAACTCAGGAAGCATTCACTAAGCACTTCCTATGTGTCAGACACTGGGTACTATCCCAGGTGCTAGGAATACAAAAGCAAACACGAAACCTTCCTCTGTACCAAAGAGGCTTACATTTTTCCAGTACGGAAAACATGTGGATAGATAATTAAGTACAAACTTTATACCAAGTAGTTATAGAGTGATCTGGGGGAGGGGAGGGAGAAGAGGGGAGTCTTAACAAATGGAGGGATCAGGCAAGGTCTCATGGAGGACTTATACTTCAAAATGAGGTTTGGAGGAAGTTAGGGATTTTAATAGATGGAAAGGATTCGAAGGAGCATTCTAGACACGTGGTATAGCCTACAGAAAGGCCTAGATGTGAGAGATAGAATGGCATGTATGGGAACAGCATTTGCTCTCTGACCAGTTCACATCATTCTCTGATCACGTCTCTCCCGGATGATATCTTTATGCAGCCAATGTATTTATGTGACTGAAGCTTTCTATAGCATTCATTTGGTTTCCACCTATACTTATACATCCCGGGAAGGAGAAATAGGGGATCGATAGGAATTAAGTGGCTCTGTAAATTGATGACAATCCCACTGAGCTGCACTTGAAGAACATATATACTGTGCTACTATTTAGCTTTACGATACATGAGAACAACATCATATACAAGAGAGCCCACTGGGCCAGGCTGCCATGCTGCGGAGTACCCATATGTGCAATCCAACATGACAGAGGAATCCTTCCTTCTCACTTCCTCTTTCTTTTAGTCTTCTGGGATTGGAGGCCGTGAGCTCTTAGAGACCAGCTAGGGGACAACATGGCAGGGCACTGAATGTAAATTCATGGGGCTTTAGGGGGTGGAGAGGGACAAGGTAGTGGTGGGAATGGCAAATAGTTATTCCTGAAGAGGGGACCAAAATTACTCCTGACCCTGAGAAACTGCTGGAGAGGTCATGTGGAGTGAGGTGAGATAGTATATTTCAACATTTCATAGCTGTGACTGTGATAATACAAGGACCAATGGGATCTGTCCTCTTCTAGTGTCTTCTGGGAGCCATCCTTCCCTTGGCAAAAGTAATTATGTGGACATAGTCATTATTACTAGGGCAGCAGCTGCCATTGTGTTGGCCATGGAGATGACTGACCCCCTTACCTAAGTAGCTGCCACAATTGGAAGTTTTACCACTGTCTTTTAAATTAAAATTTCTTACAGTCAATGTATCCTAAGCTATAATGGTGGTGTGGTTCCTTTTGGGTAATGCAAAGTGGGAAAGGGAATGAGAATCTTAAAGAGAGATAAGGAATGAGCTGTATTTTTGGAGAATTTCCTGGAATATTGGGTGGGGACAAAATAATGTGCCAAAATTGCGATCAATTTGTGAGATATTTTATGTAGATAATTTTCTACTGTTTAAATCCTAGATTGGTCCTGAAAACTGGACTGAGTCAGGACCAATTCCATCTCAGCTACCACATCAACATCAGTTCCTTTCTCATGGAAGGCACATAGGCAGTTCCACTAACTCTGCATGTAGGAAGTAGGTCAGCCTACCAGGTATATGGGGCATGTGTAATCTCAGTGAACTTTTATCTGTGGGGATCTCAATCTTCATCAGAGTCAAACAATTTTTTGGCTACATAAATATATGCGATATTGGGCAGGGAGGGGGATGAGGAACAGGTGGTCACTTATATTTACATAAAGCTTTTTTCTTTTATTAATTCCTTACAAAACAGCCTGGAAAAAGGTAGGCCAGTCAGGTATAATAATCCCCTCTTTTATAGATAGGAAACCTGATGTGGTTGACCAAGGGTACCCAGTACTGAAGAGTGGAGCTGGGAACCAATCAAGATCTCCTGAGCATGCTAACTACTAGGCCATATTGCCTTTTTGATGCTGGCTTCTTAGATTCTAAAAGCCAAGGTCTATTAAAGCCCTCTTAAGGGGAAGATGACCCAGTCCTGTTGTATGTAAAAATGTTGTTTGGACTTTGTTCACAATTACAGGCACATCGTACATGTGACAACTAACTTTGATAGGCTGGGCTCCTCTCAGCAATGCAAGGTTATAAGACACCTCCGAAAGACTCATGATAGAAAAGGCTACTTTGCATCCAGATAAAGATTTACGGAGTCTGAATGCAGATTAAAGCAAACTACTTGCTCTCTCTCTCTTGTGTTTTTTTTTTTGTCCCTTCTTTCTCATTGTTCACTGGTTATAATCCTTCTTTACAACACGACATGTTCAACTTGAAGGTATTTGTAGAATCTATATTTGATTGCAAGCTGCCACAGGGGGAGGGGGGAGAAAATTTGAACCTCAAGGGATTGTGGAACTGAATCTTGTAAGCTAAAAGTAAATAAATAAATTTTTAAAAAATGTTGTTTGGTCCCTCAGGGGTTTCAATTTCACAGTTCTTGTAGCATTGTGGTAGGAAAATTTTCATAGTCCCTTTCTAAGCTATGTGTCTAGGAAATTTGGAACTCAAAATTTAAAACAAGAATGTTAAAAAACATGGCCATATGCATCCGTTTGCTCTGTTTCTATCAGAATTTTAAAAGCTGGTTCCAACAACAACAACAAAAGCCTACTTACTTCGATCAACAACTGAATCAGATTAACCTTGAGTATTATCCAACATACCACACAAAAATTAGACAATATAATGGCTCAAAAACAAAGACAACTAACCATAGGAAAAAAATGGTAGATTCTATGGTGATGTAGCAGCCATATGCCAAATGTCCCATATACCAAATGATAAGCTCATTTCTTATAGTAAACCTGTACTATTAAGACATATATTGGAAGCTATTAAAATAACTTATGGCTCTGTGGATTTCTTCTGTAAGGCAGTCTGTGTCTACTTGGGTAAAGTGAAGATTTGAGGCAATTATCAACGTCAAGGAGATGGGGATGGGGATGATGGCTGGAAAGTAGGTGACGTGGTAAGATGTCTAGGAGGCTGTAACATAAATTATTTATAAAGATAACAAGATCATAGATTTGTAGCCAGAAAGAATCTTAGAGGCCATCTAATTCAATTCTCTCATTTTACAGTTGAAGAAACTGAGTCACAGGGAGAGGAAACAGCTTACCTGAGGCTCCACAGTAGTCACTGGGAGAACTAGAGCTTGAACCCAGGACCACTGTTCCACTATGGCACACTATCTCCCTTTGTTACCCATGTCATGAAAACTCCAAAAGGAGAAAGTATTCAGGAAGAAAGAAGTGGTACACGATGCTCCACACAGATCAAGACTGTTAGATTTAGAAATTAAGATACTTGTCTCTCGGGAGAAAGCAGCTTCAGTTGAGTGGTGAAGTCAGAAGCTGGACTGCAGAGAGTTGAGGAATAAGTAAGAGAAGAAACCCAGGTAATGAGCACAGATGGCTTTTTCCAGGCATCTTTCCAGGCTGAAAAGGGGAGGAGAGATTGTAGCTACAGACTGAGGAGAGGGTCAAGTGAAGTCAAGGAGTTGGAGAGCCAGGAGAGACCTGGCTATGTCTGAAGGCAAGAGAGAAGAAACCAGTAGATTGGGAAAACTGGACTATTCCACAGAATGGGGATGGGTGACGGGGGACTCTGCTGGACCCAGTGAGAAAGGATTGAATATGGCTTGGGAATCGGAGGCCCCACCCTCCCGCAGACGCTGTGTGACCTTGGCCTGAGTTTCTTCATGTGTTTCCTCATAGAATAATAGCCAACAGTGTCGTCCTGAGGATCATATTTGGCAAACCTTAAAGTAAGATAGAAATGAGTCCATGAGAGAGGCCATCAAACTGAGGGAAATTAGGTGACTTGGTCAAGGCCACAACATTAGGGGGTTTGCTTGGTGCTTTAGCCCCTTTGGAAATGGAGGATGACTCCTGGGGAGAAAAAGGACCTGGGGCTTCAGGCTGCTAGCCTTATGAAAACAGATCGAACTCACTTCCTGTTCCTTCTTTCATCCCCAGGTAAGGGTTCCTTTAACATTCAAGGACGTTTTCTATAGCTAAAAAGAGATGCACAGTAAAGAGTCCCCTTGGCCCGGGAAGCACTGCTGGCCCTCATCTCAGGCCTAACCTGGACCCGAAAGTTGAGAGTTTCAGCATTTCCCAGCATCCTGTTTGTGGATTTAGAGATTAGACCTCTTCTCATCACTGCAGCCAATCTCCCACAGTAATGGAGTTCACAGGCATGTCATTAACACAAACTTTAGGGTTTCAAGCCCGTTTTTGAAGCCCCAGGTGTTTTCAAAGTAACCAACACTCCAGAGAAGCATTATGTATCCCTTGCCATCTGCCTTAGCCCAGGAACACTGCTCAGTCACAGAGTGGGGAGGTGGCTACGAGGTAATTTCCAGATAAAGTGGTCTCCAAATGGCAGAACTGAGGCAAACATCTAAATAATTCCACCTTCTTGCCAAAGATTAATTTTGCTAGAAATATCCAGATGATCAAGGGAGAAGTTTTGAGATTCTTCTCTCAATTATGAAAATAATTGCTCTTTCTCTAATAGCTCATGAGTGATTAGCATTGTATTTAGACTTTGTAGCTTGGCAAGGTAACACAAAGGGCCTAGAATAAGTGGCAAAAAGTGGACCCTCATGGGGTGGGGGGATGCCAGTGGGACTCTACCCAATGCCTTAGGCAGAGATCCCGTAACACTGGCTCAAAGCTACTCTTGGGGAAGCCTCTGTATATTTGTGTAGAGGGTGGTGAGGAGGAAAGAGAGAACGGCAGGACAGAACAGGTGAAGAGCTTCCTATTTCAACTAGTTAGTCTTACTAATTAGGAGCTAGGATCTATTGCTTCCATACCGGTGAAGGATTTCAAGTGCTGTAAGCACCCTTTAAATTTGGTGCTCTGGGGGTGGCTAGGTGGTGCAGTGAATAGAGCACTGGCCCTGGAGTCAGGAGGACCTGAGTTCAAATCTGGCCTCAGACACTTGACACACTTACTAGCCATATGACTTCAGGCAAGTCACTTAACCCCAACTGCCCTCCAAAAAGCAATAAATCAATAAATAGATAAATAAATTTGGTGCCCTGGGGAAAAGTCCCAGTTTCCTAACCTAGTTATGGCTCTGATTGGATTAGATCTCTTGAGGACACCTGAGAAAACAAAGCAGAAAAATGAAAGGGAAGGTGATTGAAGACAAAATGAACACATTAAAGTATGGCTTTGGCAAGGTAGCAGGGCAGGCAGTGGAAGGACTTTGACTGTTAGGGTTATGAATTAGGATTGACCACAGTAACAAAAATAATTCACGGCTCCAATACGTTAAGCCTAATAAAGCACTTGCCCCAGTAGGTTATGAAAAAGGTATTTGTGGAAACAAAAGCATGAAGCCTGGATCTCTTGGTATCCCAGAGGTTGACTCAGGGCATGGCAGGATGATACAGCAACAATAAAGAGGGAAAGTGGAAAGATGTGTCCACGTTTCATCTCAGGGTTCTAGGCAACTGTCTAAAATGATGCATTAGAAAAGTGAGAGGCCTGAAGCAGAGAAACCCTTAGGAGGCTATTGCAATAGTCGGGCTGAGGTGTGATAAGGGCCTGAACTAAGGTAGTGGCCATACAAAGAGAAAGAAGGGCTTGGATGTTGAGAGATGACCTGGAGGTAGAAATGACCAAATTTGAAGGTGCAGACCAGATGCTTATCATTGTTTACATGTAGATGGTTCTTTTGGTTTTGCTCATTTCACTGACATCAGTTCAAAAGGTCTTCCTACCAACTCTGTCCCTCTGAAATCCTTACATTTAGAATTTGTTACAGCACAGTCAGATCCCCTCACATTTCTACACCACAATTTGTCCAGTCATCCCCCAATCAATGGGCTCCTACTGTGTTTTTCTTTCTTTCTTTTTTCCTGGGCATTCTTGTCTTCAGAAAGAACCAGTTGGTGTTCTTTCTGACCCTTTTGGTGTTCTATAAAAAACAAGCAGCTCATTACTGGAGAAACCTTGAGTCAAAGTTGAGACAGCTCTTTGTGGCTGGATTTAGTTCATTATCCATGCATCTGTACGGACTTCTGGAAGTGACTGTTTTGTGCTGATGGAAGCTGCACTGCTGCTCATTATGGGCATTACAATTTTTTTATTAGAACACATTTGGTATGAAAATGAGCTATCCAGAAGTGGTTTTTTTTTTAAATAAAAAGAAACAAAGTACAGGAAAATCCCAGATCATGGTGGACTCATTTGTAATGAATTGGACCAATAAACTCTCTCATTAAGAATCTTATAATTAGCTTTCATATGCAAAACAGTTGGCTTTACAATGCAATTGGCTTCCTGTAATTGTCTTTAAACACTGTTATTTGAAATCAGAAGAAAGAATATATTAATATAATGTCACGCAATTTGGAAGATATTTATCCACTGAATCATAAACAGTGCATGGGTAAGCTGGAGCATTGATTTGGGGAGTGAAATGAATTGGCAAGGTCTCGAGTGGGTTAGGTCACAACACATGAGGGAAAGTCACAGAAGAGTACAATTGGAATGCAAAATTTCAATTAAAAAGTCCTAGAAATGGGAAAGAAACTATTGTAGCCACAAACATTATTATTTTAGAGATGATTTTGGTAAAGTCAATGTAACTACCCCTAGGCCATGCAGGAGTGAGATATTACTGTTTCCTTAAGAAAGAAAGAGTAAAAGAGAGACAGGGAGACCATTAGACAGCCAGAACCAAATTAGTCAGGAACCGAAAGGTGGCTAGAGACAGTGATGAAAGTAACCATGATATCATAACACTTCCCAAAGGACACAGACTGGCTCTTTCCCATAATCTCCCTTTTTTCATGCTATATTCCAGTCAAACCATACCAATATGTTTTTCTTCCCCCCAATATATTTTATCTATTTCATTAATATTTCCCAATTACATGTGAAAAAGTTTTAACAATTGTTTTTAAAATGTTTGAGTTCCAAATGTTCTCAGTCCCTTCCATCCTTCCTCCTTGAGAAGGTAAGCAATTTGATAAAGATTATACATGTGAAGTCATGCAAAACACATCCATATTAGCCATGTTGCAAAGGACAACACAGACACTCCCCCAAAAAACCAAGAAAAATAAAGTTACAGAAAAAGTATGCTTTATTTGGCATTCAGACTCTAGCAATTCTTTTTGTGGAGGTGTATAGTATTTTTCATCATAAGTCATTTGGAATCATCTTGGATCATTGTATTGAACAGAATAGTGAAGTCTTTTATAGTCGATCACTGTACAATATGCTGTTACTTTGTACAACATTGTCTTGTTTCTGCTCATTTCACTTTGCATCAGTTCAAATAAGTTTTTCCAAGTTTTTCTGAAAGCATACTGCTCATCCTTCCTTCCTTCCTTCCTTCCTTCCTTCCTTCCTTCCTTCCTTCCTTCCCTCCCTCCCTCTCTTCCATTGTTCTTTGTTTATATTTTTATTATATTTTCTCCCAACTACATGTAAAGACAACTTTTTTAATTTATTTTTTTTTTTTGCTTTTTGGAGGGGGAAGGGCAGGGCAATTGGGGTTAAGTGACTTCCCCAGGTCACATGGCTAGTTTTGTGTTAAGTGTCTGAGGCTAATTTGAACTCAGGTCCTCCTGACTCCAGGGTCAGTGCTCTATTCACTGCACCACTTAGCCATCCCTAAAGACAACTTTTAACATTCAGTTTTTAAAATTTTGAATTCAAAATTCTCTCTCCCTTCCTCCCTGAGACAGTAAGCAATTTGATATAGATTATACATGTGTAGTCATAGAAAACATATTCCTATATTAGTCATGTTGTGAAAGAAGACATAGACCAAAAACACCCCACCAAAATAAAGTAAAAAATAATGTTTTGATCTTCATTCGGACTCCGTCAGTTCTTTCCCTGGAGGCGATTTGCGTTTTTCATCATGAGTCCTTCGGAATTGTCTTGGATCATTGTGTTGCTGAGAATAGCTAAGTCATTCACAGTTGATCATCATGCAGTATTGCTGCTACCGTGTATACTATTTTCCTGGTTCTGCTTACTTACTTCACTTTGCATAAGTTCATCTAAGTCTTTTCAGATTTTTCTGACAACATCCTACTAATCATTTCTTATAGCACAATCATATACCACAACTTGTTCAGCCATTCCTCAATCACAATCATTGTCCTTCAATTTCATCCCTCCCACCTCTCAATATTTGCACAGGCTTCCCCCAAACCTTGGACCGCTCTTCCATCTCTACATTTTAGAGTCTTTATCTTCCTTAAGGCTTTGCTCAGAATCCAATTATCCTGTGAAGACTTTCCTGATTAATTCAACCATCAGAGTTCTCTTCATCCTCAAATTTCCCTGCAAAATATTGTTTGCATGTCTTCTTTGCTACCATTACACTCTGCAAGGATATGCAAGGCAAATGTTATACTTGTTTTCCTGCTTGAGCAGAAAGCAACAAATGCAAGCTGACAGAGAGGGGCTGGTTTGGTTAACAGGAAGGAGCTGGACTCAATGAATAAGGGCTTCCCAGTTTTATGGCTCATTCAAAACAGAAATGTCTCACCATACTTTAATTTATTAGAGAAGATAAAGGGTTCTTAGACAGAATGGGGAAAAATAAACCAGGAAAGAAGATGGTGAAAAATGATCATTTGAAAGAGATAAGAGGAATCCAAACTAACATCAAGTTTGGCAAGTGAAATGCCAGGGTAGACCAGGCAGACCATATTGCTTTAGGGAAACAAAATAAATGAAGATAAATTAAGCACTAAATTGTGTTTGTGTGTTAGGGGGTGTACAGAGGGCATTGACTATGGATACTACAGATGCCCAGGAGGCAGTAATGGGCCAGAGCAATGTGGACTGAAGTAGTGAGGAAAGGTTTACAGAGCTGATATGATTTAAAATGAGGCATGGGCAGGATTCAGATAGGGAGAAAGTAGAAAAAAAGACTACTCGAAGTGGGGAGGAAGCAAAGGAATGAAGGTAGAATGAACATACTTTATGCAGAGTACATATAGCAAGGTGGCTAACCTATTAGAGCAGAGGGTGGGTGTGTAGGGATGAAGGAGAGTCATGAAATCTAGGCAAGACAATGTAGCCTTGGTGGGATGGGAAATGGGGAGCCATGGCAAGTTCATGAAGGGTGCAACAATGTGACAGAAGCAATGCTTTATGACGTATACTCTGGAAGAAAGTTGCAAGAGGAATGAGATGACAGAGGGACTGCAGTCAGGAAGGTCACCTAAGAATGGGCCATGTAGTCAAGCCAGGGAGAAGGACTGATGCCCTAAGTGAAGGTAATACAGTGGGGAATGAAGAGAAAAGGGTAATCCTAGAGGTTAATCACCAATTATTTAGCATGCATCAGGCACTGTGCCAGGTGCTACGGATACAAATACAATGAATGGAGCAATCTCCACATACAAGGAGTTTATATTCTAATGGAGAATAAAACAAGGACATATAAAAATATATACAATAAATACAAAGAGAATAAATATAAATATTTTTAAGTTAGATAAATATAAGATAGTTTGAGAGAGAGGGCACTTGTAGTTGGGGTAAGCAGGAAAGGTATCATGCAGATATTTAGCTTCAACATGAAGGAAAGGAGACAGTCTATGAAGTAGAGGTTAGGAGCAAGTGCATTCTGGGCCTGAGGGATGATCAATGCAAAAGCACAGAGATGAGAAATGTAGTATCATGCATGAGGAGCAGAGAGAAGGCCCATTTGGCTGGATTCCCTAGTATGGCAAGGGGACTAATGTATAATGAAGCTGGAAAGATAGATCAGGGCAAAGTTATGTAGGGCTTTAAAAGCTCAATAGAGGAAGTTATATTTGATTCTAGAGGCAATAGAGAGTAGCTGATATTTATGGAGTAAGGGAGTACCATGGTCAGCTCTGTTACCGCCTAATGGTTTTACAGTTGTGTCTGACTCTCTGTGATATCACTTGGGGTTTTCTTTGCAAAGATACCTGAGTGAGTTGCCATTTCCTTCTCCATCTCATTTTACAGATGAGGAAACTGAGGCAAGGAGAGTGAAGTAACTTGCCCAGGGTCACAGTTAGCTAGTAAGTGTCTGAGGCCAGATTTGAACTCAGGAAGATGAGTCTTCCTGACTCCAGACCCAGTACTCTATCCACTGCACCCTTATGCACACCTCTACACTTAAGGAAAATCACTATGATACCTGTATAGAGTATAGATGGAAGTGCTCAGACACTTAGAGGCAGTTATGTTGAAAGAAGAAATTTAATGATAGAGTAGGGAATAAAGGAGAAAGATGAACCAAAGATATCTCCAAGGTTTCAAATCAGTCCACATTGCTCTGGCCCATTACTGCCTCCTGGTGCTAGCCCTAACAAAAACGGCATCGGGGCATGCCAGATTTTGAGCTGGAGGGATCCTTAGAGGTCATCCACTCAAATTCCACTTTCCAGATTGTTGGGAAGTGGGGTCAGTCTGCTCTCTGCTGTTTGTCTTTCAAGGAAGGGGATCTGGGGAGGGAAGAGAGTTCAGGTATGGGTCACATGCAGTTTGAGGCGACAATGGGATGCCCAGGTGGGACAGTCCAGGAGCCACTGGATATGTGGGACTGTATCTCAGGACCAAGGGCAGAGTTTAAAATATCAGGGAATTGCTCGCATTGATGGGAGCCAAACCTGGGCCTTTGTGTTTGAAAACATGTGTCTCTTTTTAATTTAATTTTGGGTCTGGAATTGTATACAGCTTAGAGATAAACAAGGTGTTAATAATCTCATTTCCCTTTGTCTCAAAATGTTTCTCCCAGGCATATAAATAACCAAATAATGAGCTTCTGTGGTAAGCATCTGCCCACAGCACAATATATGACTTGTCACTATAAGAGCCCAGGAGGCTGAGCTCCCAACACCGAGGGCAGATAGACAATCTCATCCACAGGATTTGAATGTCAATCACAAATAGCTTACCATAGCAACAAGCCCAGGGCAGCCAGGTGGCACAGTGGATAGAGCGTTGGACCTGGAGTCAGGAAGACTCATCTTCCTTAATTCAAATCTGGCACTTCCTAGATGTGTGACCCTGGGCAAGTCACTTTATTCTGTTTGCCTTAATTTCTTCATCTGTCAAATAAGCTGGAGAAGGAAATGGCAAAACACTACGGCATCTCTGCCAAGAAAATCCCAAATGGGGTCATGAGGAGTCAGACATAGCTGAAAAATGACTGAACAACAAAAAAGCAACCAGTCCAAGGGCAAAGAAGACCAGAGGCTAAGGGAAATCAGTCTTCTTGGCTCCACCCCCTACTCCCACACAGATCATAGATCTATAGCTGGATGGAACCTGAGAGACCACATCTTGTCCTACTCCCTCATCCTACAGAGAGAGAACCTGAGGCCCAGAGTGGGCATCAGCAGCAGCCCTAGGATTTGTACCCAACTCTTCTCACCCCAATCTAATCAAGCATTCCGTCTCTTCTGCAGAACATCATCTATTTATTCAAGAGCCGGGATGGTTTTCACTATGTCAACTTTGGGACTTCAATGGGGAGGAGAGATGAAAAGGAGGCAGGTGATCCCACTGTGATCTGGAATGCTGGAATGGCTGGAAGCACCATTGTAGTCCTTCTTTTTCAGAGGCTCCATACCTTCAAGCCCCTGCCCTCCTAGGCCACTTGAGGCAGCATTTTTATCTCTCCTGTCAGTATCAGATTAGTAGGGTCATGTTATTAAAGATTCTGATGGAGCTTTGTCAAATCATGTCTTTGCCAACAACCAGCCAATTCAGATAGAAACTTGAATTAGAAAGTCAAAACTGGCTCAGGATGATACTAGCTTTCCCTCACTCAATCTCCTTTTCCTTACTCCCCTCTTTTATTATCTCTCAAGGCATGTCATAACTAAGGACTTATTGGAGGCCAGGTGAATGTGACTAGGCATGGGCAGACTCCATAGATCAGGCTGAAATACAGGTGGTTGGTGAAAATGCAAGGAGATGGCATTGGGTAGATCTGAGAGTCAGCACAAGAAAGGGTCACATCGGGTGGCTAGAGCATGGAATTGGGGGAAGGGTGGAATCCAGGGTTCAGGCTTCAGTACGGAAGCAAGAAATAGGTAGAGTTGTGATAAGATGGAATTACAGAGCTATACATCTTGGTAAATCAGTCACATGGGCTGCAGTTAAGAGGTAGTGTTCTAAAGCTAGGAAGGATTGGGAAGGTAAGGCATGATGACCCTGGTCCTAGAAGAATGGGGCACCAGGAAGGTAACCAAGGCAAGAACTCACATCCTGTGGATAGAACCAGGGTACAAGGACAAGGGAGGACCAAAAGTTGGGCTGTCTTGATGCTATCACTGAACTAACAGTTTAGAGTTCCTCCATTTCTCACTGGCTAGAACCAGGGTTGGTCTCAGCATCTAGAGTAGAGTTAAGGCTGCAGAAGAAGAGGGGCTAGAGGGGACAAAGGTCAAAAGGGTCATTGTTGCACCATTTGGAATACTGATGAGATCTCCACAGTGTTGAGAATAAAGATGCAGCTTGGTGCCCCAATAAGGCAGCCAAGAGGCCAAGTATCTGGTCCCATAGGAAAAGGACCCTCAGAAGAGCCAGGAAACTCTGAGGGCCACTGGTCATGGTTCTTTCCTTTCTGACACTGTATCTCGGAACTTCTCAGGTTTTTCTGTTTTGGCTTCTTAACTCCCCTTCCTAGTTCCATGTTGGCCAATAACAAAAGGAGTCAGTGTCCAACATGGCTGACAGCCGTCTGCCCCATGAAGATGGAAATGATGCCATACCCCAACTTGGTCAGCAGAGCCTTCAGCCTCCCCTTTCATTTACTTTCAAACCCTCTCAGTGGCATCCCTTCCCTAGAAATCCTGGCTGTCTGACTTTGGGCAAGTCAGGCCTGCGCCCTGGGCCATGTGAGTTCACATTCTCTTTTCCTTTGCAAAGTCAACTACTTGCTTTCAAGAAAGTAACTAGTACACTCATTCATACTATGATATAAGTGACTAATATAGCTGAATATGTTACCATTTATAGGATAACAGATTTTAGGATTGCACTTAGTCTAGTCTCCTCATTTTAAAGTTGAGGAAACCAGGGAGAGGTCACATAACACAGAGGCATTTTAATCAGGAACAAAAAGCCTTAAACCTAAGGAACAGAGCTAAAATTAGAAGGCTTTGAAGCAGGTAGGAGCAGATAGGGTGTGGGGAGGGAGGAGAGAAAGCAGCTGGGCCTCACCCAGGCCACTGAAAGCAGTCTACTTTGGCATCTCTCTACTTCTAAGGTTAGTCCTAGATTTAAGATATGATCTTGGTTTTAAATCAGTTTTGGTAAGACCCAAGACTTGGTTCAGGCAGATGTGAGGTTTTGTTTGGTGATTTCCCAATATAGTATATATGTCTGGCCCTACCTAGGCCCATAACTATGAGTGGCACCCCTAAACTGAACATCACCTGGGTTACCTAAAGAGAGCTCACTTTCTATAACCTTACACATGAATTTCATATTGTAAAGATTACTTTACCTATCATATAGCTGTGAATGAGGAAACACGATAGTCTCTGAATAATGAGAAGTGAACATTATCCAGAAGGCAATGGAGAGGCAAATGGTAAATGTGAGCAGGCTGCAGAATTTTACAAACAAGAAATTCTGAAAGAGAAGTGGAGCAAAGGATGCCATTGAAGAAATGCCCAAGTAAGAAGGATGGACTGGTTACATGGCAAGAACAAAGCATGACCAAGAGACGACCCCAGCACCCACTGGTCTCTTAATTCCCATCAGGAGCTCTGTGAGGGGACATGGACACAGGCACAAGATGGGCTGGCATTGCTACCAGCAATCCCCATACCAGTGAGATCCCAGATCCATTAGAGTACTAAGCATTAGGACAGCTGGGTGGGGCAGCAAAATATAAGCCCTGACACATTGGAGCCTGAGGAGACTGGGCAAGTCTCTTAGTCTGCTTGTCTGGCAATCCCCTAAACCTCTACCTATTAAGTCAATGGAAATTGGGATCTGTTGGTGGATAGAGCCCTTTACACAGAGGAAATCATAGTTTCTTAGCATGTTGGTTAAAGCCAAGCTATTATTTAAACTACGTAAAAATCCCTCCCTCCCACTGGCCTTTTGCTTATCCTATTAAAAAAAAATACAGCATTGTTTTCATGGGCTTGCACTGCTAGAGAGGAAAAATGATCATAACATGTGATTTTAAAGCAGGGTATCCAGGGGAAGAATAACATCCCCAGAGGACTCCCCATCATTAGCACCATAACCAACTTGCTCGGGGTTCTGAGAAATATAACCAGGACGATCCAACTTGTCCTCTGCTTCACATTATTAGCTGCTCTAGTCATTGGCCCAAGAACCAAGGCTTGCATTTGCCCATGGATAAAAATCCCTAAGTAATAGCAAGTCGGAAGAAACTGCTACAGCTCCCAAGCTAGAGGAAACAGAAGCTAGGCCTGCCTTTCTCTGGCTTCCTCCCATCCCCACACAATAATAAAAGCAACATATTTTTTAATTACCATTTCTTACTAGAGGTGGAAATATTAGCCTCCAGATACCCATTTAAAAGCATGAAACCAAATGGTAGAAAACATCCAACAGGCTGGAAGTAGCAGGGAGAGTGATTTGGAGACACTGGCTATGCTGAGAGCTGGCACAGGGAGGCTGCCTGGGCAAGGAGAAGGCACAGTGGAATGCCTGAGCCTCTGAAAATGTCAGACATATTTGAGAAAATGACATGAGGCAAGTAATGGCCACATTCATATCTTATTTCAAGAATTGGCTGGTAATTGTAGGCTGTAATTTCCAGCCTCAGATGTGAAATTGCTCCTTGAAGTGGGAGTAATTTTGATGGCTCAAATTTCCACTCTGACTTTCTTTCAAGGCAAGATATCATAAACTAGGGCTTAGAGATGCTTCAGGGGTCATGGCCATGTAATCACCAGCAGGATCCACTTCCACTCTGACTTCCTTCCTTCCAGACCAGTCAGGCTGCTTCTGGTTTCCATTGCTTCTGCCCAAATTATCCTTTTCAGAAGCTACATCCTGCTCCCCAAAGTGCCCTGCATTATCCAGTCTGATAAAAGGGGTTCTGTGACTGTTCTCCTGCCAGGAGAGGTGTAGGGAGTGATAGGTGAAGGACAGTCACAATTTGGTTTGAACACTTTTTTTTTCTTTTTCTAAAATTGTGCTAAAGTTGAAAAGAGGCATGATGGTATAGTGAATAAAGAGTCTTGGTGCCAACAAGACCTGAGTTCCAGTCCCATCTCTGATAAATATTGATTATGTGACTCTGGGCAAGTCACGTAACCTCAGTGCTCTAGGATACTGAAAGTCTCTAGGATACAGAGAAGATAAGTTTCCTAGCACATTCGGTAGACCCCCTGTGGTAGATATATGGAGAGACATAAACAGAAGTAGTACAGGATAGGCTCCCTTGCATTGGTAGATGGAGTTTTCTATATCAACGAATCACAGGTCCAGCCTCTGTGTGGTAAAAGAGGCAAGCATGATACAAATGTGTTGACTTTGGGGACCCAGAATGGATTCCAGTCTTCCCTAACTCTGAATGATTTGTCTACATGGGCTTGGCTCAGGGCTAGAGCTGACATGATCCAAAGGACAGATCAAACCCAGACATCTGAGTAATAACAGGGTGACGCTAAGAGCTGTAATGGAGGTGAAGTAGTCAGGGCTTTATTCCAGGGTGGGGAAGTTAGAGGATAGCGACATTAGCAGATTCTCTCCATTTAAAGTACCCATAACCCTTTAGTATTGTTGAAGCAACAGAGCTTGAAGGTCAGCTGGCAAGAATCATTAGATCGTATAGGCAGTTACAAGATGAAGGATTAGGGTCAGCTCTTCCTCTGTCCTTGCTCTCAACTACGGGGGGGGGGTTTATACCACTTACTCTGGCTACAAAAATTCCTAGTTGTGGGTCTGGGGTTAAGATGAGCAGGTGAGTTGGATACAAGTCAGAGAATCCAAAGGGCCAAGGGTAACATCTGGAGAACAGAGCATCAAGGAACGTGTGTGTGTGTGTGTGTGTGGGGGGGGTTCTCCTGAGGTATAGAGGAATGTGTCCAAGAGGGTATGATGAACACTAAATGACATGACTATCCTTTTTCTTGCCTCTGAATACAGTCCCAGATCAAATCATGGTGTCAAATAATTTACTTCTGCCTTTAGAGAAAGAACTAATGTGGAAGAATGGTACTTCTGGACTATTGACCCACTCTTATGACTTAGAATATCTGTCTCTCTTCTTGTGTCTTAAGACTACAATCTTTCCCAATTGCTTCACTGTATTTTCTGAGAACCATAAATGGCTCTCTCAATCTCATCCAAATTAGGCATACTAGTTGACCACAAAATTAGTATATATGGTATGTGTGTGTGTATGTGTGCATGCATGTGTGAATCTGAATACAAAATAAGTCAGAAACTTCACCAGTGCCTTTCCAATCCACTAATGCTAGGCAAAGTCTCCTGTGGATTCTCTAGAATTGAGTACCCGGTTTGAGTAAGGTTGCTAAAATTTCACAGGAATAAATGCAAAGTCTACACTTGGATTCATTAAAAAGTCACTTGCACAAGTAAAGGACACAGAAGACATGGATGAGCAACATGGTGTGTGGAAGAAACTCTTGGGGTTTTAATGGAATGCAAGCTCACTGATAGCCAGAGGCTGATGTGAACTGTAACCAGAAGTTGTATAAAGAAAGGTAGAGCATCCAGAGGGAGGAAGGGAGCTGCCCAGTCATCTCTACTTGGCCAGGGTCATACTCTGCCTGGAGTACTCTGGTTGAGATGCCATGACTTAGGAAGGATACTGACAAACTGGAGTCTGTCCAAAAGTGGGTGACCAGGATGTTAAGAAGAATGGAAGACATGCCATGTCAAGATCAGTTGAAGGAAATGGACTTTCTCTTTACTTTAAGTAGAGAAGACATAGAAGGACCATGAGAACTGCTTTAAGTGTTTAATTAGCAACAAGGACTGGCATGTTTTCCTGTCAAGTAACAAGAACCTAAGCTAGACCCAACTGTACGCAGATGAGTTCTCGTGTGCTAAGACTTTCCCAGGCAGTATCTGTGGGACTTTGCCATGGAGAAAGGTTATAGAATTTGAATCTAGGATGGGAAGAAAGATATTCAAGAATTGTTAGCATTCACATTCAAAACATCTCTGGAGCTATGTCTGAATCAATGATTTGGATATGATTGCTTTCAAGCTTTTATTTTACCACTGGATTTGCTGATTGAGCAGGTCATTGCTCCCTGTGAGAGAGGCCAGAGCCATAACTAGAGAGGGGTTACTGGTGCTTTGTCCTAGGGTGCCAAAATGTAGCGGGCTTAAATATTTAATATTTAAATCCCTTCAGCAGCATAGGACCCACTGTAATCATAAATTTTGTCTCTCATTCAAATGAAATTGTCTTCATTACTTACATTATCTTCAAATTAAGGATTACTAAATCAAACTGAAGCTGTTTTTTTCTGCTGCCTATCCCACTTGCCTTTTGTGTCACTGGCCTCAGGAGCCCAAATCACTAGCTATGGCTCTGAGAAAAACAGACTAGTGAAGTGAAGAGAGTCCGGCCTTGGAACCTGGAGGTCTTGCCGCTAATTTGTGTCTGACCACAGGCAAGTCACGGAATTTCTCTGGACCCCAGTTTACTCATTGGTAAAATGTTAGAGTTGAATTAGTTTGATCTAAGGCCCTTCCAGCACCAGTGTCCTAGTATTTCATGGCTTGCTACATAAAGTCTTGAAGCACCTGGCATCACATTATATGTTTTAGAAAATGTGAAGCTTTAATAAATTAAACTGAATAACAGCAAACATCTTCCTTCACATTTGTTTAGCCTCTGTAAGCCAGGGCTGCCTGCTCTGGGTAAAAGGGCCTCCTTCCTGTACAGTCACAAGGTGATTTACACCCAAACTCCTGAAAGCACTGTTGGCTATGACATATTCATAGGGGCTTACTAAATAAGTTCACTGTGTACGATATGGTACATGAACTATTGACATCAATTTGCTAATGATCTCGTATACATTATTTACCTTGCCTTACCCTTTATCTTGCTGTAAAGAAATCTGGTAGCTCCATGAAACAGTTGCTGGGCTGAAGAAGGAAGAATCCCAACATTTTTCAGGACTTGCAAAGCATTCTCTTCCCAACAACCCTGTAGGCACCTATTGCCAGGACAGGCTATGTGATTTGCCCAGGATCACACAGTAAGGGTTGAAGCTGGGATTAGACCAAAGGTTTTTCCAGACTCTAAGATCAGTCCTCTTTTTTCTAAAAGCAGAGTGCTGCTCCTCTAGTGGGAGACAACCAGAGCCAAGGAAAGGGGTCAAGACAGAACATGGAAATCTGGACTCGGGTCTCTCTCTGGGACCCCAGGATCCGGGTCTAAGGCAGAGCAGAGTGTAGTATGTGCGAACAGGGAGGACAACTCGGGGAAAGTGTCCCTCGGCATAATTACACATTCAAAATGTTCTGAGGATTCCCCAAAGGCAAACAGACTGTTAGAGAGAAACTTTGGTCCATGTTTGTTCTCAGAATGACATGATTCTGAGAGCATTTTCTTCCACTTTGTGAAAAAGTCCCCATGGGACTCGTTATTTCATGATAAATGACATTTATAAAGTGTTTCAAAGTTTTCAGAGGACTTTACTAAGAGAGGAAGCATGGTGGGAGTGGACAGAGATTTGGCCTTGAAGGCAGCAAGGTGTCTCTCTGAATTGGTTGAGGAGCTTTCTCACCTGGAGCAAGCTACAATGATAGGATCAGAATGTCCAGACCCCTGGCTCATCCTTTCCTGCTTCCAGAGCTGTGCAGCTTACAGAGCCTTACTCGCATGTATCTCACATAGCCACTTCCTGAGCTGTGCAAGTTAGAGTGATCCTCCCCATCCTGCATCGCTGTGGGGACCAGGACACTGAATGTGAACTAGAAGTAATGCCACCTGCTCAGGGCCACCTAAGGTACAATCAGCATAGCCGCCCCCCTTCCCCCCCCCATCTTCCATCGTGACCAAGGGAAAACAGAAAGATCAGAGGATCATAGATTTAAAGCTGGGACAGGGCTTAGAGGTCATCTAGCCTCCTATTTTACAGACAAGGAAACTGAGGCCCAGAGTAGTGAGATGACTTTGCCAACATTGCCCAGTTAGGAGCAGAGCTGGCACCTGAACTGAGGGTGGCTGCCTGGTAACAATGCCCCCCTCAATCCAGTAAGTCATCTGACTCAAGCCTTTAGTAAGTGCTTATGATGTGCTGGGCATAGGCGGCACAGAGACAAAACACCAAAGAGCTCATGCCCTGTCCTCTGCTTCGGCCATTTATTTACACTCTCCATTCCCTCGATGGGCAAAGGCCTGGCTGAGGCTTTCCACCAGATTTCCCTGGAAATCAAGAGTTACAAGGAGAGGAAAGAAGAGGGAGGTGCAGTAGGCTTTGTGCTGCCCCTGCTCCAATGCCCATACAGCCTTGGCTCCAAAGAAAGCTCAGACGGCTCTGTGATAGCGACAGAACTGTCTGATAACATCATTCCTCCTGGCCGGGTCTGCAGGCACCTTCATTACCCAGGGAGGGAGGAAGCATGCTGGTAACTGGGGCTCATTGCACTTGCACCTAAAATATTCCTGAAATGCTGGGCCAAGTGGTGAAGGCTTGGATCACCAGGACTCTATGCATGGGCACAGAGCTGAGAGGGGTCCCTTAGTGGAGAGAAAGGGTGCAAGCCAGTCCTCCTGGGCACAGCAACAGCTCTTTGTTACATATGGAAAGCATTCTGGGAACTTTAAAGCAGTGGATGAAGGTCAGTTGTTATTTTTGCTTTTGCTTGTGGTGGTGAGGGTGGTAATACTCTTCCTCCTCTTCCTCCTTCTCCTCCTCCTCCTCCTCCTCAGAGGCAGGAGATAGCATGCTAAGGGGGCAGGGGCTAACAGTAATGGGTCAGTTTGACTGATGAGCTATGCCCCTCCACTGCATCCCAGCCCCTTCAGATTTTGTTACTATGAGTTTATATGCAAAGCCCATATACAAGTCCAGGGCAAGAATGGTACTGAACTTCTCTTAGACAGCCTTAGTCTAGGCTAGTAAATCAAGAAAAGGAGAAAACTTATTGCAAAAGTCTTCAGGTAGGGCAATGACTTATGCCTCAGTTTCTCTGGTTGTTAATAAAAGAACCTGGTCTCCCAGACAACTAGTGGAGATAAGAGAGAATAAACAAAGTGGATGCTTTGAGCTCTTAAGAAGTAAGATAGCTAACAAACAGAAAGTGTTAGGAGTCATATTATTGCAAAAAGACATATTCTATTCAATTGGACAGGTTGTTCAGCTGAAGAGGTAAGCAAAGGCACTGCCTGCCCCCTTTCCTCCCCCTCCCCAGCCAAGTGCACTGACAAATGATCCCTGGGCCAAGCCCAGGCTTATTAAACTGTCAAAGCTGAATTGTGAGTAAATCAAGCACCATGTTAATGAGCATCTGGGCTTCGGTTTTCACTGCCATTTGGCAAAGAGCAGCACAGAATGAAAATGGTAATTAGCAATAAAGGTGTGTTTATTGGTTTGTGCAATTGACAGAGGGTGTATGTCTCTTCTGCACAGGACATGTCCTTCATACAGCCACCAACCAATGGATGCAAGAGCTTCCTGACCTTGAAAGACCACCTGAAAAGCTGCTACTAGAAGGGGCTGGAGGCTCTTTCTGTGGATTTACATGAAGGCCCAAGGTGAGAAAGAAATCAGTGCAATGAGAATTTCAACTTGGAAAAGCAATTGATTGACTCAAGCTCTGCCTTTGCTGGAGGCCTTCCCTGCCTTGGTGGTACCATAGAAAGTACACTCTACAGAGTCACAAAACCTAGGTTCAGATTCCTGTCTCTGCCAATGACTAGCTCTGTGCTCTTGGCTAGATCCTTTCCCCTTCCTGGACCTCAGTTTCCTCACCCATCAATTACGGGGTAGGACTAGATGTCCTCTGTGACCCCTCTCAGCTCCAGATTTCTAGGATCTTATGTGCTATTTCAGCCCTGTTGAACATTCCTATTTCTGAGCTTCTAGGTCTCTGATGCCATCTGTACCACTCACTGGGCAAGCATAAAAACAAGCTGGCAGGATGTTGTATCTTTCTGACTGAACAGGGAAGCTCCTGGTCTGATCCCACAAAGCACCAGACTCATTCCCTTTGTTGCCCTCCTCATCAGAAGGCCTCATTGTAAGCCTGCTGCTAATGAAGAAAACAAAGTTTGAGTCCCCTCATTTCAATTGGCAAGGGCAATCTTACAGAGTGAGAGGGAAAAATTAAAGCATATTTTACAGGGAAATAGAGTTTGACTTTTTCTGGTAGGAAAACATAAATAAAATGCGTGCTCATTGATTGGGAATAGCTAAACAAATTGTGGACAGCTCAGCAGCATCTGGCATGTAGGAAGCTTTAAGAAACGTTTATTGACCATCAATTACACCTTAGGTGGTGGCAGGGGGAACAACAGTAAGAATTCAGAAAAGCAAGGGAAGACAATCTGGATGGATTGAGAGCAAAGGAAGCAGGACCAAGAAAACAACATACACAATGGCCAGGCTAATGTCAGATGAAAATCATGATTATCATACAGGAATATACCGTGGGTCCTGAGAAATTCAATGGATGAATCCTCCGAAGTGGCCCCATGATTGGAATTTGCCCCACAGTATTTCCATGGGGTTGAAACTGATTACCATATTTTACACAATTGTAGCTTTGAATAGCATAGATCTGAATACAAGTGACTACTTTAGGGGATTCGTTATTCACACCAACCAGGACCTATTAATTATTGCATAAGGAATTAGGAAAGGGATAATTTAAGAGAAAACTGTTGTATGAACTGATGAAGAATGAAGTGAGCAGAACCAAGAGGATTTTTATACAATATTATTGCAAAAAGATTTATACAATAACAACGATGTTGTAAAGACAAGCCATTTTGAAAGATTTAAAAACTCTGATCAATGCAGAGATCAACCATGATTCTGGAAAGTCAATGATGAAGCATGCTAACCATCTTCTGATGGAGAGCTGGTGCACTTAGGCTACAGAATGAGGCAGACATTTTTGAACATGACCAATGGGGGAATTTATTTTGCTTGACTAAGCATATTTTTTTGTTTTTAGAAAAAAAAGGTTTCTTTCTGGGTTTTTTTTTCCCCTTTCCAATGTGGGGTGGAAGGTGGGAGAAAACAAATGCTTGTTAGTTGGGAAAAAATTTAAGTCATTAAAGAGAAATACTACAAAAGATATTATGAATCAGACTAAAAGCAATGACCCGTCTTGATTCTAGGATGAGGAGGATGAAACACATTTTCTTCCTGTCAATGAAAAGGTGGTTGACTACAGGTCCAAAATATTACATACACTGTCAGATGCTATGATTGTTTTGTTGGACTGTTTTCCTTTCTCATAAGAGAAGGTTCCATAGTGGGAATGGGGTTTACTATTCATGTAAGAATAGATAAGATTGATGGTGTGATGAGGTGGGAAGCGTGCTAACTCTAGAGTCAAAGGATATGAGCTAAAATCCCTGCCCTAATATTTGCTAGCTTTATGACTTTGGACAAATCATGTAATCTCTCTGAGCCTCAGTTTCACTGTCTGGCAATGGGGAGGGGATGTTATATTAAATGAATTTCTAGCTGTCACCTCTAAATTTAAGGTCTGATGAGCGTATTTTTAAGGTCATATTAAAACCGAGGCAATAGCTATATTGGATTCACCTTAGTCATTAGACATGATTCTGAATCAGTATCTCCTTGTTAATATGGAAATGCTTGCATTCTGAGTACTTAAAAATCAGTTCATTCTCCTAGTTGCTTTTAAATTTTGTTCCCACCATTAATTTCTTTAAACTGAATTTCCTTCTAAACTGAATTTTGAGTCCAGAGTGGCCAGTCAGGTCCTACCATTCACAGAAAGGTCCCCAAAAGATGTGAGTTTTAAGGAAAGTGAGGGGTATGGAGACATGAACTTGATAGGAAAAGTTATTATTTGGAGCTCTTAAATTCATTGGCTGCATAGCCAGGAATGGATGGATATATATACGTGAAAAGTTTACCCACGTGGCAGGATTTAAGAGGTACCAGAATTAGGCCTTCACCTTTTCCCCTAAATAGTTCCCCTACTGATGCCTGAACTAGCAGCATCAACAATGCATTCTTTTGTGTTAAACATTGCCTGATCACTGGGATCTTGTAAATCGGGAGCTCTCCTGAGAGGATCAATGGCTCAGGATGCCATCTCCCGCTGCCATGCATTTGTACGGAAAGTACTCCAAGCCATAGCTGAGCAACGTACTCCTTCACCCCTACTTTTCAGATCCTTCTTCAAGGCTCAGCCTAGGTAGGTGTCATTTCAGTGAAAGCTTCTCTAATGTTCTCTCTCCACTTATCCCCAGACATCAGAATGGTCCTGGAGCATCCTCTGTGATCTATCCTTCCACCTCAACCCCCACTGTGCTCCTTCTCCACCATGTTATCGAACTGATCTGGGTACATGCTCTATGTGATATGGTAGAAAAAGGTTGAGGGTGGGTCCTTGGATTCCATGTATCTAACACTGTACTTTGAACATAGTTGATGTGCCCTGTGTTTCCCATTTGTAAAAATAGGAATGGGTATTGTATTTTGTCGAAAGCTTTTTATGCATCTGTTGATATAACCATATGATTTTTGTTATTGTTGCTGTCAGTTATGCTGACAGTTTCCCTAATACTGAACCAGCCCTACATTCCTGGTATAAATCCCACTTGATCGTACGTATTATCTCTGTAATAGATTATATAATGTCCTTGCTAGTATTTTACTTGAATGTTTGCGTTAATATTCTTTAGGGAAATTGATCTATAGTTTTCTTTCTCTGTTTTTGTCCTCCCTGGTTTAGGTATTGAAGCCATATTTGTATCATAAAATAAATTTAGTAGGACTCCTTTATATTTTTTTCCAAAAAGTTTATATAGTATTGAGATTAATTGTTCATTAAATGAGTGGTAGAATTCATTTGGGAATCCATCTGGTCCTGTGGAATTTTTTCTTAGAGAGCTTACTGATGACTTGTTTAATTTCTTTATTTAAGATAGGGTTATTTAAGTATTCTATTTCCTCTTCTATTAATCTGTGCAGTTTATATTTTTGTAAATTTTCATCCATTTCACTTAGACTATCAGTTTTACTGGCACATAATTGAGGAAAATAACTCCTAATAATTTCTTTAATTTCATCTTTATTGGTGGTTTATTCACCCTTTTCATGTTTTGATATTGGTAATTTGGTTTTCTTTCTTCTTTAAAAATCAAATTAAACAATAACTTATTTTATTGTTTTTTCCCTATAAAACCAGTTCCCAGTTTTATTTATTAGTTCTATGGCATTTTTACTTTCTATTTTATTAATCTCTCATTTGATTTTCAGGATTTCTATATTGGTATTTCATTGGGGATTTTTAATTTGTTCTTTTTTTAAAGTTCTTTTCAGTTGCATGCCCAAATAATTGATCTGCTCTTTTTCTCTTTTATTGATATATGCATTTAGATATTTTATCCCCTTCCCCTCTTCCCTGTTGTGTAAGATAGATTTTTATTACCAATTGAACATAAATATATATTTTCCTTCTTTGAATCAATTTAGATGTGAATGAGGTTCAAGCACTGCTCACCCCCACTCCCTACCATTTCCCCCTCCATGTAAAAGCTATCCCTTGCATGCCTCTTTAATGTGAGATAATTTTCCAAATTAATTCTCTCCCTTCCCACTTATCCCAGGGCATCCCTCTTTTTTGCCTATCCATTTTTTATATCATCCCAACATAAGTGACTCACTCCTCTACCCTCTTTCTATGTAGAATCCTAATTGCCCTAATAATGAGAATGTTCTTACAAGTTACAAGTCTAATCTTTCCATGTAGGAATGTAAACAGTTTAACCTTATTAACTCCCTTATGATTTCTCCTTCCCTTTACCTTTTTATGCTTCCCTTGAGTCTTGTATTTGAAAGTCACATTTTCTACTCAACTCTGATCTTTTCTTCAGGAATGCTTGAAAAGTCCTCTATTTTATTAAATATCCATTTTCTCTTGAAAGATTATACTCTGTTTTGCTTAGTAGATTATTCTTGGTAATAATCTCAGCTCTTTTGCCTTGTGGAATATCATATTCTAAACCCTCTACTCCTTTATCATAACTGCTAAATCTTCTATGAGTCTAACTGTGGCTTCACAGTATTTGAATGGTTTCTTTCTGACTGCTTGAAGTATTTTCTCTTTGATCTGGGAACTCTGGAATTTGGCTGTTAATATTACTAGGAGTTTTCATTTTGGGATCTCTTCCAGGTGGTGACTGGTAGATTCTTTCAATGTCCATTTTACTCTCTGGTTCTAGGATACTGGGGCAGTTTTCACAGATAATATCTTGAAATATAATGTCTAGGCTCTTTCTTTGATCATGGTTTTCAGGTAATCCAATAATTCTTAAATTATCTCTCCTTGATCTATTTTCCAAGCCAGTTGTTTTTCCAATGAGATGCTTCACATTTTCTTCTATTTTTTTTTCAATTCTTTTGCCTTTGTTTTATTGTTTCTTTTGATCTTGTGGAGTCATTAGCTTCCATTTGCACAATTTTGATTTTTAATAAATGATTTTCTTCAGGGAGCTTTTGTACCTTTTTCCCCACTTGGGCAGTTGTTTTTTTAAGGCGTTATTTTTCTTCAGTATTTTTGTGCTTTTACCAAGCTGTTAATTGCCTTTTTATAATTTTCTTCCTTTTCTTTCATTTTTTGTCCTATTTTTCCTCTATTACTCTTATTTGATACTGAAAATAATTTTTAGGTCTTCTGGGATTTCTTGTTGGGCTTGTGTCTAATTCATATTTTTCTTTGAGCCTTGGCTTATAGCTGTTTTGACTTTTCTTCTTCTGAATTTGTGTCTTGAGCTTCCCTGTCACCATAGTAGCTTGGTATGGTCAGATTCTTCTTTGTTTGCAAATTTTTCTTCTTGACTTGGAACTTTGGGTTAATGCTGGCTTCTGTTTTTGACACAGGTGGGGGGGGGGGTGGAGAAGGGCTGTCTCAAGCTTCAGGTTTTTTGCCTTGCTGCTTTCAGAGATAATTCTTGAGTTTGGGAGTTTTGCCTCCAAGGTGGTATGATCTAGGAAAAGGCGTGGTCACTGCTCTCCTGGTCTGCACTCTGATCCTTCCCCAGGAAGGGCCCATCTCTCCTTGGATTTCAATCAATACTGATCCTCAGAGACAAGAAGTGATACTGATACTGTCCCTCAGGGTCCCCTGATCCCTTGTCACTACCTCTCGGGGCTTCCATTCACTCTTGATGAAAAGTGTTTCTCTTTGCCCTTGAACTATGGGTATGAGCAATGGAGTTGCCAAATAGTTGCCTCTCAGGGTTCCTACCTCCTCTTGACCAAAAGTGCTTCTCTCAGCTCTTGAACTATGATCCAGAAGTGGGTATAAGCAACGGAGTTGACAAACAGTGTCTGATCCTGCGTCCAGTGCTAGCACAGGGGTACTCGATAATCTCTTTCTGACCCGTCATCAGTTCCCCTTACTGTCTCTGGCTTGAGAGTTCCCAAAGCTGCTTCTGCTTCTGTTATCACCACTTAGTCCTACCACTGGTATTTCATTCACATGGCCTCCAGGCAAGTATCTTTCTCCTTTCAATCCTCCTCCCCAGTCACAAATTTCTCTTTCTGACCTCCTATGTTGCCTTGAGCTGGAAGAATGTCTCACTCTGAACTATTGTTGGTTCTACCACTCCAAAATTTGATTTGAGATCTTATTTTAAAATTGTTTAGAGGGGAATGTTAGGAGATCTCATCTGAGTGCTTCTTTCCTCTGCCATCTTAGCTCTATATGCAGAAGTATAAATATCTTTTTTGTAAAAGTGAAGAGATATTAATTGGTTAAGTGAAATTGGAGTGCTAATAACTGTCTAACAATGAGAAAAATATTACTGGTGGGTGCTCAAGTTTATGGCAGTAGTGAAAAGACAACCCTACAACCTTCAGGATACTCTAGAACCCTAAAGGGAAGATATAGTCTTACTGGTTCTGGGAGAATGGGTCAGAGGATACTTCACCACAAATAAAGAACATTCATTTAGTACTTACAATGAGCCAAGCACTATCTGAGATTTTATATCTTGGGATGCACACTTTGAGATTCAAACACAAAAGGAGACATTACTTGACCTGAAGGGGCTTACATTTTAGTAGGAGATGACAAGACATAGAAGGGAGTCATGGACAGAAAAAGGTTTTTTGATTTGGGAAGTCAGAAAATGGTCAACAAAGCTGTAGGGAAGACAAGGGACACTTTCTGAAAGCATTAGTAGCATCGATTTAACTGCTATTACCAAAGCAAGAGGTCCAAAGTTGGAGGGAAGAGGGGAGAGAGGATGCATGGAAGGGCTAGGTTTGTAGTCTGGTCTGGGGCAGCCTAGATATAGTGGGCTCTCACTCACCTATGGAGTCAGCTCATCTCAGAGCAGGCCACCCCAAACTGAATAGATTAAGTCCCTTAGGGCATGGTGGACAGCCAATACAAAGGTGGGGAATCGTCTATACCAAGAAGGATTTGGAATGTCTTGTTGGGAAAACAACTGAATGAGTTTCCCTCTATATCTGAGTGAGTAGAAAGGGGAAGGATGAAAAAAGGCAGACAAGGGCATTGTGCTATTTGCTAACTGACCTGGTTGGGTACTCCCAGGCTCTTTGGTCATAGGAAAGGAAGTATGCTTTCCAGCAATTTTCTTACCATCCAGTATGCTTGAATCAGAAGTGGGGTATGCTATATGAGAAGTCAGGAAATCAATATCAAAAGGAGGAGACTAGACAGAAACCCAGGATAGGAACTAGAGGGGGGACCTGATGTGTGGGCTAAGAAAAGGGAAGAGATCCTGAGCCAAGGAAAAGCAGCGGCATCTGGTGACTCCCCCCCCTCCCCCCAAAGAGAGTGATGACAACAGTGACTGTTTTGCAGTTCTCTAGCATTTTCCCTTCCGGCGGCTTCCAGCCTACAGTGAGCACCCAATGAGGCCTTTAACTCTCCTCCTTTCCCTCGCTCTCCTCCTGATGACTGTGCTAGACAAGGTCATGTGCTAATTCACGTTCAAATCTGGCATGAATCACTGCAGAGGAAGGTCAGCTCGAGAGTTTCATCCCAAATGCTCCAGATTCAGCTGAGTGTGGGAGGTGGGATGAGGGGGGGGTGGGCAAGGCTGGCGCGAGTAGGTTCCGAACTGGCACCACCTGCCAGTGAATTAATCATGTCCCACCAAAGGGCCAAGAGTGGGGAAATGGCTTTCAGCTGTTTTAATTGTCATACAGCTGGGTTCAAATTGTTTGCTCATTACGGCACCATTAACCTCTCCACTAAAATAGGTGAGTTCCGATTTGTTCACTAAAGGTACAGTCGTGAAAATCTACTGCTGACAATTTAAATCCCACTCGGGGAATGGCAGGACTGACAATTTAGTTCTTTAACATGGGTGCAAATGAAAGCATACTGCTGCTTGAGCTGAAAGGCAGCCAAGCAAAAAGGAGAGGGGGGGAGAGATGGAGGCAGAGAGAAGGAGGGAGAGAGAGAAGGGGGCAGAAAAAGGGGCAGGAAGGAGGGAGAGAGAGGGAAGGAAAGGGAGGTAGAGGAAGAGGGCAAGAGGGGAGAGAGCCAGAGAGAGGGGGGGAAAGGGTGAGATGGGGAGGGAGAGAGAGAGAGAGAGAGAGAGAGAGAGAGAGAGAGAGAGAGAGAGAGAGAGAGAGAGGAAGGAGTGAAAGGGGAGAAGATGGGGAAAGATGTGAGGAGAGAGAGCTGTCTAGCTGTAACTACACACATAGTGAAAGGAAGGCACTGAGCAATTATTCAGGTAATTCAGGCCAAACTGCACTTGAAGAAATATTGCCTGGGTAAAATGGACAGGACTGGGGGACTAATTGCATGTGGCTGACATGGGGAGTGGGGTGGGAATCAGAGATGACAAGAATGTGGGGGTTGGGGAGTGGATCCAGCTGCCTCCTTACACCACAGCATCAGCAGCATCTGTCCATTCTACAATAAGATCTTGCTAACAGAGCCCAAATAGAGAGGCTTGTGAAGCACAAGGTCCCAGAGGGGAGGCAGGGGCCAGCCAAATGTACAAGAGCCCTCAGCATTGTACCTCCTTAGAACAGAGGCTTCTGGGAGCCTCTGGGAGTCTTTCTCCTTAGTTCACCACAAGTCTGCTTTTCCCTGTAGGACTTAAGTCACATAGACTGTTCCACACTCTCCTCATGGGTGGGTGATAGAAATGCCTGCCTGGATGATAGGTACATGTGAGAATCCAATTCCTTTTGGCCATCAGGTCAGTCTGTCAGAACAGCCACCTAGAAGGAAATTCACATAAACTTGAGGTTGGCTTCATTATCCCTTATTAGGCAACTACTGGAATTGGGCCTTTTGGTTCTGGTACTGGTTGGTTTAACTCAAGTCCCAAAAGATGGGCCACAAGCATTTATGAAGCAGCTTTGGACCAGGCACTGTGCTAAGGGCTGGGCATAAAATCCAAAGTGACATCATCCATGTCTTCAAGGAATTTACATTCTTTACATTTTAGAGATCCAAGGTGAATGGGGACAGGTGATGGGGAAGGGGAGGGCAGTAAGAGCTGAGAGTGGGGTGGAATCAGGAAAGGCCTTCTGGAGAAGGTAGACTTGAGCTGAGTCTTGAAGAGATGAGGAATTCTAAGAGGCTGAGATGAGGCTGGAATGCTTTCCAGGTATGGGGCCAGCCTGCACAAGGGTATGGAGGCCACACATTGGAATGTTGGGTTAGGAGGAACGTAAGACCAGTTGGGCTGGATCAAAGGGAGTAATGTATAGTAAGATTTGTGCCTCAAAAGTTCTGAATTTACTAGTAATTCTTACATTTAAAACACTTTATTTTCTAGTTTCTACAATATCAAATGGAGAATGATCAATTGAAATATTCTGACTACATGCCAATGAGAATAATTAAATATGCAAGGACTATATGAATTCATTAGCATAGGGAATTCCTTGTATGTGAACTTCCTCCACCGACAAGTTAATGACTTCACGGAGAAGCCCTAGGGAGTTGCCTGAAGCTCAGAGATTATTTGAATTTGTGCTGTGTATTTCCACTGAGTTGGAACCAATTACTGTATTTTATATAATTATAAATTTGAATATTGCAAATCTGAATATATGTGACCACTTCCCGAGATTCCTGATTTATAGTAATCAGAACTTCGTTGCAGAGTGACATGCCCAGCACATATCAGAGGTGGAGCTGGCCATGGAACAGCCTTCTTTCAAGCTCCAAAAGCTATCTACTCTGTCTTCCCTCTTTGTTAATGAAATGTTAAATGCTTTCTTAAATCCCGAAGGTCCTTTCTTAAGCACATCCTTCACCTTGTAGTGCTGTTAAAATGAAAAGCTGAAATCAAAGTCGCCATCTGGACCTTTGCGGGGAGTGTATCCTTGCAAGTGAAGAAAGTCTCTAGGTTTATAATGTTAGTGAGTCTTGCAGCTACTAATATCATAGAAACTCAGAGAGAGAAGCGAACTGAGTGATCACGAAGTCTGACCTATACCCACTAAAGAATCCCCACAAGGCCATACCTGAAAAGTGGTGTCCCATTGCTGCTTGACAACTTTCAATGAGGGGGACCCTACTACCTCCCAAGGCCACCAATTCCAGTCTGAGACAGCTCTAGTCACAAGCAAGTTTGTCTGGATAGCCAACTGAAATTGGCCACTGCGTTTTCTGCCCATTACTCCTGCTTCCTTCTGGAGAAGGAAAGCAAATCGAGCCCTCTTCCATGTAGCACTCGTTCGATCACTATCCTGCCTGATGGCTATCCTGCCCCCACTCCCCACTTCTTCTCTGTCAAACATCCCTGGTTCCTTCAATCAAGCCTCATATGGCATGACTTTAAAACCCTCTACTGTTCTCAATGTTCTCCCCTAAGCCTGATACCCAGGATGGAACCCAATGGAACTGCTGCAAGTCAAGCAGGACTAGCACCTCCATTAGTCATGACTCTATTGCTTTATATATTTTTCTATCAATATGAAACTTAAAGTAAGCAAAATAAGGAACTGATGATAATTAGAACCCTAATTTATAGTTCTGATGTTTCAAATTAAAGGCATGCAACATATTTAAGTGGAAGTTATCTGGTGGGTTTTATTCCCAACACTTGTGACCCAGACTCATGAGTAAATGTTGCAAATGCTGGTTTATTTTACAGTAGAAGTCATGACCAAATTGGGAATCGTGTATGTGAACATGGTCTGAAAACGACAAAGAACTGTCCAAATCTCTCAGTGTTGCTAGGACCACCTTCTTCTTGCTTAGGAGGGAAATCCTGAATGTTTAGTCCCCCAGCCTGTGTGCTGCCTCATGAACAGGGGGCCTTTCTTAGTGCCCCTGAACTTCTCTGCCATTATCAGATCTTTTCTCTGATTTCTGCGATTGTGATTTTGTCCATTCTCCAACTCAGCTTGTGGCTTTTTTTCCCCTCAGTTGCGCAATAGGACCCTTTGCTGTTTAACCCAAATGAATGTGATTAACCTGATGCTAATTGTTAGCTGAATGACTGTATCCAGAAGGGTGGCCAACCCAAGAATTCAGCCCCCTCTCACATGAGTATATGGCAGATTTCACCATTAAAAAGGAAATGTACTAGTGCAGGCCTACAGCACTCCCTAATGGTCAGGTAAGATATCAGCAGGGTGGCATTAGAGCGGCACAGTACCCCTCATTTTTTTTTAAATGAGAGGACACGTGACCTCTTCAGGGTCACTGAAGTGGTAAGTAGCAAAACCTGGACGTCAGCCCAGGTTCTCTGAATCTAAATATGCACTACATCAAATAGAAAAACAATTGCTCAAAAGCACACATTTATTAACTAATATTTAATAACAATTTGAAATTTGGAGAATAAGATAAGGTTCCAATCTATGATGCATTATAAATCCCACCATTTCTTTAGTCCTTTTTTGCTTCTTGGCAGATCCTTCAAACTTGTAATATTTTATTTTGATGTTTCACTCAATTTATTGGAATGTTATTTGAGGGGAAAAACCTACTCTATATGACAGATGTCATGAAGAAGAAAAAGTTAGTTCCAGTGTCTAAGTTCATGGAGAGATGGAACTGACTTTCAGCAGAAGCATAAGACCTACATAAGGCACAGACTGATTTTCAGCTGGCCCTTGAGATCCTTAAAGTCAGCAAAAATACATTTTAGGTTCGGAATGTTGCCATGGTTACATATCAAGAGCTTTTAGCACTTAACAAATAATATACAGTATTACAGCACTGTGTATTTAATAAACATTAAAGAGTAAGGCTGAAAAGGTTACAGAGATGCAAAATTACTTAGAATCTCAGTGTTGGAAGGGACCTTAGTGACCATCTAGTCCAGCCTGTGCCCCCCAAGAATTCCCTCTACAATATATCCCCAACAAGGAGTCAGCTGACTTTTATACTTGTCCTTTTAAACCTTCCCTGCTGGAGGAAACATGGTTGAGAGCTCGAGTTTCAGAGGAATTCACTGCAGGCAAAGTAGAAAGAAGCTGAGACGTGAAAATACTTCACTAGATGAGGTGGATATGGCAAATAACGGTGAAGGAAAGCAAAGCCAGGGGATAAGGCCAAGTAGAGTCAATCCCTCCCCACCATCTGTGAAAGCAATAGCTCTGGACCTAGTTAATTACTGGTCTAGATCAGGGGTGGGAAACCTTCAGCCTCTGGGCCACATGTGTCCCTTAGGTCCTCGAGCGCAGCCCTTTGACTGAATCCAAACTTCACAGAACTGAGGACTGCACTTGAGGACCTAGAGGGTCACATCTGGCCTTGAGGCCACAGGTTCCCCAACCCTGGTCTAGATCATAATGGTCCCTCTGTAACTGGGAGGCCTTTGAATGGATTGAAACAAGTTTGATTTAATCCGAACCAACAGTATTTTTGAAGAATGTATTACAATTCAATTGGTCAAAGTTCCCATGAAGGACTATCAAAGGCCGCTGTCAAAGCAAGTGTTCTTTTGTAATGGAAAACCAAATAAGTGAACCAGAGTCACAGTGAACAATCAGATGACAGGCTTCTGAGTGGAGTCTAGGTTTGGATAGATCCATCCATTCCAAATAATAGAACAATACGGCAGATGAAGAGTGAAACCAACAAAGTTCTATGGCATCCTAGCTCCAATTCAATCGTGAATTTTGTAAGGTCATCTTTTAGTAGGTCAACACACTTATTCCAATGCCTGCCAAGTATTTCCAAGTTGGTGTCACTGTGGCAATGAAGGCTTTAAAGAGAGCTGCTGAAGTCTATACATCTCCTGCCTGCTGGGGTCCTTTCTTCTGGTCCAAGTCTACAGTTTTCCAGTTAAACCGAGAAGACTGTACAGTAGATACCGAATAGAAACAGGAGAGGAAAGGGAACACCTCACAGCCAAAGCCAAGTGAATCAATCTCCTCAGGCAAGTAGAATAAAACATCCCTTTTGGCAACAGAAACTTTTCGAGCACATTCAAAGAATTTAGCAAAGTTGGATTTTTACAGGTTAAGAATCATTTATCATTTTGCAAACAGTAGGCAGGAAATTTTGTACCATAGAGATGGCCACAGTTAATCTGCCTTCCAGGAAATGCATGGCCTCCTTTTGGCAGGGTTCCATTGTGTATCTTGGGCCCTTACACAGAAGTGGCTGCTGGGGAAGTGCTGGTGGCTGCGATGGCCTATCTGTAAATCTCTTTGTGATTGGTTCATGAGCCCAGTCATCAGGTCCTCCTCCAAAGACCACACACGTAGTGCTGCTTGGTGTCCAGTGAAGAGCTCAGTCCTAAGCCTAAGATTTACAGGAGTGCAAGAGAACAAGAAGGCCAAGGACATTGGAAATGGCAGGAGCACTGGACGGGGCCCCTGGGGAGCAGAACATGATGCTATGTGCCTGTGGTGGGAGAGGAAGCGACCTGTGCTAGGGCTACCCTCTGCATAGGTGTGAGCGTGCTGGGCAGGAGGGACCAAAGAGGCATGTACTACATGAAGGCACAGATGTGTGGGGTGGGCTTCTGCCATCACTGGCTTGGGTGTCTGCCCAGGGGCCCTCAGTAGGAGGGAACACAGAGCCTTCTGCTTGTGGGAGCTGGTGGCTGGCTTCTGAGTGGGCATGGCCACCAGCCTAATCCTCCCCTAGTGCTCCCATCTCACTGTTGGGGTTTCAGGTAGAATTTACAGCAGAAAATCAGGCCTCCCCTCCCCCCTTTTGTGTCACCTTGAAAAGAACTCTTGGATTTGGAGTACCGTCATGGTTGTTGTTAATGTCCAAAGGGACGGTGGGTAGCCCTGGGTTCAAGTCCCGTTTCACTGCCTTGAGATTTCTTTGGGAAGGAAAAAGAAAGCAGAGTAGCCACATCACCCTTTGCTTTGTATTCATCAAATAAGATGTATCAAGCACTTTGCAAAGCCTTGGAGGTCAGCCATCATCATCATTGCCGTCATCACCCTCACCATCACCCTCCACACACTTCTGGAGCCCAGTGACTAGTGACTCAGTGGGTGGTCAGACAGCTGTGATTCTTAGCTAGCCTGGGCCTGGGCCACACTTCCTCAGATAGTGGCTGGAGCCAAAACAGGCCTTCAGCCCACACATAGGCTCATAGAGCCCTTGTTCACCTCTGGACTCCTTTGCTCCAAACAAAGGCGAGACCTTCAAACTTTGGCGTCTCCAGTGGTGGAGGAGCTCGCTACCACTCAGTCTACTTTCTGGTGCTTCTATATCATCCAGCACTTAGCAGAGTGCCTGGCCCATAGTAGGCCCTTCATTTGTTTGTTGATTGACTGATTATACTAAACCCAAATCAGTTTTCCCCCCCATTGCTGCTCTCGGGAGCTATACAGAACAGGAATGTTTTTATTCTATTAAAGCCTAAACCTGCCAAGCTGATGTTACTGCCCATTACTCCCTCCTTGTTCTGATAGCTGGGACCAAACAATTTCTCTTCCACATGCCAGTCCTTAGAATACTTAAAGATAACTTTCATATCTGCCCCTCATTTTTCTTCTCCAGGCTAAGTATCCCCAGTTCCTTCAACCTATCCTTCTTTGACACATTTCCAAGTCCCATTAGCATCCTGGTCCCATTTCTTGATACCCACTACAACCTGCCAGCCAAAGGCCACATCCATGCCTAAAAGCCATGGTACCTCTCCCCTGGCTCATTAAGGCACACTTTCCTAAGGTCTATTGTCTCTCCTTCATCCCTGCCCCCATTACAAGTAGTAAGAAGTAGCAGTTGTCAAGGACATCTAAGTGAGAAGGCTCCTTTCACAGAGCAGCGGTGAAGCCTGAATTTCTCTGCTTGTATCCTTAAAAGGAAGAAAGGAAAAGGAGGCCCACAGAGTAGCTTCCCTGACTGCATCTCAGCAGAAGCCTCTTCTCTCTGCCCCCTCATGTAATATCCTTGCACATTATCCACCTGTTCCTTAAAATGATTTTTCCCATCATTAGCTGTGCTGTTGGAATTGGTGACCCCAGGGGTCTGGAGAGGAGATGGGATCTTAGGGGCCCGAAACCCGTAGTGCAAAAGTCACTCAAGCAGCAATTCACCAAATGTTCCCATCGGGAGGCTAGAAGAGTTCATGCCCTCCCCAAAGAGCTGAGCTCTCCTCTCATTGGTGGTATTGGGCTATGGAGCTTATGCTGCTTTCTTTCCTGAGTAATCCCATATGCTCAAATGCACCATTTGTCATTGCATCTCACAGAGAGTTTGCTACCCTTTGCAGCCACGGAACAGATTTTGGGGTGCCGCTGCCCTGGTGCAGGCTGATGTTGGTCAACATAAAGTCACTTTTGGGAAAGAAGCTAAATATATGGTCCAAGGCTAGGCCTAGTAGGGGGTAAAACCCTGAGTTAGGCAGGAAAAGCCCACAGTGCCACAGGCAAGAAAAAGCACAGGCCTCTGAGTTCAGAGACATGGGCTCTGGTCTTGGCTCTGCCACTAATTGTGTGAATGTGGCCAAATGACTTCCACTCTCTTTGCCCTGAGGGAGTTTGTAATAGCTGTTCATAGAATACTTTAGGGTTTACAAAGCATTTTAAGCACATGATATCATTTGATCCTCACAACAACCTTGGGAGGTAGACAGTGTTTTCCTTATCTCTACTTTAGAGACGAGGAAACTGAGGCTCAGAGAAGCTAATTGATTTGCCTAGGCCCTAGGTCCTAGGGCCTTTTAGGTCCTTGGTTGCAGTCCTTTGACTGAGTCCAAGTTTGATGGAATAAATCCTTTTCTGAAAGGGATTTATTCTGGGAAGCTGGGATGCAGTCAAAGGGGCTGCACCAAGGACCTAGAGGGCCATGTGTAGCCTCCAGGCCTAGGGCATATGAAGGAGGCATTGGAACACAGGTGTTCCTGATTCTTCTTCCTGTACACTGCAGCCCCTACACTATGCTGATTCTTCTAGGTGAGCTGATTTCTAAGATCCTGACTATTTTTGCATCCTCTGAGTGGATGCCTACACGCTTCAGGTGATGAGGCTGAACCCTGACTGACTGGATTTTCTTCAACCTAGGGAAGCATTTTGTCTCTTTCAATGGGTACCTTAGCTAACTGAAACAACAAGGTGGTCTGGGTCTCAGCCCCATCTTTGTAGATGCCTCAGGCAGATTCAGATAACTTTCCCTAAGCAGGATAGGTCAATTGTCATGAGGCCAGGCCCATAACTCAATCCTCCAGGGGTAGCAAGGCCATGGCTGCTGCTCATTGATCCAAAGTGATCTCATCTGTTCCCAAAGACAATGGATTGAGGCATGTCCTGTGGTGCAAAGTTACTATCAGAGTCTGGTTTGGGAGCTGACCAGATGTTATTTGTCCACCGAAGGATGCATTCCACAGTTTTCACTCATGCTGACAGAAAGCCAGGCACCAGAGATCTGAAAACAGGATTTTTTTTTTTAAAGCAAGCATTTAATAACTAATAAAACATGGTAGCAAGAGGGCCTTGCTTAGAATTCAATAATGTTTACTGTGAATAAAATAAATCCATAGCTCTAGGAAGTGCCATTTGTAACAGTCAGCTACTGTGGAAGAGTTCAATATAAATCTATTAATGCTGCATAGTGTGATCATTCCCAAGAGCCTCTTGGCTACTCGTCAGGAGATGGGCTAGTTCATTGGGACATGCATCTCATTTGGCCACTGAGACCATAAAAGAATGGGGCTGACTGTTTCTTACTTTGTTTCTTATTGTCGTTAATAATATTAACTAACTCTTCTCTAGTTCTTTAAGGTTTATGCAGTGCTTTCTGCATATTATCTCATTGGAACCTCACAAGACTGTGAGGCAGGTGCTGTGAGTATCCCCATTATCCCCATTATCCCCAGATGAGTTTCCCCAAGAACTATGCCACCTGAGGTAGGATTCAAACCCGGTATTCTTATCTGTTAGGAGGATTTATTCTTCTGAATTGTCATCTCACAAACCATAGGTTCTTCTGTTTATTGAATTGAAGGAGCAGACCTCCATGAGGGATGGTAGAGTTGGTAGGGTTGGGGGGGGGGGGGGCGCGGTGTGTGCATACATTACTATTCTTCCTTCCCCAGAGCCTTGATTTTGTTTCTTGGTTATGAAACACGTAGGAGTCAATTCTGCAGAAGGCAACATTCCTCCCTAACAGCAGTATGGTCTTCACTAGGAAGCATTTTCGATTGGAACAGATTGCCTTGCTCAGTGCTCAGAAAGACACCACGGAGGTTCTTCACTACATATTTGATTAATCACATCCCTGCCTGTGAGGACAGAGAAGGAGGGCTGATTTTTCACCTCAGTAAAACAGAAAATGAAATGCTCATAGGTATAAGATTGGGGTGGGCACTGGGAAGTGATAGTGAAGTTTACTCAAAGACAGAGATTACCAAATGTGACTAAATTTTCTATAGTCAGAGGCCAAGTAGAAGTGCTCCAAGGCATTCTTTTCCACACCCACATGTACATTTGCACTCACATCACCACCACCACCATTGTTACATATCTATAACATGTTATTCAATGTCGAAGCATGTGGTATGAGTCAGAGTCTAATATTTTGGCTCAGCCAGCATTATCATCACAATCATGATCAAAAAGCATTTATGTGAATATTTTGGCTCAGACAATAAGGCTGATCACCAAGTCCCACGGGTGGGGAACCTCCAGCTTCCAGGCCCCATGTGGCCCTCTAGGTCCTCAGGTGTGGTCTTTTGACTGAATCCAAAGTTTGCAGAACAAAGCCCCTTCATCAGAGGATTTGTTCTGTAAAACTTGGACTCAGTCAAAAGGCCACACCTGAAGACCTAGAAGGCTACATGTGGCCTCAAGGCCACAGGTTCCCTACCCCTGAAAGCCTCTGGACTCTGCTTTCACCCCTCCTTCTTGTGTACAAGTTACCTTTGATAATGGGGTTTGGGTTACTCCAGTATGTTATGACCAGGAGTCAGTTGTTCCAGTATTCTTTTGAACCACTGAAGTAGTGAATGGAATGACCTTGTGTGTGTGTGTGTGTGTGTGTGTGTGTGTGTGTGTGTGTGTGTGTGTGTGTGTGTGTGTAACCCACAGCTGACATAGTATCTTGTCTTGAGTGGGTACCTAGTGAGTATCTGGGTTCAGTTTCCTCCTCCAGTTACCACGAGGGCTGGATTTGATGGTCTCTAATGCCCTGTCTAGTTCTGACCTTTTAAGCCCTATTCTTGCTGCAAATGAAGAAGAACTTTGAGAGTTTCCTGGTTCCATAACACATGGTGACCCAGTGCAGGTTACAGCTATTTACATTGAGATCAGGATTGGATTTGTGATTTCACTGGTATACGGAACTCTCAGAAGAGGAAACTCCCTCATCCAGTGCAGAACAGCACCTGTTCAATGAGTCTTAGAGAGTGTTCAAGCAATAAGAGGCTAAGTGACTTGTCCAGGGTCATGTGGCCGGTATGTTTCAGAGGTGGACATAAACCTAGCTCTTCCTGACCCCAAGACCAGTGTTCTCCCTGCTACTGATTGTACGCTGTTGCTCACTCAGAGAGCATTTTATTTATGCAGAAATATAACCTCATGTTGTCTCAGGTGAACCACTACATGAACATAAAAAGATTCAAAAGATGCTATCTTACTAGGGACATCATGTTTTCAGAAGGTAAATCATAATATATTACACTAATTGCTAAAGAGGGGAGGTCAATGGCAAGAGTAGATTCCCTTTAGAATCTTTCTTTAAAAAACAAATATTCCCCCCCCCCCAATGTTTCTTGCATTAATACACTCATATTGAAAACAAGTTAGGACTTCATAAATTTCATTTCAATTCTATATTGGGGGCTGAAGGGAGGAAGAAGGATCCCCAAGCTTTTGCTTTGGGTCTTCAGAATCCAGGACCATTTTTAGGGGGACTGGGGAGCCTCACCCCACTGTGAATGTCCTCATCCAGATGAAACGAGCCAGCTCTGTAAACAGGTCTGGAGACCAAATTATTGGAGGATGGAAGAATTGGCAGAAATGTGGAAAGTGGGATCTAAGATGATCATTTTTGGCTCAACTTTGCAAGAAGGAGACAGACGGGGCTGTCAGGATGCTGGGGGTTGTTTGCTGGGAAAAGGCACAGAGCTGTATTCACTGGGCTCCCTCCAAATTCATGGTCTTTTCCCTCAGCTTTTCCCTCCTTGCTGTTTGGCACTCCTTTTGTTTATCTCTTCTGTTGACTCCCTATAGCATTCCCCCAGCAACTAGTCCCAAATTTCTCCCCTTTCTTTCCTGCACCTTCTGACTCTTCCTTTCCAATGACGCCTTTCCTTCCATTTCCAAATGTGCTTAAACCTCCCTCATCCTAAAAACAACTTCCCTTGACCTTGTTTTCACCATTACACTTCTTTTCAATTTTTTAAATTAAATTTTATTTTCAGATCTGCATTCTTTTCTTCCCTCTCCCCTTCCCCATGAGAAAACAAGAACAAAAACAAAACCCTTGTTATAAACATGTAGAGTTGAGCGAAACAAATTCTCACAATGAAATATCTCCATCTGCATCTGGAGACCTTCACATCTGTCTTAGGAGATGGACGACCAGTTTCATCGGGAGTCCTACAGAATTGTTCACATCAAACTTCTGACAAGAGGAGGGAACAATCCATTCTTATGTGTTAGGAAATTTGGACTCCTGGTCATAAACAGGAAACAACATGAACAAATTCCCGAATTAAGGACCCAGTGGGGTGTGTGTGTATACATTTGCATATGTATGTATATATATGTTTATATGTGAGTATGTATGCACATGTCAATGTGTATAATATGTATGTGTATATAGGGGTGTGTATACACACACACACACACACACACACACACACACACCAGGGGTGAGGAATCTGTGACCTCAAGGCTGCATGTGGTCTTCTAGGTCCTTGAGTGCAGCCTTTTGACTGAGTCCAAATTTTACAGAACAAATCCTTTTTATTAAGGGGATTTGTTCTGGGAGGTTTACATACCATACTCCAGTGGAATGCATGTAACATTAGGACAAGACCAGTAAAGTCCCTACCTAGCATGTTGGATAGACTGCCTGGGGAGAATTTGTGAGGACATGGACAAAAATCATACTTGATGGGCAGGCATGGGCAGGTTGCCATCTGCATTCTTTAAGGGATGAAATGTCAGATCCAATGAACTATCCAGGTGAGTTTCCACTAGTATCTTTCATCCAGAGCACTGGGTAGGGAGGCTGAAAGGGTCAGGCTCACATCCACGCTCCACCACGTGTTATCTCTGTGACCATGGAGAAGTCACTTTGCCAGTCTGAGTCTCATCTCCAATACCAACCTCACAGGGCTGCTGGGAGGCCCCAGTGAGATCGGGCAGCTGAAGTGCTTTGCAAACTTTAAAGAGTTGTGGAAAATAAAGGAGTTTTTATGATTTTCTCTTTAACCCTTTGTTTGTTGTGCTTGCTGGCCTCTTAGTAGCTATTAGTCTGTCTCATATTTCTCGAGATGGTCCAGCCTCAAGCAATATTTTTGACTTTATAACAGCTGAAAATGACAAATACTGATAGAACTACAAAGAAGGCCCCCCCCCCCCCCCAGTATAAAATCATTACAGTGCTCTGCACAAAGTAAGTGCTTAGTGTTTTTGAATTCATTTGCTGGCTCGTTCCTTCATCAAGAAATTTGCCAAGAGCCATTCCCTATTCATACATATGAGCTGCAATGATGCTTTTGTATTTCAATAATTATAGGCTTCTTAGGTCCTTAGAAGGGCCACCAGATAATCCAGCCCCTTCATTTTACAAGCAAAATAAGATGTGGAAAGTGAAGACCAGAAAAGAAAAATGACTTGGATAAGGTCACACAGCTACTAGGGAGCAGAACCAGAATTTGAAATCAGGTCCTCTGACTCCCAAACTAGCATTCTTTCCACTAAGCTTGGTGGAGATCAGGGATGGGGATTCATAACTCGTGCTTCTCATTGATTTGGACTGAATGGGTAGAGTTTTACTTGAATTCTTCCTGTCTGCTCAGAGTGATGTTTTGTTTTCATCTTTTTATTTCTAGCTCCAAGGACAGAATTTTGTACTCAAAGGCTTATTGAATGGCATTGGATGGACACCCCAAATGGACACAAGATTCTAACCCAGCATTGGGAGAGTCAGTAATTGTTGTTCTGCACTGATGGCGTTATGTGCATGGTACTATAAACATTTGACCATACAGGAAACCTATATTTGTTTGTTTGGGTTTCTTTTTGCTACTAATAACTGAAATATGCTGCTGAGCAACTTGTAGGGGGGATGGTGGCGGGGCGGGGGGAGATCCAAGAAAATGGCAAGCAGTCATCTAATTACTGTGCATCAGAAATGAGGCAATGAGCTTACATGAAATCAATAGCAGGAAAGGCAAAGATATTGATTCAAATGTGACATGATTTATAATGCGTATCTTCTATGGAGAACCACTCAATTCCATCCCCAAATGGACGGGTTTGTACCTCAATTTATACTCAAACTCCAAAATGGTCTATCATGAAGTATAATTGTACTTAATTCATGGTAGTACAGTGTAGCAGCTGGAGTCTAGGGTTTGCACTAAGGGAGTCCTGGGCTCAAATCCCATACCAATTATTTATTAGCCATTTCACTTCTAGGAGCTTCAGTTTCCCCAGTTGTAACATGGTGATCAATCCCTGTATTACTTATGTCACAGGGTTGTCGTGAGGCTCAAATGAGATCCTATAATAAAGAGCTTTACTAACTTTAAAGTGCCATGTAAATATCAGCTCTTATCAGTAGGTTATTTTTGCAAGAGAATGCTCTTCAGACATCTCAACTGGAATAGCCAAAGGTCTCTCAGATGACTTGATAATGCAGAGATATGAGGGCTCAGTAAGCAAACGGACATCTTGCATGTCCTCACATAGGAAATGTTCCCAGAAGCTTCTTTGGTTCACCCAAAGTAGATATATTAATCAGGTGGCATGCCTCCTTCAAGGAGTGGGCCCAGGAATATTGGAAATTCAAGCGAAGAATATGGGAATGTGCAAGGTCTCCTATGTTCCCCCTTCTCTTCCTACATATACATCGACTGTATTGGTCCAAGAGCTGTCTCATTAGAAGAGCCAACACTGGTTTGCAAATTGATTTAGAGATTGACCATGAATTATACAGGAGAAGCTCTGCAAAGCCTGTCATCAGAGAGATGCATGATCATGCCCCAATCACGGGGCAAGAGCAAAGAATGACCGATGGGCCAGAGTGTGTGCTGCACTGGTGTCATAAAATGTTAAGAGACCTAGAGGAAAGTGCCTAGCACATCACCCTGTGGTAGATTTATGGAAAAATATGGAGGGATTGTGGGCTTCACTGTTGGAGGGAGTGCCCACATTGATAAGGTCACATATTCTAAGTATCAGTGTATTGACACTGGCCCTGTCCTCATCAGCCCTTCTCTGCTGACAAGTAGCCCAGTATTAATCAATCAACACACATTTGTTAACTGCCTACTATACAAAGAATGAAACAATCCCTGCTTTCAAAGAGCTTCCATCCTGTCCAAGAAGGCACGTACATATGTATCCACAGAGTATGAGGAGAATAAATTCAAAATAAATACAAGGGAGTTTAGGGGGGAGAGCACCAGTAATTGGGAGGACCCAGAAAGGTTTCATATGGAGGAGGTGCTTAGGCTGTGTCCTGAAGAAAGAGAGGAATGCTATGAGACAGAAGGAAAGAAGGAGCATGTTCGTAGTATAGTTGACAGCCAGTACAGAGGCATGGAGATGGGAGATGGGAGATGGGAGATGGACTGCTATAGGGTGAGGAAGAAGGAGGGGTCAAGGGTGATGCAAGGTTATGGACCCAAGAGACTGGCAGAGTGATGGTGTCATCAAAAGAAACAGGGAAATTTGGAAGAAGGGTAAATTTGGGGAGAAAGTGCATCACTTCTGTTTTGGACTTCAATGTCTCCAGGACATCTTGGAGTTTGCAATGTCCAGTAAGCAACTGGGATGTGGGACTCAGGGGAGAGACAGGGGCTTGGGACAGAGATCTATGTCAGAGACAGTGAGATGTAAAAGCAGAAGGATGCACATGAACATCCTGGAATCTGTTTTCTAAAATACAGAGCCTACTCTTGGATAACCCTGAGTCTAAATGCCAATCCCCAGGGAATGGTGTTAGCTGTGATGACCTAACCATGGCAGATGTAAATTACTGACTGGGAGAGTTCTAGGCCCATGGTTGTCTCTGAGGTGGGAAATAAAGCACTTGGGGAGATGTGAAGCACCTTAGAGTCTGGATGTGACCATAATTAGTGGCCAGCAGAAGCATTTGGGAGTATGTGCATATGTATATGAGACTGTATTGATGGGCACTCTGGGAGGGGGTGCATTGAACCTTGTGACCATGTGTGCTTCAAAGGGAAGTAGGTGGGTGACAACATGGTGAGTGGAGAGCTAGTCTGGGGTGGGCCCCGATCTGATTAGGGTGGAGCCAATGAGCCAGAGAGGTGAGGAAGCTCTCCAAGTGTGCCCAGGTCCTGAGTCTCATCTAAGAGCATCTGACAGAAGGGCTACATTGGGTATTCAGTAAAAATGGTCAGAATTTGTTAGACAAAGCTTCATTCCCACCCTGAAATTGCAAAGCTGGGGAGGTGTGATGCCATGAGTCATTTGGGGCTTTCTAATCTGTATCCTTGTCCCCTTTAACCCAGAACTTTGACTAAAACACACATTTCTGAGAACACAGCCCCTGATCACACCTGGGTATTTGGCTCATTGGTGCGAGTCTGTGCCGCCTCCACTCTTCAGCCATTAGCCACTAAACACACCACACGCATTACATGCCATTGCCCTACCCCTGAGACATTACACTTAAAACTGGAGAAAAATTCATTAGCTGTAAGTAGATGTCCCTCACTCATCTGGCCTGCCCCTTTGTGGTCTAGACAGGAGAGGTCAGGAGCAGCCTGAGCCCGCTGTCAAGCCCAGGCTCCTCAGAACCTGGCAGAGCCAGGTAAGCAAGAAGCAGGATGCAGCAAGTGACTTCAATGAGCACCTACTCTTTGCAAAGCATTGTGACTCGGGATGTGGATCGCAAGGAAAAACTGAATGTAGTCCCTGCCTTCAAGGTGCTTACATTTCAGGAAGACAACTTGGTGCGCTGGTAAATGGACAGTGGAGGCCAAACACCTGGGTTCGAATCCTGCCTTACTTGCATGACCTCAGGCAAATCACTCATTCTCCCTTGACCTCAGTTCTCTCCTCTATAAAATGATGGCTTTGGATTCCAGTGATGGAAATTGGGGTCACTTTCAGCTCTGAATCTAGGCTAGTACAGCCTTTCAGTTGCATGGAGAAGGTGGTGTGCAAGCTGAGCCATAAAAAAAAGGTCTTCACTAAGCAGAGATGGGAAGGGAGGGAATGCAATTCAAGCCTGGGGAGCCCCCTTTGCAATTTCAGGGAGAAGGGAGGCAGGTGAAGCATAGAGTGCAGGAGGTGAGGATAGAAAGACCTTCAATGATTCACCAGGGAGCTTGCCTTTTATCTGAGAGGCAAGAGGGAGCCACAGGAGGCTTTTGAGCAGGAAAATCATATGACCAGACCTATGCATCAAGGAAATTATTTTGAATGTGTGTAGAATGGACTGAAGAGATGAGTGACAAGTGGGACAGGTAGGAAAATATTACAGTAATCCCCCAATAGGATCTGTTTCTAGTGCAGGGCTGGGGAACCTACAGCCTTGAGGCCACATGTGGCCCCTCTAGGTTCTCAAGTGTAGCCCTTTGACTGAATCCAAAGTTCACAGAACAAATCCCCTTAATAAAAGGAATGGTGCTATAAAACTTGGACTTAGTCAAAAGGTCACACCCAAGGACCTAGAAATCCACGTGTGGTCTCGAGGTCACAGGTTCCCCACCCCTGTCTAGTGGAATATCCAGGGAGGAAAGGCTGCCTTGGGCAGAGAACAATTTCAGGAGTGATCAGCCTGGGATTAATGTGTTGTCTGTGCACAAAAGAAGTCATTTGGCCAAGAAATACAATCAGAAGCCCTGGGTAGCATTTTCAATTCCGAGGAGCCTATGTTATGAGCTAGATGATGAGCTCAAAAGCTCAATAAACATTTTGCAACACCTACTATATGTTAGGTGATGCACCAGGCACTGAGGAGACGAGGACAAAATCCCAGAACAGTTCTAACCCTCGAAGATGTTACCTTTGACAAGGAAGGGGAGGGGGCCAAAGTCAGAGTCATGTGAGACACCCACAGAAGACATGGTAGGAATGCAAGCCTTTTTGTGGATTCTCACAGCAGCATATCATTTCTTTACTTCTCTAATGTATTTGGTTGGAATAGCTTCTCTATGGAAAGGAAGGCAAGGGGAGGGTTGGCAAATGGAGAGGAGGAGGGTCATGTGATATATCCAAGAAAGAGCTGCTAATTGGCTCAGGGCAAGAGGATAACCAATACATACTCTGAGTCATTTGAAAACCAAGGCTGTCTCTTGCAAAGGTCAACCCTTGCAACCTATTGCCATTTCATCATTTTCATATAGATTAAGGAATCATCATATTTTTCTCTGTATCGTGCTTAAGGGTTCTGATTAGATAAAAGTAGTTAGAGTTCTGAGAAGATTTCTTTCCCAAATCAGCTAATTTGAATTACTGAAAAACATAACTCTTGGAAATTAAATCAGATGGTTTCCCCAATCACTACTTTGTTTGATCATCAGATTTAGCAATATCCACTTAGCGTCTCACTGGAAGGAGTGGGACTTGTCTGTTTGTCAAGATTTCTGTGGAAAAAGGGACAGAACACTTGTGTGAGAGAAACTTCTGTTTCCATGCAAGGCCCAGGTTACTTTCAAGTGGGAGGAATGAGATTGGTCACATGGCCCTTAGCTAGACTCTCCACTCAGTGAATGGAAAAAAAATATCTTCAATGAACTCAAAGCCAATAAGTAATCATTTTCGTACCTGGAGCAAACTTTGCAAAAGGTTCCCAGGGCAAACAACATGAAATGCAAGCTTGAATCAACTTTTAATGGCAAATTCAGGGAGGGAGAGAGAGCCAGGTCTACCTAGACCAGTGGTTCTCAATCTGCGGGTCGCAACTCCTTTCAGGGTTGAACGACCCTTTCACAGGGGTTGCCTAAGACCATCGGAAAACACATATTTCCGATGGTCTTAGGAACTGAGAGATCACTCCTCTATCTGTCTCCAGGTGGGTCTGCCCACATGCAGATATTCCCACATACGAGTATTCAAGGGTTGTGGCATTAGGAAGGTTGAGAACCACTGACCTAGACAAAGGCCCCTGTTAAAGCCAAGCATAAGCAGCTTTCCAGAAGAATGCTACTGCAAACAGCTTTTAAGTTTCTGATTACACAGTATAGTGAACAGTCTATTTATTCTATAACAAATCAAAGCAAAACATTCACAGCAAATCAAAGCACAGCATTCACAATGTTACAACTTATCACAGAAAGTCAAAATATAGCATTTGCAACAACTTATCACAGAAAATGGCCACATAGTTTTCACTACAGTGGTAAACAAAGTTTTCAACAAAGAACAATCATTTAGTAACTCAATCATTCAAACATCCTTAAGGAGGTTTGCCTCCTCAGGGAACACAGAGTACAATAGTCAAAGTTCTCCACTCATGGAGCACACTAAGTTAACTCAATCAGTCAGTTATTCAGTCTTCAATCACTAAGTACAATCACTTAGTCAATCAGTCATTCAATCAACTCAATCATTCAATCATCCTTCATCATTCACTATTCAATCATCAAAAAATACACAGACCCTCCACCCCTAGGTCACTAGTAAATTTAAAATTTTTCAGTCAGTACACAGTATCCAAGTAAAATCTTCTTTCAGCTTGACTCAGGGTGGTCTCTTGGATTCCATGGATCCCCGTCCATGGTCCCAGATCTTACCTAGATTCACCAAACTGTCACCTGGGTTCAAAGGCAGATAGCTCCCAGGTCCTTGTCAAGCTCTCTGTGCAGTTCCTTCTCCACATTGGAGCTCACAGTGTCCATCCATCTCAAATCCTTTAGTCTCTGTTCCTGGGAAGACAAGGTTTAACAAAGGCACAAACAGGTTCATACAGAGTACCAGCATCACAGTCATGCTCCCTCAGTCTTTTGCAGCCCCAGCTGGCCCTTGGAAATCCTCAGCAGCTCCAGCTGGCCCTTGGACTCAGCAGAAATTTCAACTGGTTCCCAGAATCAAAATCACTCCATCCAGGTTTTCAAAACCAAAATCATTCTCTCCAGCCTGGGGCAGGGGGTGTTCCTCTTCAGCCTCCCTGGTGGCAGCAGCTTCTGCCTCCATGGAGCTTGCTTCAAGAAGATCTGACTCTCCCTTTCTGGGTTTTTCCTTATATACAGTATTGCCCCTCCCTCTTTGGCCCCTTCCTGTTACATCAGCAACAGGAGACCTTCTGTTTCTTTAACAGAGGCTTAATCTGAACTAGGTGCTAAGTACCTCTTAGCTTAGCAATACAAAAGGAACTTCATATCTCATTACTGTTACAGCCCCAGAGAAGAGAAAGAGCTCATTGGCTTCTTGTACAGAGGGACTGAAAACTACATGCCCTTCCTGCCACTCAACCTGAGGGCTGCTAATCCTTTTCCCAGTGGATATTATTATTAACAACAACAACAACAACAATAACAGCATATATATCACTTTAAAGATTACTAAGCACTTTACTTAGATTATCTCATTTAACACTTGCAACAGCTCTGTGAGGTTTTTGTTTTTCAGTCACTTCAGTCATGCCCAACTCTTCGTGACCCCATTTGGGGTTTTCTTGGCAAAGATACTCAAGTAGTTTGACATTACTTCTCCAGCTCATTTTATAAATGAGGAAACTGAGGCAAACAGGGTAAAGTGACTTGCCCAGGGTTACACAGCTAGGAAGTGTCTGAGTTGGGATTTGAACTCAGGTCTTCCTGACTCTAGGCCTTGTGCTCTATCCACTGTAACACCAAGTGCTATTATTATCCACATTTCACAAATGGGAAAATTGATACTGACAAAGGTTAAGTGACTTGCCCCAGTCACACAGCTAGTACTAGTCTAATAGGGGACAGGAAAGAACCTGAAATGTCCCCTACTGCCAACTGCTTACCGGGCATCAAAAAAATGACCTATATATCTCAGTGGCAAATGGTGGTCATCTCCTGGCCCCTCCTAGCACAGGTGAAACTACTCCCAACAACTCCTGATGTGCACAGGATAGAGAATCCAGGGCTTTGCCTCAGGGTGTCAACTTGAGAAGGTGCTGACATTTGCAGTCCTTCTAAGAGTAAAAACAGCATAATTTGGCCCAGAGTTAGTAAAAGGAGGCTTCCAGATGGCACACAGGGTTGAATTCCTCCCCTGCCCCCTCAAGTGACCTTACTTGTTGGGTCCCAGAGTCTCTGTCTTGCCTGAAGTCCATATTAAGGGTGTTTCTCATGCCACTTACCGCCCCCGATTTTTAGTTCTGGCTAGTTATGCAAGCCCGAGAACCTTCCATTAGTTCTCTGAGTTTAGAATTCTTGCTCTAGTGAAGCAGGTCTGCCTACATATTGTAGGTAAATGTTTCCTAACATCATTCCAGTTCTCTTACCATCTCTGGAATTTTATCTGAAGCCTCATGACAGCTGAGGTTCTGGAGGTGTCTGAACTATTTTTATTTGGATAAATATGGGTTAACAGGAGGAGTTTCCAGGAGAGGTATTTTAGCCAACAGACTTCTAAAGCCAGAGAGAAAATGTTTCTGTCCATATTAAAACGGGAAAAAAGAATGTTCTTCCTCCTCCTGGGCTATTAGTCAACTCTGCTAGTGACTTCACCCTACAGTTACTCCCATGGCATGCCAGGAGGTTATCTAAGTAGATAGGTTAAAATGGGAAGAATGGATTGGCATAGAGTCATGACCTCAAGGCCTAAACTTAGTTCATATGAACATACATGTAGTGATGGCCCAAGACAGGAATTATTGACTCAAAACGGGAAGAGAGGCATCTCCCACATGTCTGAGGGCAGCATCAGGCTTGGGTATTTTTAGAAACTTTTTTTTTCCCACCAGGATGAGAACACGAAATCCTTCTTCGTCTGCTGTGTTATTTGCTGAATTTAATTATATATTAAAATATACAGTATTCTCTCCGATTATGAGTAATCAGGGCATGCAAATGTGCAGGTTTCATCCTTATATTTTTAACATTTTTCTTTAGTAGACTAGCAATGATGTTTGTCCTCACATCTCTCTCTAACGGGTAGAATGCATTCAATTTGTGAGCATTGGAGGGTCTCAGGATTTTATTTTTAAATATTTGAAACAGTTGTGGTTTTGATTCTCTTATATCTATCTTTTCCTACCCCATCTCCCATCAAGAGAAAGGTGAGCTAACTCCCATTTTTTCTGCATTGAGTAGTCTGGAGCATTGGCTGCTCTCCTTCCCATCTGTGTTATGTACCTCCCCTGCTGGAGCCACGCTCGAACCTGGCACTGATTCAGAAAACACCTTGAACATATCTAGGGGAACGTTGCTTCTCCTTCCTTACTCAAGACAGAAATCAGCTAGCCCCATCTTTAACTTGAAGAGCCAAGGGAAAAGAACATTCCAAAGACCTCATAATAGGTACCCTTGCTTCCTGCTCACTGCCCATAATGCTCGTCTGCAAGCCTTGACTGAAGTCATGAACACCAGGTTATACGCACACACTAGCCTTCATTCACAGACTGGGATTGGTCTGCAAGAGCAAAGTTTCTTACCTAAGATCTGAAAGGGAGTGAAGGTGGGGAAAACAGATGGCCAGATACCACTGGCAAGCTACACTCTAAGATGGACAGCTTTGAAAGACTGACTTTCCTGTTAATCTTCCACAAATATGAATTAGTTTGATCTGCTTGCTTTTCTAAAAGCTACCTGAGAAGAGACAGCAAGGGACTGGGAATTGGAATGGCTCGTTAGAGGGACAAAAGGAATTTTAGAGCACAGGACAAAGGCAAGAGTGGGCAGGGTGCTGCCACAAATGACTGAGTAGTCAGGGCCAACATAAGATGCCAGGTGCCCAAGTACACCAAAAGTTGGGAGAAGGGCACAGGAAGAGGAGGCCAATGGGCACTCAAGAACACGTCACTTATCTTTTGGCTTCATCTCAGTTTGGGCACCATTGGGCAAAGCCACAGTTGCTCCCACTCTTATTATAATTCTGCTGTTGCTAGTCTCTCCACTCAGCCTATCTCCTCCCAAAAGAAGGGTTGTGTTGAAAAGATAACAGAAATCTTTTTCAGAGCATTTTCCTGGGAATGAGGAACTAAGTACTGAGAATATATGGAAGTATTCCAGTGTATTGGGCACTGGTGGCCACAAAGATGTCTGGGAGGGCAAGGGAACACATGGAAAGCTTTTCAAGTGACACAGAAATTTATTTTAGCATTCAAATGCTGCCCCATTCCAGCATTACCACTGGCACTTTGCAAATACAAAAATAAATCAAACCATTTTTGACATTTCTTGACGGCCCCTTTGGTGCAGCAAGGCAGGCAGAAAAACAACCTCATCGAGTAGGATCCCCAGTCTCATAAAAATAATGTGGCTCACTTAATACTGAGTGAGTTCTCTTTCTCTGGAAGCTCCCTTCCACTGTAAAAGATGGACATGGGCCTGATAATGAGCTCACAGTCCTTCCACTAAACTCCTGGGAGACTCAGTTCATGAAAAGAACTTGGGTCCATGGCCAAATGAGCTCATCTCCAATGACTTTGGACTCGGATCTCTACCAAGGTCCCAGCCAGTTCTCCTGTTCTATGATTCAGTGGAAAGAATTGGTTTGGCTTTGCTGTATCCTGTCTACTCAGCTGGTTCTCTTCTCAGATACTTTAATTGTGGGAGCCGATTTAGGGGTGAGCAGAAGAGGGCACTAACCCAAGGCTAAATGGAGGGCTAGCCAGTGCCAGTCAGAGTAACCTTGAGAGGTCAAGTGGCAGAGGAAGGAGCTGCCCCATCCCTCAACAGCGGGCCTACCATAAAATTCCATTTTGAAGACTGCCTCATTTCCCCTAAACTAATGACTGTATTTTGCACAGACAGGTGGATGTTAGGCAAATACAATACAGGTGTCTCTGGGTTTACACAGTAGATGTGTTTCTACAGAATTGTGTCTAAATTGAAGCTTTATAAATAGAATTCCATTTTCAATGCATGAAGGGAGCTTGCTATTTAAAGAAGCCCTGTGGTGTTTGATTCCTTACAGTAAAGAATCCTATTGTAATGAAAGTAATCACCCTCCAATTTATTAGTTCTCTAAGTTCATATTTTCCCATATCAAGGAGTCTTAAAGTGGTTCACAGCTATAGAGAGTGCAGACCCAAACAGTCTGCAAGAAAAACCCAGCCCAAGCCAGTGAGCCTTGCCCTCGGCACCACTGCTGTTCCCACTCAGACCACCTTACCAGGAGACCTCTCTCAGGTGTCTGTGCCTAGCAGGCCCCTCTCAGACTGTCCCTGCATTGTGCATGTTCCCTTTGGAGCTCACAGAAGCACTATGCCTGGCACAGAATAGGCACTTGATAAATTTCTACTGGCTGACTGATCTCAGGTTTACCAAACTCTTGTATTTTGTAAGAAATTAGAGACTGGTGGATAGGAAATGGAATGAATGATTGGCAGCCTTGGATATCAAGAGAAAGGTGAGAGAGAGACAGAGAAAAAGTGACACAGAGACAAATAAGTAAGGATGAATCAGAGAAAGAAAAGATTCTGGTTAGGTAAGATGAGAAGCAGGAAATCAGGTGGGAAGTGAAGGAAAAGAACTTTGGGTGTTGAGACCAGGGACAAGAGACTTGCCCAGAAGCCCCCAGTGCACTCTGAGCATGGGTGTTCAAGCATTCATTCAACAGACACTTCTTAAGCACTTGAAACATACAAACTATAGGGTCGGGGGGGGGGGTATAAAATGACTAAGACACAGTCCCTTGTTCTCAAGGAGTTCCTAATCTAGCAAACCAACACGAGGTGTGCCTAGAGAACCAACCAGAAAGGGCACAGACCACAGTGCAGGGGTTGCTTCTAGGGAAGGCTCTAGTTGGCCTAGGGGTTGAAGAGGAGAGAATTAAGGAAAGAAACCAGATTTCCTGAGGACCAAGAAAGAGATGAGCTGGGCCAGGAAAAGGAAATGGACTTTGTAATGAAGCTGTCTAACTGTAATTTATCTGTATCCCAAGGGTGCTCACTCTATAGTAACGGAATTTCTTACACTCCAAACAGCTGGACAAGTGTAATGATTTTGGATGCAGTGATCTCTCCAGCCCCTTCCAGCTTGAATGGTTATGATCCTGCTGATGGTGCACTAATGAGAATTGAAATGGCAAAGAAGAAATGGAGCAGGCTTTGTTCCCAAGGCCCTAGTCTACAGAGGGGCCCCTGCATTAGCGGCTGATAGGACGTCCAAGCTGGAAGGGACCTCCAAGGTCACTTAGTCCAAGCTCTTCAATACCCAGGTGAACAAACAGGTTCGGAAGGGAGAAGGCATTGGCCTAGGGTGAGCGTCCGGGGGGGTAACGGTTCCCCTGACTCTTGAGTGCTCTCTTGGGGAGCATAGGGAACCCCTGAACAAGGCACTTGTCTTCTCATCTATAAAATGAGGGTTTGGATTTGTTGCTTTCAAAAGCCCCTCCCAGCTCTGATGTTCACGTTTCCATCAAGGGCCTCCTTTGTGGCTTCCCTCTGGTATTTCAGGACAAATTGTCTTGTTATTTCTTTCTTGTTGGTACCTAGTTTAGGGCATATTAAAAAAAAGACAAGATTTTATTGGACTCTGACATACAAGCTCTAGCAAATAAGCTCTCCCTTGTAACAAAGAAAGACAATTCAGCAAAACCAAGCCATGCAGTGGCCACATTCCACAACTGATGCTATCCGTCTCTCTACCACAAGAACAAAGGTGTTGCCTCCTCCTCTCCAAGTCCCAGACTATCCATTATGAGTAGTCGCTGTTCAGCTCTGTCTCAGTGTTGGGCTATCACTTTCTGAGCTTTCATTTCTTCATCAGAAGACTAGCCAGGGCTAGAACTCTCAAGTCTCCTCTCTCTGAACATGGTTGTTGTTGTCATTCAGGCAGTTGCATCCAACTCTTTGTGACCCCGTGGACCACAGCACTCCAGGCCTTTCCATCCTCCACTATCTCACAAAGTCTATCCAAGCTCATGTTCATTTCTTCCATGACATTATCTATCCATCCCATACTCTGTCATTCCCTTTTCCTTTTGTCTTCAGTTTTTCCAAACATCAGGGTCCTTTCCAATGAGTTTCCAAAAATATCCAAACATGGACACCAGCCCTAATGGCAAAGGGGGATGGCCTGGAGCAGCCTGGGCATTTGTTGTCTATATGGGAGACATTTTGATTGGGGCCATGTGGCTTTCACTCAGAATTTTGACTTATAAATAATAATGTCAGGCAGAGTCAAAATGGCAGAGTAGAAGCAGGAGACCTCTGGGAACTCCTCCCATAACCACCTCAAATACCTATAAAATATGACTCTAAACAAATTTTAGAGCTCAAGAACTCATAAAATGACAGAGAAACAAGGCTCCTGCTGAAGGCAGCCCAGCAGACAGACAGGAAGGGCTCATTGCAGCTTGCTTGGAGTCAAAACCTGGAGCCCAGCCTGAAACCACAGCTGTAGCCCAAGGGAGGCCAGGACAAGCCATGGCTGGAGCAATTGGGAGAGTGGATCATTGGCAGCTGTGGCAGTTTCCAAATTTATCAACCCATAAGAGCCAAGGACAAAGTGAAAGGTCAGTGGAACTTGGCTAAATTTGGGTGACAGGAGTGGGTCCAGCCAACTTCCCCCAGGGCAAGAAGTGGTGTGGTGGCCCTGCAGCCGCTTCCATGTGGCTGCTTCAGAGCTCCCAAACTGCAGGTTGCAGGGGGGCCAAGCAATCATTCAGAGGCTAGGTGCTCTTGCCTTAACTGGCCTGGATTGGGATCATGGTCTTGGGGGTAGTCCTGAGGTAGTCCTTGACCAATGAGCCAAAGCTGGTGGGGGCTGTAGAGATGGCAGCCCCCTAATAGCTCCAGCAGCTGTGAAAATTCCAGAGATTTAGGACAAAGCTCTCCCCTCAGAAAGCAGAGTTCTACTGAGCCCAAAAGTCAAGTAATTGACTGGCAACATGAGCATGCAAAGGAAGAAAAGCAAGAATAGCAATCCAACTTTAGATTCCTTTCTCAGGGACAAAAAGGATCAAAGTATGGAATGGGAAGAAGACAACACAGTCAGAACTTCCACACCAAAAGCTTCCAAGAAAAATATGAACTTGTTACAGGCCATAAAGGAGCTTAAGAAGGTTTTTGAAAACCAAATAATAGAAGTGGAGGAAAAATTGGGAAGATAAATGAGAATGATGCAAGAAAATCATGAAAAGAGAGTCAACAACCTGACTGAAGAAAATAACACCTTAAAAAACAGATAAACTCAAATGGCAAGAAGTCAAAAAAGCCAATAAAAAAAGTAAAAGAAGGAGGGAAAGAAGGAAGGAGGGAAGGAAGGAAGGAGGGATTGAATGGAAATGAAAAATTTCAGTGAAAAAAAGCCTTAAAAAGCTGAACTTGCCAGATGGAAAAAGAATCTCAAAAGCTTTCTGAAGAGAATAATTCCTTCAGAATTAGAGTGGAGCAAATGGAAGCAAATGACTTCATGAGAAATCAAGATACTATTAAACAGATCCAAACAAATGAAAAAATAGAAGGCAATAGGAAATATCTTATTGAAAAAACCACTGACCTGGAAAATAGATCCAGGAGAGACAATTTAAAAATTATTGGACTATCTGAAAGCCACGATCAGAAAAAGAACCTAGAAATCATCTTTCAAGAAATTCTCAAGGAAAATTAATGCCCTGATATTTTAGAACCAGAGAGCAAAATAGAACTTGAAAGAATTCACCAATCACCTCCTGAAAAAGATCCCCAAAAGAAAGTTCCTAGGAATATTATAGCCAGGTTCCAGAGTCCCCCAGACCAAGGAAAAAATATTATAAGCTACCAAGAAGAAACAATTTGAATACTGTGGAAACACAATTAGGATAAACCAGGATCTAGCAGCTTCTACATTAAGGGATCGAAGGGCCTAGAATATGATATTCCTGAGATCAAGGGAGCTAGGATTAAAACCAGGAATCACCTACCCAGCAAAATTGAGTATAATGTTCCAGGGGAAAATATGGTCATTCAATGAGGTGGAGGACTTTCAAGCACTCTTGAGGAAAAAACCAGAACT
>CM053582.1:55404982-55451544 GCA_028627135.1 Pseudochirops cupreus | reverse complement strand
GGGAAGGGGATTAGAGGGGGGATGATGGAGGGGAGAGCAGGTTTGGGTGGCGGGTTATTAGAAGCACACACTTCTGTAAAGGGACAGAGACAAAGTAGATAATAGAACAAGTGGGGGGGGGTGGGATAGGAAGGAGGGAAATATAGTCAGTCTTTCACAATATGTCCATTGTGTAGATGTTCTGCGCAACTACACATGTACGGCCTGTATTGAATTGCTTGTCTTTCCAGTGGGGGTGGGTGAGGAGGGAGGAAGGGAAAGAATCTAGAATTTAAAGTTCTTAAATCAAATGTTAAGAAAAAAAAAATATATATATATATGTGTAAAATGCCGTTTTATTGGAAATGGTCTTTAATTGTCTGAAAGTCTTTTAAATCTTATAAAAAGGATGTTAGCTAAAGAGCTATTAATATTCAGAAGAAAAAGTAAATATGTTCCTTATCAGCTTTGATAACTCATTCCAATTATAATAAGTTCCTTCCTGATTTCAACTTCTCATTTATTTGAGGACCTTGGCCTGCAGCTCTTATTTCCCTTCCCCCTTGGTGAGCAGCAGGGGCCCCAGGAGAGCTGTGACTGAAGCAGGGCCCTGTGATGGCACTGAATGGGGGGGCCTCTTTCTTACTCTGCCATTCTCACCTTTCATCAGTGACAGGAGCTGCATCTTGGGGTGCTGAGAGGCATCCAGGTGTCTTTGGCTCTATTCTTCCTCCTCATAGCAGTGATCCTCAGGTGATGTGCCATCTCACAGTCAGGGATGTCCTGGCCAACTTGCTGAAGATGCTCATTAAGCCTCTGAGGAGCTGAGGTTCTCCTTTAGACCAATTCTCTTCCCTAAAGTACAGCTTCAAAACCATTATTCAAATGCTTGAAAACCTTTAGGAATTCCCTGCTGCCCACACAACAAATTCCAAGTCCTATGGCCTGGCATTCAAGACCTTCTTTGGCTCCAAAGTATCTTCAAGCCTTATCTCTCACTACTCTTCCTACACATGCCTACAAAGCCCTTCCATGCCTCTGATCCCATTAGTACTCCTGCCTTGACAACAACTCAGGGCTGCCAACAACCTCTGCCAGGCAAGAAGAAGAAAGAAGACAGAAGAAGCAAAAGAAGCAGAAGAAGAAGCAGAAGCAGAAGAAGAAGCAGAAGAAGAACAAGCAGAAGAAGAAGCAGAAGCAGAAGCAGAAGCAGAAGCAGAAGCAGAAGAAGAAGAAGAAGAAGAAGAAGAAGAAGAAGAAGAGCTCTCATTTAGAAAGTGTTTTAAGGCTTGCAAAGCACTTTTCTTATGTTAACTCATATGTTAGGGGCAGCTAGATGCCCCAGGATGGGTCTAGAGTCAGGAAGATCTGAGCTTGAATTCTGCCTCACAAGAAGTCTTTCCAGTTTTTTCTGAGAGCATACTGCTCATCATTTCTTCTATCACAATAGTATTTCACCATAGTCACATACCACCACCCATTCAGCCATTCCCCAATCTATGGGCATCCCTTCAATTTCCAGTTCTTTGCCTCCAGAAAAGAGCTGCTATAAATATTTTTGTACATATAGGTCCTTTTCCTTTTTGTTTTTTGTTTCTTTGGGGATATAGACATAGTAGTGGTATTGCCAGGTCAAAGGGTATGCAGAGTTTTATAGTGCTTTGGGCATAGTTCCAAATTGTTCTACAGAATAGTTGAATCAATTCAAAACTCCACCAGCAATGCATTAAATGTCTCTGTTTTTCCCAAATCCCTTCCAACATTTGTCATTGACCTTTTCTGTCCTAGCCAATCTAACAGGTATGAGGTAGTACCTCAGAATTGTCTTACTTAGCATTTCTCCAATCAATAGTGAGTTAGAGTATTTTTTCACATGGCTATAGATAGCTTTGATTACTTCATCTGAAAACTGATCATATCTTTTGGTCATTTATCAACTGGGGAATGGCTTTTACTTTCATAAATTTGATTCAGTTACCTATACATTTGAAAAATGAGGCCTTCATCAGAGAAACCTGCTTCAAAATTTTTTTCACAGTTACTATTGCTAACAGTATTTCTCTCCATCCTATTCCCCCCTGTTTATTATTCCATCTCTCCTTTCACTCTGCCCCTCCTCAAAAATGTTTTTTTTCTGATTACCTCCTCCCCCAATCTGCCTTCCCTTCTATCACCCTCCCCTTCTCTTATCCCCTTCTCCTCCTACTTCCCTGTAGGATAAGATATATTTCTAAATCCAATTGAGTGTGTATGTTATTCCCTCTTTGAGGCAATTCTGATGAGAGTAAGGTTCACCTCCCTCCTCTTCCCCTCCACTGTAAAAACTTTTTTTTGCCTCTTTTATGCGAGATAATTTACCCCATTCTTACCTCTCCTTTTCTCCTTCTCCCAGTACATTCCTCTCTCACCCCTTAATTTTATTTTAGATTTAATCCCTTCATATTCAACTCACACCTGAGCCCTCTGTCTATATATACTACTTCTAACTACTCTAGTAATCAATAAGGTCTTATGAGTTACAAATATCTTCTCATGTAGTAATGTAAACATTTTAACCTTATTAAGTCCCTTATAACTTCCCTTTTCTGTTTACCTTTCTATGCTTCTCCTGAGTCTTGTTCGACAATCCATTTCTATTTTCTCTTCCTAAGAAACTCCACCCAAGAGGTTATCTGTCTCCAGAGGAGGATCCTAGGCTTTGAAAAACAAAAACCAAACAGCTCCAGCTTGGCTCAGTTTTATACACTTAATTTGAAATATAGGCAGTCCCCAACTAGTGAACATGTTGTGTGTTGGGAAGTCAGTGGTAGAGACCTCAGAACTCATTTATCAGAACAACAAAGTTAGGTTTCTAGACTACTCCCCAAGACCCTTCTTGTTTCCTCACTTCCAAAGCTGTGCACCATGTGTAGGGCTCTGGGCTTGGCCTGGGAGAGATACAAGGTTGGATCCTTGCCCTCATGGAGCTTACAATCTAGTCCAGTACTTCAACCTTAACTTGCTGAAGGGAAGGAGAAGAAGAAGCAAATCCTAAGTAACGGCAGGAGGGAGGACGGGTGGCCTGAAGGCTGGAACAGCTTGCTTGTTTGGAACATCTGTTCCAGATGAGGCACATCTGGTCATAGGGGACTAGAAGCATTCCATGAGGAAATAGCCAACATGGATACAACGTATTTTATAGGTTCTACTTCAGTTCCATTATCTGAAAGACAGGAGACCGAGGTCCTGATCCTACCGCTGACCCTCACTAGTTGCATAGACTTGAGCAAAGCCCTGGCTGTTTTTAAGGAATCAGTTTCCCTCTCTACAAAGTTGAGGGAGTGTGCTAGACAATCAGTGAGATCCCTTCTAGCTCTGACCTTCCCTATGAGTTGGGGTATCAGTGTCTATGTGAGCAAAGGGTCTTCACACAGCCCCAAAGAGAAGATACATAGCATAAAAAGAATCTCACTAGACCGATGAGATTGTACCTGGAAGATACAGAGGTCCTACCTAAGGGTGGTGAAATGGGAGAGGGCTGACTTGCGGGGGAAATGTCTAATATGACACAGTTCTCCTATTTCCATGCCTTTGCCCTGGCCAGCCGTCCCCCCTGCCTAGACTTCCCTTCCTTTCCTCTTACTTCCTTCAAGAAACAGCTTAAACACCATCTTCCATGTGAGTCCTTTCCTGATCCCCCTAACTGCTAATGTCCTCCCTCCCCAAACTACCTTGTATTTACATTGCATATGTTCCCTATCTATCGATCTATACATGTATGTATGTATGTGTCCCAAAAGTCTTCATGCAGTTTTAAGCTATTAAAACTGAAAACTTCGTGAAAACTTTTGGGCCACCCTGTATCCACACACAGACACACATATGTACAAATGTGTCTCCCATTGAGAGAATGTAAGCTTCTTGAGGGCAGGATCATTTCATTTTTGTCTTTGCACCCCCAGCACTTAGCATAGTTCCTGAAACAAAGTCATCTTTTCATTCAAATGCTTTTTTCTTGATGTATTCATCATCAGGGGATTGTGCTCTCTTTCTCGACAAGCATTGTTTACCAACGCACATTGACGTATAAAACCTGTCTTCCACTCAGGATGACAATATTTTCAGAAGAAAACCAATTTCAGGAGGGTTTTGAAAGCGCAGAACAAGGGCCAGGATCTGATGTAACTCAATGAGTTGAGTATTTGTTTTCTGAGACCACTGGTTCTCCAAATGGCCTCCCTCAGGTTCCCAGCTATAGCCTCTCATGGCATTCATATTGGTGCCATAATAGCTCTATTAATAAAGACATCAGGGGCCAACAGACACTCTGTTGTTAGAAGCTTCATTGCTAGAGGTGGAAATGGAGTAGGAAGTCCCATTAAGGACTCATATTTTCTCTCCTGCCTTCTCCTTCACATCTAGGTGGCATTCCTTCCTTCCCCGCCAAGGAAATGGTTCCATTCAGTGGAAAGAGGGCAAGCTTGGGTCTGCTCTGTCACTTACTACCTGGATGACCTTGGATAAGTCACTTCAGTTCTCGGGGGGGGGGGGAAGGGGCCAGTTTATTTCTTGGTAAAAAGACAGGGTCAGCCTAGATGGCTGCTATGGTCCCTTCTCACTCCGATTTGATGATCAGCCACATGAGGGCCAAGGAATGCTTTCGTGTCTCTTGGGATAGGCCCTCCACAAGTGATCCCCATATTTGGGCTCAGCAGGAGGGCCGCCCTTCCCTTTCTCTGCCTATACTTGGGCCAGTCCTCCTGCTCCTTTCTCCTCCTCCCAGGCTGATGTGGCAATGGGAATCGAGGGATTTCCCCAGTACCTTATTTTTTAAAATGACTTGGATTCATTGTCTCTATCATTTTTCAGTCATTCCCAAGCCCCACCTCTTAGAAATCCAGGGTCCCAATGGAAGCCTTCCCTGATCCCGGTAGCTGTCAGCCCTTGATGTCTCCTGCCTCCATTTATTCTGTACATCTCCATCAGTTTCCATGCCTGTTGATCCTGAGACATTTATTTATGGCCTTCTGGAAGTTTGTGGCAGAGAGGCCGCCCAAACCCAATAAGCTCTGGGCCTTTCTCACATTCTCTTGATCTGACACTGCAAAGGTATCAGTGGAGCAAGTGAGCTATCAATAATTATTCTTCTTCTCACCCCGTGACTGGCCCATCTTTCCATTTTGCACACAGTAGGCATTTGTTGGATTGGATTAGATGGGATTCTTTCAAGGCACCATATGCATTATTGTGGGGGCAAGGGCTAAACAGATCAGCTGGTTGGCACTGCTGGTGCTGTCCCTATGTCCCAGACCCCAAATACTCTTTGGAGCTACCACAAGTCAAAAGAGCCCTAGCCAGTATGTGCTCCTCTCTGTTTAGGAGATGCTCTGAGGATATGGGAGTAACTAGGGGCCTGCCTTTACAACCCCAACCAGAACCTGGCATGGCTGACACATAGTTGCTGCCTCACCCCCTCCATCAATCCTGACCTTAGTGCCCCATCTTTAAAATGCCACCAACTCTTGCCTGGACCTTCCCAAGCCACACACTGGGCATTTTGTGGAAATGAAGGGCAGGATCAAGTTCTTAATGACATATTCAGCATCAATTTTTTTTTTTCAAATTTGGTTGAGGAGGGGAGAGACAGAGATGGGAAGAGCATGGCCACTATGCTGTGGGAGGTAAGCAGAGGGGTTTTAGGGTCTGCCTGTGAGGCAGCCTCCAGGAGGAAGGAGTTAGGTATGTCTAGTAGGTCCCTATTGCATTTTAACTAACTATGCATCATAACTGAGCTAAGTTGTCTCTAGTCCCCAAAGGAGTGCCATATGTCAACACCCTGTGAGCAAGGCCCAGTCACCCTGGCCTAGTTCCAGATGGGCTCCAAATTCCAATTTCCACATGGCTTAGGGTCCACTGTGTGCTTTCCATCATCTAAATGGCAGACAGGAGATTGCAGAAACCCACCTGAAAAGGTTTCCTCTGATCCCTTGAGACCCGAGATATTTCAGTGAAGAATGACTGTGACTTTGAAGAAGTTCTAAGGCAGTTGGAAGTTAAAGTCAGTATATAATCATCTTAACTGTGTTGAAAAATGTTGCTGTCATTTTTGCCTTGTGACAAAGGAAGCTGCTTTGGGTGGTTTGTGAAAAGAAGACACTCTGATGTATCATAACTCCTCAGTTATAAAAATCAATACTCTGGGTCCTCAGGCATTTGAAGGTAAGTTGACACTACAGTTAATATGTATTTTACAAGAGTTTATGCCTGTTTCACTCCCTCCCCCTGCCCTGCACACAACTGAAGAAATAAATGTTGCGTAACAAAGGTAACCTTAATATAGGTCTGCTAAACAGGAGATGGAAGCCGGCTGCCCAGAGCCACCCCTAAGGCAGGAGGAGTGGGGCTGTGCCCCTGGGCCTCAAAATTTAGAGGGCAAAAATGGAAAAGAATGATTGTGAAATCAGTAAAACTTGGTACCTTTTTTTTCTGAATGGCCTTTCATTCCTTCAGCACTTAGCAAGAATGATTCATTAAGCTGGGAAGCTACCACATGGCTCAGCCCCATACTGCTCTTTCTCAGGTAGTAGTCTCCCAGCAGGGGTATTCTGGCATCTCTGTTCCAGTCTCTCCTGCCCAGCCATGTTGGCCAGGACCAAGCTCTACCATTAAAAAGTGAATTTAAGGAAGATATTTAGTGCTGCTAACCCCAGCTACCAGAATTGCTAAATACTTTTCTGCCCCTGCCTCCAATTGTTTGCCCACTAATGCCTGAAATTCCACCATTAGTAAGTCATTCCTATGGGTTAAAGCACATCCTCCCCATGTTCCTTGTTTCCCATTTAAGTTCTCCTAAGTAGATTAATAGCTCAGAAGCAGTGGATTTATCTGACTCCTTTGGTCTATGAAAGGACAGAATGGGGAAACACAAGGCACTCGCTGCCCAAAGGTAGGGGGTAGAAGGACCAGTCAAAGTATTTAGAGGGGAGGGAAAAGATGAATTTGGCCCATTTTGTGATTTCGCTGAGAGTAGGCCCTGCCTTCTGGCTGGAATCCCCCAGTGTCATTCAGCAAATTATCTAGATAATTGTCAGAGCTTCACTGTCCTTTGTCCTTTCCAGCCCCAACCATAGCCTCCTCCAGCAGAGTTTGGCAGACCTTTTCTCAGAATGGGAGGTGGCTCATGGGGCCACGCATTCTCCAGACCTGCCCAACCAGTCATTCCGGGGGAGAGAGGGGCAAGGAGGAGGCAGACTTAAAAGCCCTGCAGTAGTGAGCACTCCTCCGCCATTGTACTGGATTCCTCCGCCAAAGCTCCCTCCTTGACCAACTCTTCTTGCCTCCTAGTATTTAATCCCAAATTGGTTTTTGTGAGTATTTGCAAAAATGAAGGAAATTCAGCCTAATATTCAGATAGGAATGTATTAAAAGACACTCCAGGAGTGAATTGGAAAAAAGGGCAGGTTCTATTTATAACCGAATAGGAATTGATGAATATTAGACATGGAGAGAATGGCAAAAAAAGCTGGAAAGAGGCTGGAGGACAGCCAGGGCTCTCTGCTTTGACAAGAATTGAAGTCAGCCTGTAAATTGGCTGAAAATTGGTATGGTGTTAATAACTCAGATGCTGGCCTTGTCACTGGGGGGATTTTCGAGGCTCTCACAAAGGGCCCTTGCAAGGGAACATCATCCCCACTCCCATCTCCACCCTTGGGACTCCCAGGACCCTTCGAGAGATCTTTCCTGATCCGTTTCCCCCATCTTCTGTCAGTATCCCCCACCCCCACCCCCACAACCTGGCATCTTTCTTGGTATGTATTCTCTATATAGTTGGCTATGACACTGTTTCCCCAGGTATACTTTAAGTAGAGGAAAGTCATATTTTAGATTTGTCTTTGTGTCCCTGGCTCACACAACATCTGACACATAGTAGGTGTTTTATAAGTCACTACTTAATTGAAGTAAGATTTGGCTCTTCCCTCACTCCCTGACCTCATAATAGATTTAGAGCTGGAAGGGGCTGGGGAGGTTGAGTTCAAGCCCTTCATTTTACAAATGAGGAAACTGAGGCCCAGAGAGGCTAAATTACATGACTGACATGGCACAGCTGGTAAAGGGCAGAGCTCAGATCCAAACTTAGGAGACATGAGTCCAAATTCAGGCCCTTTCTATTCCTCTCTGGACCACTTAAGGGTGGACCCTTACCCCATCAGGTCTGGTTCTTTGGGGCACAATTAATTTAAGTGAGTGCTAAGGTGATCATCTTTCCAGTGGATAGCCTAACAATTGAATTTTAACTGACTTTGATGGTTAAAGAGATGCAGCCTGAAGACGTATTTGCATACTCCTTGGGAGCTATCCAATGAGCTAGCCCACTGAAGGCCACAATTAGATTGTCTCAATCATCTGTAATTTCTGCCCAGAAGTTTGATTTCTTGCTTTTCCTCCCTTCGGGTAAATAATAGCTTTCACCCAGGCTAAAAGAGAACCATAGGAGCATGAATTTAGAGCTGGAAGAGACCTTAGAGCAGCAGTTCTCAACCTGTGGGTTTGCAACCCCTTTGGGGTCAAACGACCCTTTCACAGGGGTCACAGGGGTCGCCCAAGACCATCGGAAAACACATATTTCCGATGGTCTTAGGAATCTCCTCTATGGGTCTCTAGGCGGGTCTGCCCACATGCAGACACACCCACATAGGACTATTAAAGTGACAGCATTAGGAAGGTTTGAGAACCACTGCCTTAGAGGCTATGGAGTCTAAGTCCTTCATTTTACAGATGGAGAAACTGAGGCCTAGAGAAGTTAACTGACTTCCACAGGGTCATACAGCTAGTGAGTATTCAAGGCAGGATTTGAACTCAGGTTTTCCTGACTGATTCTGATTACCCTCCTATGAATAAACTTTGCACCCCTAGGAGAATACTGCCTATCTCCCCTCCCATTGCCCCCCCTCCCAAAGGTGGATTTCTCTCAGGACTGTGCTCATGGTTTTGTCCCCATTCCTGTTACCTGGTCCATATCTGACATGTGGCTCTTCTGCCTCTGACTGCAGTGAAGAGGAAGGAGCCTACCACTAGGCCTCTTCAGTATTGTTCATGTATAGAATTGAGCTAAATCACAAGAACAAAACCTCCTATTCTACATGGCTCACATTTTAAACTGTTAAGTGACCCTCCACATTGTCACTTGTCCCTTCTTTATCTCCTACAATCATCCAGTGGTTAGGACTGGAGATGGAGCCTATTGAATGGAAAAGACAATGACAATTACATTCTCCCTTCCTCAGCTTCCTAGGTCACTAGAGAAATTAGGTGCTTTCCCAGTCTAGGACACTTCTGTGGTCTCAGATCAAAACTGCAAAAGACAGTAGAGTTAGCAACTCAGTCAATGCTTCCTAGACTCTGCCCATGAGAAATCACCAATTATTCTTTCTTCTTTTTCCTTGTATTAATCTTTTTATTCAATTTTCCCTGATTGAGTATCAGGGAAGGAAGCAATCATCCTTCCTTTGGGTACTATATGCAATTATCACAGAATCATAGACTCATAGAGGTGAAAGGTACTGTTTGTGGCCAGCAAGTCCAACCCTTGCCTAAGAAAATAATTTTGGACTATGCCCAAAGGTCTATAAAACTGTGCCTACTCTTTCATCCAGCAATACCACTACTAGGTCTGCATCCCAAAGAGATCATAAAAAATGAAAAAGCATCCAAATGTACAAAAATTTTATAGCAGCTCTTTTGTGTTGGCAAGGAATTGAAAATTGAGGGGATGTCCATCAATTGGGGAATGGCTGAACAAGTTGTGGTATATGAATGTAATGTAATACTATTGTTCTAAAAGAAATGATGAGCAGGTGGATTTCAGAAAAACCTGCAAAGACTTACATGAATTGATGTGAGTGAAGTGAGCAGAACCAGGAGAGCATTGTACACAGTAACAGCAACACTGTGTGATGACCAGCTCTGACAGGTTTGGCTCTTCTCAGCAATACAATGATCTAAGACAATTCCAAAAAACTCAAGATGGAGTATACTATCCACATCCAGAGAAAGAACTATGGAGTTTGAATGCAGATTGAATCATACAATTTTCTCTTTTTCCCTTTCTCCTGGTTTTTCCTTGTTGTTCTGATCCTCCTTTCACAACATGACTAATGTGGAAATATATTTAATATAATTATATATGTATAACCTATATCAGATTGCATGCCATCTTGAGGAAGGAGGAGGAGAGGAAGAAAAAAAATTTGGAACTCAAAATCTTATAAAAGTGAATGTTGAAAACTATCTTTACGTGTAATTGGAAAAAATAAAATATTATTAAGAAAAAAAGAAAAGAAAAAATTCCAGGTACAATTAACTCAATGAATGGCCACTGTCTAAAAACCTCCAATGAAGCTTCATAACAAATGAAGAAGAAATATAAGAAATTATTAGAAACTATTTTACCCAATTACATGCCAGTAAAACCAAAACCTTAAATAAAAAGGATGAATATTATCAGAAATGTGAAATACTCAGATTAACAGAACAAGAAATTGAGAATTTAAAGAATCTAATCGCAGAAATAAATTGAAGCCATCACAGATGAACCGCTAAAGGAAAAACAAAATCTGGGACCACATTCATTTACAAGTAAATTCTAACAAATATTCAGAGAACAATTAATTCCAACAACACATGAACTTTTATGAAAAGGAAAAAGAAGATCCTGGCAAATTCCTCCTTTATGCAATTATGATTTTGATACCAAAACCAAGGAGAATCCAAACAGAAAAAGAAAACTATAGACACTATCCATAATGAATATCAAAGCAAAATTTTAAAATAAAAACTAGTAAGGAGAGTACAGTGACATATTGAAAAGATTATGCACTATGACCAGGTTGGATTTATACCAGGGAAGCAAGTTCCTATGAGGAACTTGGTTCACTTACTAGGGAAACAATAAATGTAAGAATTCATATTAGTAACAAATGAAAAAAATAGCATTTACATATTGCTTTGAAGGCTTTATATATTATCTCATTTGATCCTCACAACTCTGTGAAATAGGTGCAATTATTGTGCCCATTTTACAGAAGAAAGTGAGTCAGAGAGAGGTTAAAATACTTGTCCAGGTTCACATAGCTAGTAAGTGTCTCATGCAAGATTTTAACTCAGGTCTTCTTGACTCCAAGTCAAGCCCCCTATCCACTGTACCAGTTAGTTGTCTCAAGAGCAATAAAAACCATATGATTAAAGCCATAGAGGCAGAAAAAGCCTGCCTATGTCCAAAACACTACACCTGTTTCAGTTAAAAGCATAGGAATAAATGGGTCTTTCCTTAATATGGTGAGTATTAGCTATCTAAAACCAAGAGCCAGAATTGTATGTAATGTAATACTAGAGATCTTGCTAATAAAATCAGAGGTAAAGCCCATTATTGCCACTACTATTTGATTACTGCTAGAAATGCTACGACAATATGACAAGAAAAAGAAATAGAAGAAATAAGCATAGGCCAAAGATGATAAAAGGTATAATCTTTGCAGATAATATGATGGTTGCTTAGATAACCTTAGAGAATCAACTAAGAAATTAATTGAGATAATAACTTCAGCACACTTGTAGGATATGAAATAAATCCAAATAAGTAATTTTTTATATTACCAACAAAACACCAGTAGAACATATCAGCATAAAGGAATAGAAAAAGATATTTCATGTCAAATAACTACATCATGTATAAAGTACTTGGGAGTCAGCCTAAACACAGGACACACATAGGAACTCTATGATTACAATTGCAAAACATTCCTTATGGAAATAAAGACAGATCTAAATGATTGCAGGAACACTAATTGCTCATTAGTAGCCTTGGCCAACATAAAAGAAATGATAATGCTACCTAAATTAATTTATCTATTCAGTGCCATATCAAATGAATGACCAAAGGATTAATTTGTGGAAGTTAAAAAAATAATAAAATTCATCTAGAGCAGCGGTTCTCAATCTGTGGGTTCTGTTCAATTTGTAACAATGAAAATACATCCTGCATATCAGATATTTACATCACGATTCATAACAGTAGCAAAATTACAGTTATGAAGTAGCAATGAAAATAATTTTATGGTTGGGGGTCACCACAACATGAGGAACTGTATTAAAGAGTCGCGGCATTAGGAAGTTTGAGAACCACTGATCTAGAGAAATAAAAGGTCGAGAATCTCAAGGGAAACAATGAAGAAGAAAAGTAGACAGGAAGGGAAACTAGTCCAGTGGCAGATCACTAAAAAGCAGTAATCATCAAAATCATTTAATAGTGGTTAAAAAATAGGTTGATCAGTGCAATGGATTAGCTATACCACGTACAAAAGCAAATGAACCTAGTAGCCTGGAGTTTGATAAACCCAAAGACTCCAGCTACTGGGAGCAGGGTTCTCTATTCAACAAAAACTTATGAGAAAACTGGGTAGCAGTCTGTCAGAAATTAGGCTTATATGAACACCTCAAATCATATGCAAGATAAACTCCAAATGTATATATGACTTAGATATAAAAGGTCATGTCTTTACAAAATTAGAGTATCTAGGAAAAATTTACCTTGAGGCTCTATGGATATGGGAAGAGTTCATGACCAGATAAGAGATAGAGCAGATTATAGAAGAATAAATGGACGGTTTGGTTACCTAAAATTAAGAAGTTTCTGCACAAACAAAACCAAATACAATTAAAATGAGAAGGGAAGCAAGTAACTGGGGGAAATAATCTTTCCAGAAATTTCTCTGATAAAGGTCTAATCTTAAAGATATATAAGGAACAAATTAAAATTTATCAGAATAAGAGGTATCAGCCTGGGAGTTGATAAATGATTAATTCAACAAACATTTATTAAGCGCCTACTATGTGCCAGGTACTGGTCAAAGGATATGAACAGATAGTTTTCAAGGGAATAAGTCTAAGCTATTGATAGCCACATGAAAAAAAACTCCAAATCACCAATATTTAGAGAAATGCAAATTAAAGTACCTCTGAGGTTCCACCTTCTATCAGATTAGCAAAACTGATAAAAAAAAGAAAAATGACAAATGTTGAATGAGCTAAAGGAATTCAGGCACATTAATGTACTGTTGATGAAGCTGTGAATTGGGACAACCATATTAGAAAGTAATTTGGAATCATGCCCAAAAAGTCATCAGAGTATTTATACCTTTTGACCATTGGGACCACCGCTAGGCCTATAACCCAAAGAGACAAAAGAGAGAAGGAAAGAAAGGAGTCATATGTATGAAAATATTAATAGCAACTTTTTTAGAGTAGCAAAGAAGTGGGAACTAACAGGGTTCCCACCAACTGGGAAATGGCTAAACAAATTATGGTACATGAATATAATGGAATACTATTGGGCTGCAAGAAATGATGAGAATCCCAGTTTCAGAGAAACCTGGGAAAACTCACATGAACTGATACAGAGTGAAGTGAGCAGAATCAGGAGAATGTGCATTGTCAGGAGGACAATAGCATTGTAAAGACAAATAAGATTGAAAGACTTAAGAACTCTAATCCATGCAGTGCCAACCATTATTTCACAGTTCCTGACAGGGAGGTAATGTACCCCCCCCCCCCCCCCCCCGCACCTGAACTGCAGAATGAGACATGCATTTTTGGTTACAGTCTTTTGCATGTTTATTATAAGGGTTTGTTTCTTTTTTTTTTTTTTTAATCTTTTTTGGGCATCGTAGAGGTGAGAGAAAGAGGAAATTAATACATGTCAACCTTTAAGTTTAAAAAATTGGTTCAGCTCTCTTAATATACACAGTGCATTCTATTAAGGCTGAAAAGGTTATTTTGAACATTCCAACTACTGTAGAATGATTCATTTTTTTAACTTTGGGGAAACTGATGTGCACAAGGATAGACCATTGGGACCTTTCTGTGTACTGACAAAAGGAAGGCTGCTTTTTTTGGGGGGGGGGGGGAATAAATACTTATTAATTAAAAATGAAAACAATGTAAAAAAAAGCAGTTCTGTCTTCTAGGTCCAAGCAGTCTCTAAGAGGATTCTTTTGGTTAAAAGTCATATTCACTAAAATAAAATCCAATAGATTCAGTTCAATTCAATTCATCACACATTTATTATGCTCCTACAAGATGCCTGCCACTGTCCTGCATGTTGGAGGATCCAAAGATGAGAACAAAACAGCTTTTGCCTTCCAGGATCTTGATCCATTCTGCTTGAGTTCACCACCCTCTTCAACAGTCAATATTGCAATGTCGGTTGCTTGTTAATGTCTTTCTTCAAAAGACCCTACTTTAGTAAAAATCTATGGGGCTTAAACCCTCTTCTGCAACTATATTCTGTTTTTAGGAAGTGAAAATTGCTACCCTTGAGTAGTAGCAGCGTTTTTTTTTCACCAAGGGGTATGAATTCGAATAGAAAATCCAAGTAGTAAAGCTGCTGCCCCCAGCCATAAAAAGACTGTTTCTCACCAAGCTCAGCCCAAATGGAGGGCAGGCAATGTGTGTCCCCACCAATCAGCAAGCGTCACACTTTCACGTTAATAGTTGGACATTTGAGGCAAAAGTATCCCTTAGCCCAAATAACCTAGAGAAATCGTACCTTCACATTGTATAATAAGGAGACACAGGCCCCAATATTTGAAATCTAAAAGATGATGGCCCAAACTGTTTCCTTCTTAGCTGCTAGCCTGGAATCATGAAGAGTGACCTTTGCTTCAATTTCCTTCTTGATAAAACAGAAGATCTGAGGGCCCTTCCAGCTCTACATCTAAGATGCCATGAATGATGCTAGGAGTAGTGAGGGCATGTTGGGCACAGGTGCTCTCACCACTGTGGCCAGGTCATCACAGCTCCACAGGCCTATGGTACATGTCAACAAGGCAAATTGCCTGAACCCTGCCCACAGAAGCAGAGCAGAAAGATCCTGAGTTCCTCTGACAGACAAAATGGACTGTGCAATTAAAAAAAAAACAAAGCCAAACTTAGATCTCTGATGAGGGAGCCAAAGAGTCTCCACAGTGAGTGACTCCCCTGTGTTCACAGAACTTCTGGTCCCACCCCAGACTATGGGATTGCAGGGACAGTAAGAAATCCAAGCTACTCTGAACATCTGTCTTGGGTTTCTTACTTGACTTGTGCCTGGAAATGACTGACAGATTTGTCTCAATGACCCCCAGGCTGATCCCAACTTCATTACCCCAGGCAGAATAGGTTTGGCTTGGTGTCCACCCTTAGCCCTACTGGACTGGCTCAGTAAGCTAGGTGGGTCTGGAATCAGGGAGACCTGAACTCAAATTCAACGTCAGACACTTCCTAGCTGTGTGACCCTGAGCAAGTCACTTACCCTTTGTTTGTCTCAGTTTCCTCATCTGCAAATTAGGGATAATGATAGCATCTACCTCTCAGGATTGTTGTAAGGATTAAATCAGATAATATGAGTAAAGCATTTTGTATAGCTTAAAGTGCTGGACAGGCCTTCCTCCTCATGGCAGTGCTCACAGAGACAGGGCCACAGAAATTCCATCATCAGTGTGTCCATGAGGATGTGTCCATGTCCATGTCCATCAAGTCATACATTTGCTAGACTGCCCAGTGGCAAATGTTCTAAATCCCTGCCTAGGACCCAACCTTGGCATCCCTAGAGAGACTCAGAACGAACTGCTGGGGACTGAATGCTGACACCTGTCTAGCCCTGTTGTATTTGAGCAGCAATGAGATCGACGAAAGGGCAGAAGACTCTGCTGTGCATGTTCCAAGCAAGGGCTCCATTTACACTGGTGGGATGGAAGAAAGAGCAGAAACCTGCCTGCCACCAAGCTTTTATGTGAAAATATTTGGGTGCGTCATTTCCTTGTCAAGCCAGCTCCTCAAAATTCTAAATCAAGATTTTCTTGATATGAGAATATCATTTTCCATTTCCTTTGTGACATGAGTGTACATGACAGCCAGATTAACTCCCAGAGCTATTGTATTTGGTGAGCTTTAGTCAGTGCCTCCAATGCCATTCCTAATGGCTTAGCCTATTGGGGTATAATAGGTAATTGTGACCTCCTTTGCCACTAGTTTTCACAGGTAAACATACAGTTTCTTTATGGATTTCTGGATTAGCAAAAGGTAAAGAAAATTGGCTTTAGAATATATGCTAACCACAATAATCATGTCTTTAAAAAAAGTCTTAATATATGAGCATTTTCTGCTGGGGCACCCAAAGGAGGCATTCATTCTAAACCACGGCTCACAAGCCCCCACTGATGTTTCCTTTACCAGACTAACTGGGTGACATACTACTTCAGAGCAAAAGATATTCATTAAACAACAGAGCAAAATAAATGGCCAAGAAAATTCTCCTTGTCTCCATCTTTCCTACCAGTTACTATGTTGTTAGTGGAAGCACGCATGGGGAACACACATGGTCAAAGCACAGAGTCAGGGAAACTCACATTCCTGGGGGGTTCACTACTAGAACAACTGTTTGCCTTCAATGCTTCTGCTTCTTTTCCCCAGAGCCACTAATGGCATGTGCTTGTTTGATGATGTCACTGAGCTATGCTTTGCTTTATCTGTTGCCACTGGGGTCCTTTGCTGATCTGTTTTCTCTTCACTGTCATTAGTTGGTGTCTGACCTCAGCAGTTCTCAGCTGGTATTATTGCCATCTCCTGGTTATATGCTGAAATGCAGCAGCTTTGCAGTCCCTCCTCACAGAGGACAGGTCTGGCAGCTCTTTTAGTTCATAGTCACAGGGACTCTATCTCTATTCTTTCATTGTTCATAGTGGGCATTTATTTTGCACTTTTATTTGCTTTTCATCTACTTCAGCTACCACTCTGAATTCAGTCTATTCTTTAACTTAGAGTGAGAAAAATCCATTAAAATCCCATCATGTTGCTGGCCCAGCCATATAAATCACCCTCTGGGAACTTTTCTTAATAAGAGTGACGGAGCAAGGCAGAGCTAGTAACTTCGATCCTGCCTTCCTTGAACATTCAACTACCTGTTTTCCTAACAGTAAGCAAGGCCTGAACATGGTCCTATGAGAATTTAAGCTTCATGGAGGAGAATGCATATGAGGCAGGCCTTCAAGGATGAGTGGATAAGATTGCTATGACAAACACAAGCTCAGGACACTTGATTTCTTTGATCATTTCTCTAGACCACACAGACTTGGACTTATCCTGAGAGAAATCTTTCTTTATCCCCCATTGTTCACATTGAAACAGTACTTGAAGATTTACATAATCAAAAGAACAACAAAGGCTTTCATCTCTGGGGATCAGTTGCAATAAGGCTGTCTATATAACACCGGGGATTATAAGTGAAGAGAAGGTCATACCACCGCAGGATGTAGCATGGCCATCTCTATACCTAGATGGATTGGATCTAACAAAGAGGTCCCATTTGTTGTTTGACTCCACAGACTGCCGATAAAGTCCATTCCTATTTCTGGGCATTTCCAATCCCAGATTGATCAGGAGGTAAGAGGATGACCTGCTTTCCTTACCAACAAGCATGTAGTGGTTAGGCAATAAAGGAGTTTTTATAAGACGAACAAAGAAAGGAGACGCCTATCAGACGTCTTTGCTAGAAAAAAATGCATTATGGTTTGTTTCGTTTGGAAATTTCCATTTCTACTTAATTTAAATGTATTTATCTAAATTCTTAGACATCCAAAGGCTAAAGAATGTCTACTAAGGAAAGCCAATATTGTTCTTTACAAAGTCAGACGAGGAAATTTTACCTAGATCCAGGAATGTGAAATAGCTTGAAAATTCTTTGATTTCCTAGCTTGTAAATTCATGCACATCTACTAGAGGTCATTTTGGAAACAGAGGCCTTGATTGTTCCAATCCATAGCAACTTGTGAATAGAAAGACTAAATAGCTGCTTCTCTACAAGTTGTGATTTCCAAGATGGGAGGGGCACCACATAAGTGTCTCTGCCTCAGAGTATCAACCAATACAGCTCCATCCCTTGGGGTCTAAAGCACTGGCAATGGCCAGAAAAGTTTCATGTAAAGCTTCTGTTTGGTTTGTGTCTAGGGTTCCAAATTTGGGTAACAGGCTCTTAGCTCTAATATAGGCCAGTGTATTAACAATATATATGGGGAGGATAGCTTTTATTCTCCCTCTCCCCAAAATGCAGCCCATGCAAAGAACTCACAGGAGCTCCCCCAAAGATGAACCTGTTGGCTCCCTTTGGCATAGTTGGACTCTACCCACAGCCCCTCCCAGATTCATCATTTCACCCTATGTTTGGAATTGCCCCCAGAAGGCAAACACCCTTTGAGGCTGCTGCTGCTACAGCACAAGCAATTTCTTCCCCAGCAGACCTGCCTGTCTAAATAACTCTCCACACAGGCATCTAAGAAGAAGCGCTGTGGGTGATCTTTTTTTCTTTAAGGAACAGGAAGCTTCAGGAAATCTACCTTTCTCTCTGAAAGATCCAATTCCAAAACTCTTGATTTGGGGGTTACCCATAAGGCAGTTTCTCAGGCTGACACTGTCCTGGCAATCTCCCTTCTCTGGACAGAAGGCTATAGAGTCTGGAACATGCTGCCTTGCCTACTCCAAATCCCTTCTCCTCCACATAAGATTGGGGTTTCTGAACACTGTCCATGGATTAGCCTTTCATGCGTACCTGCCTGGGTCATGTGCTTCTGCACCAAATGCCCTCTCCCTCACCCTCCAGCCGCTATTTTCTCTTCGGCTAGAATTACCTATGATCTGAATCTCTTTTAAGGCCATCTGTGAACACACAAAACTACCTGTATGCAGCCCACTTCTAGCTCGTTGGAGGAGGGGAGACTGTGTGATGTGGCAGGTCCCTCTTTCCCCCAACTGGACGCTGAAAGACATGCTAAAAAGAAAGACTCCCAAAGGGCCAAGCATAGGAGTGGGGGGTGGGGTGGGGGTAGCACTTCTGACAAGAGTCCACCTAGCAAGCAAGGCCTAGCAAGACACTGAAAAACCAGGCAGGAACTCTGTGTTCTCTCAACCAAGTGTTAGCAGGCATGCCCACACTGTCCTTAAATGTATCCAAACAAAGGCTCATGCCCTGCAATCTTATTAAGCTGATTGCAGAAATCACCAAATCAATCAGGGCCTCTCCTGATCAACTTCCTTTAGAGAGAAGCATTTTGATCCTCAGGCATCTCCTATTAAGATGTCTTCTACTACATTTCTTTTCCCATGTCTATGGTTTTGCAAAAGCAATTGGTCTCGTGTGCCTGGAAGGGTCTCCTCCCCCCACCCTCCCACTGCCTCTTGAGTCCTCTGCTGTCCTTAAAGGTTCATTCCATGAACCACCTTATGCCAAGCCTTTCCAAACAGCCCCATTTGTAAATGTTCTCTCCCTCTTCAAACGACTTGATATGCTCTGGGTACTTTATATTTGCTTACCTGGGTACATGTTGTATCTTGCTAAAGGAATCCTTAGGGGGATTTTCTCTTTGTATTGCCAGAAGCTCAAATAGGCAAATATGAAGCAAGGTGCACGAGAAGAGGGGAAGCATTTGCACTGATGAGATCATAGAGGTGGGGACACAGCCAGGACCTAGCTAGGACAGGATCTAGTCTGCATACAGCTGACACCTAATCAATGTTGGTTGCCTTGAATTAGACTGAATATCAAGAGTCTCAGAAGGTGTCATAGGATCAAAGGATCATAGATTTCAGTCTGGAAAGGACCTCAAAAGTCACCTTGTCTAAGCCTTTTATTTTACAGAGGAAGGATGAGGAACAAAGGTCACACAGGAGCTAAGTGACAGAGCAAGATTGGAACCCAGGTCCTAACTCCAAATCCGGGATTCTTCCCACCACTTCCAATGACCTTAATTAATACTTAATCTGCTTCAAGAGAAATGAATTACCTGCCAGAGACTAAGAAGAGGGCCCAGAATAGGCACCCTGGAGGGCTGTATGCTCAAGGTGAGGAGGGGAGTGATATGGAGAGATGACTCACAGCCTTGCTCAGCCAGGGAAGACATCAGTTCCAGGGGATTAGACTCCAGACATACCATCAAGCTGCCGAGAGCTAGAAGTCTTGCTCAGATCTGTGTCTTCTTTCTTAATAGTCTGAAACAGGGAGACAGAAAGATAAATCAGCCTGACACAACTTATGTAACCCACAAGAAAGAGAAACACTATTTGGGAGGAAAGGATAAGCTCAGAATTCAGCCCACAGTCCAGGATTCTTTGGGGGCTTATTCTTGTCCACTTCTCAATGATCAGGCCTTGCCTAGTTTTGGATCTCTCCTTGGGGGAGCCCCTCTGTGACACTACTCTCTTAAGATACCAAGATGCATCTCGGTGATGGAGTTGATGGAATTTCTAATACAATGGTACATGAACAACACTGGATCACCACGGTATTTTAATGATGCCTTAGAAATCATTAGCCATTTAGTAGAAAGTGATAATGTTAGGCCCAGCAGGGGGGTCAAACTCAAATTCAAAGAGATGCCTCCAGGCTACCTAGTGACTTGGAAAATCACAAATCAAGATTATCTCTGCCGCATCGCATTTGAATTTGTTTTGTTAAACATTTGCCAAGTATGTTTGAATTTGATTCAGCAGCAGTGGGCACTTATGCTGACCTGTTTGAGGCCAGTGGGTGACATGTTTGACACCTCTGAGGCCCCTCACCACAGGGCCTCAAGCAGACAAGCTTTTCTAATCTTTATTAAATGGCATCCAGACAATCAAGGCTTGCTCCCAATTCCTTGATGTCAGCAGAAGTCAAAGCATTTGTGCTCTTCCAGAATATGGGGCAGCTTTGGACTTGGGGCATCAGAAAGCTTTATGTTTCATTTGCAGTTATCGAGATACACAGCTATTTCATTACAAAGGTTCCTGGGAAAAATAAAGCTCCCTTAATCTCTGCTCTAGACAGAAAGTGAGAAGTTGACTGGGGAAGGTGTGATCTGTACCTCCTTAGCAAAGCTAGAAGGCTGCTATAAAATGAGTATGATCAGCAAAGTTCCTTTCATTCCCAGATCCTCCAATCCCAAGAATAGCTAGCAAGTGAGTTTGTGAGCCAAGATTAAATTGAGAGGCTATTGAGAATATTGGATTTTGGTGAGGAAAAATAATATTTTAATTCAGGATGTCTCTTTCTTTTAAGCCTTGCTTCTGATTGTCTTTATATGTTTAGTTATCTCTTATAGAGATGAGTAAATTTGGTCATATTGTTTTATCAGCAATAACAACAGCCACATTTATCCAGGCATTAAGGTATGCGGAGTGCTATATGTATATCTAATTTGATGTTTACAACAGCTCTATGAAGTGGGTGCTCTGGGAGTGTGAGGAAGTCAGTGACTTGCCCAGGCTCACACTGCAAGCGAGTAACTAAGGCAGGATTCAAACTCGGGTCTCCCTGACTCCAAGTCTGGAGCTCTCCCCAAGGCACTGCCTAGATGTCTCTTGTTTTTAAAATATGTATAGATTTCAAAAGGAAACACTGACTAGATCATGCTATAAATTCCAAGAAAAATCAACTGGCAGGGCCTAGAGATGAAATCTACCCATTGGCCCTTTGCTACTCTAACAGTAAATGCCCAATAGCAACTATTTGCATTGGGAGGCCTAGTGCCTGGAAAGAATTTATTAACATGCAGGGCAATTCCTTGACATGCAGTCTCCCTTTTAGTGATAGCAACATTAAATGTGGCTTGCTGAATTAAGACAGGACCTCAGTAAGACCAAGGGACATTAACTTGACAGTGTTAACATTAGCCAAGCAGCTGACCTCAACTGGCTAAACACAGAATTTCTGAATCTCTGCACACTTTCAACATTAGCCAATGAATAAATACAGCTGGGGTTGAGAATAGTCGGCTGATCTCGGTATTATTCATGGTTTAGCCTTCAGCAGCAACGTATACATTGACTTCAACCATTTCTATGGAAACGCTGGCATCTATAATATTGTTACCCTTTTTTGAGAGATATTCTTGAAGAATTAATGTTGTGTACAGATGGGAAATGGAGGGCTTTGGATGCCTATCACAAAAGGAGCAGATTGAAATGAATAGTCTTTCAAAGTAGTAGAATAGTTTTATGGAAGCATTCGAAAGAATAGTTTTAGGCAGAGAATCTGGTCTATCTTGGTTCTTGTAGACTAATCCAGGGAGGAACATCTAAGCCAGACTTTCCCATTTTTCTTTTTGGAAATGAACCTGTGGCACAATTGCAATGTGCAGAAACGCAATATATTTACATAAAATGCATGATAAATGAAAATTAATTGCCCTTTCAGCTAATTCATAGTAGACTCAGAAAAATTCTTTTTATTCTGCAAGGCCCTTCAATATTCTAAACTCCCCCAGCATCCCATCTGTTCCGGATTTGTGTGCATCTGTAAGTTCCTTCTTAGTGGCAGGGAGATTGTGGGGCTGCGGCACTGCATAATATTTTAAAAGGTTGACGTATTTCAAAAGTCTGCCGCCATTGAGAAGCTACATGCTGCTTTTAGCCTAAAATGAGGGCATTTGACTCAATAAAATAAGGTAATATTTTGCTTTCCTTCTGCCAGCTCTGTTGATGTTAAGTGTCCTAATTCAGAAACCCCAAAACCATGTCTATATTTGACACTATGGGTGAAATTTGGGATCTGGCTTTCAGGCGGCCTGGTGAGGCACTTTGAAGCACATGTTCTTAAACTATTAATTAAGAAAGCCAAATGCAGGCTGATCTGGGCCTTCTAACTATTTAGGGCAGACTCGTTTTCCAATGTTTATGTTTATCTTCTCCGAAGAGGGCAAAGGCCTCATTCGATGTTCACGAAGCCATCGACAATGCTTCAAACCTCAGCTTCCAATTTGATATTTGGCATACTTTTGCTTCCTTAAGAAAAAGGAGACTGCATTTTTTTTTCTAGGAGTTCAAACGTCTATTCCCTAAAGACCTGAGATTAATTGAAATCTGAGGAACTTCGAGATTCTTGGAAAATGCATTCTCCAGCTAGGAGATGAAGAATTGCTCAAATTTCCATGCCATCGTTTTCCAGTGGATGTCCAGTTCAAAAATAATTTCACAACAAAATCATTGAAAAAGATTCTATTTGGGCATTTGGTGAATCCTCTGGAGGACTGAGTTTTGTTTGTTTGTTTTTGTTAGGAGCTAGTGCTTGCTTCCAAAACAAAGAGAATATTTATGTTTTAGCAATGCTGAGTTTTTGGGTTCCTGTTGTCAAAAGCCAGGTAAACAGAACTGTAACTAAGGTGGGGGCAACTAGAGCTTTTCCCCATTGTTAACAGAGGTAGGGAGCTGGGGGAGGGCAGTGGGTACATTTTCTCCCAAGAGGGTCTGGAGACGTAATAGTCTTCTGTTACCCACCCACATAGGTTTGGGGGGTGGGCGGCTATCTTGGGAGGAGAAGGAGGTAGGATAGGCTGCTCCTTGTCCCAGCATACCTGCATTTCAATTAAATTTACCAGGTTCTTTAAGGTTGCTTGAGAGACTAGGCTCAATAGAGAACATCTCTTTCACTGAACTTTGAAACTTTGCTGGGGCTGTTGATTTTTCAGTTCCTGAAATGAGTTAGATCTTCTTGATCAACGTGATGCATCGAATCTGTGTGTTCAGCCGAATGCCCTCTTCTACGAAGGTCAGCAAGTTCTTAAGGGAAAATGTTTCATGGACGCTATTAAATGTACAAGGCCTGGGTGTATTGCTTATTGGCAAGTTCTAAAACTAAATGATTTTCACTGGCGCTTGAAGGTCAAGCCAGCCATCCTTTGATAAAGTACCAAAGATAAGATCATTTGAGATGAAATGTCAAGCTCTCAGGTTGGAAAATTAAGAGTTCTTTATAAGCTTAAAAGGGGATGGGGCAGGCGGGAGTTTACAGGGTGGGATACAGGGCTTGGGGGGAGAGATCTGACATAAGGATTGTCAGGGAGCCAAAGGGAGAAGCAATTTCTCTAGATGCCTGCTTCTCTGCTTGACAACCAAGCAGAAAATGCTTCTCCCCATCACCTAATGAGGACCTGATAGACTCAAAGCAGCCTCATTTCCATAGTCAGCCACCGTGGAGCCAGTACAAAGCATCACAGAGCTTGTACATCCCCCTGCTAGCTGAATGCTGGATTTCACTGTGCCGTTGGTTCCCAAACAGCTAAACAGGCATTCAGGAGCAGATGGTCATTGTGGGATGAAAAGTTAAATAGTACTTGCCTTTGCTAAAGAAAAGAGAGCCAGACCAGTCAGGCAGGTCAAAGCACACAGGCAGGACTAACATAGTGTACCTGGAGAGAAAAATGGGGAATTTTGGCTATATAGCTAAAGACACCAAGAAGAAGGGCCGAGGCAAAACGGACAATGAAGGCCTATAATTTAGGCCTAGAAACCACCCTCAGAAGACTGCTGAAATATCAAAGATGAAAGTGGCTCCTCAGAAAGTGGTTGGGGAGCTTCTAAATTCTTGACTTTATTTGATATATGTAGACAGCATTTAAGTAGGCCCCTGTATATTCTCACGTCCCAACTCTATGTCCAGAATGGGATGCGTCCTGAGGGGGCCAACACCCATAGTTACTGGTTGGATTTTCATATTTCAGCTGGACTATTATGCTCAGATTATGGTGCCATAGTTTAGGAAGCACAGTGATAAACTGGAAAGTGCCCAGAGGAAAGGAACCAGGATGGAGAAAGGTATCATGTCCATATCACATGAGGATTAGTTTAAGAAACAGGAGATGTTTAGTCTAGAAAAGAGAAGATCCAGGGTGGACATGAGAGCCATCTCCAGTGTTTTCAAAGACTGTCATGTGAAAGAGAGAATGGTCTTTTTTCTGTTTGGTCCCAGAAGGCAGACCTAGAAACAATGGGTGGAAGGGAAAAAGATGAAGATTTAGACTCCATGGCAGGAAAAAACTCCCCAAAGTGAGTGCTGTCTTCACACAGAAGTGGCTGTTTCAGGAGGTAGGGGCTTCTGCTTCATTGGGAATCTTCAAGAAGAGAGGGGGTGGCCATTTCCCCAGGATTTTGTAAGAAAAATTCCTTTTTGAATATGGATTGGTTTGGACCAGGGATTCATAATCTGGGATCCATTAACCTTCAAAAAATGTATTTTCCTAACTATTTCAATATAGTTTCTTTTAACAATCCTATCTATCTATTTGTTTTTGTGTTTCAAAACATTATTCTGAGAAGAGGTCCAAAGGTTTTACCAGACAGCTAAAGGAGTTCATCACACACACACACGCACACACACACACACACACACACACACACACACACACACCCTGGACTAACTAGATGGCCATGAGGTTCCTTCCAACTCCCAAATTCTAGGATTCTGTGATGCCTTGGATCCATGTTTTGGTGGCAGGCAGAATAATAATGGAGGGAAGGAAGAATCAAGGATTTAGTGGCCGCCTCCAAGTCTGGCTCTGTGGGCCATAAGAAGATGAAAAATGTGAGGCCAGAAGGTCTTAAAGTGCCTGGAAAACCACTGAGGGCCATCCTTTCTCTTTACTGCCCATCCCCCAACTCCTCCAGCATTGTATAAATGCCCCTTACTCCTCCACATGCCTCTCCAGGCCTACCACTCACCATTTCCATCCCGGGATGGAATTAACCCTTGCCAAAGCTTGCCCCTCTTCTCCCCTCCTTGTTTCTCCTCTCCTCTGCTGCTCAATAAGTGGAAACAGCATCAACAGGAGCGGGGAATCTGGGCAGCCACCTCAGATTGTCCTTTTGACTAGTAAGCTCTGTATTAGAAAGCTGATTTCCAGCTGGCTGCAGGAGCAGGGAGAAGAGTTACACAATACCATGGGGCCCATGCAGGAAGTAGCAGAGCCAATCCCACCTCAATCCATTTCCCCAGTAGGGAGGCTATGCCAACACCTGACTGGATTGCTCCGGGTTAGTGATTCTTCTTCCAAAACAAAGTAACTCAACTCACTAAAAATGCTTTCAGAAGGTGTGGAGGGATGCTTGCAAATCAGTCAGACTCCCTTATTTTTCGACAGCGGCTTTATGGGGATGATTCCAAGTAGCAGCCAACTTGCTTGAGACTCTTGCCAAAATTCACCCTGAGGATACCTTCCAGGAGATACCCAGTAATTTATAACTCAGAAGTTATGTTCCTGAAATGCTTCCCCTTCATTTCACCCTGGTTGGGGCAGGGGGAGGTGAATAGCCAAGAGTGGAAACTTCTTTCTAAACCCACATTTCACTCCATGGGGTGTCAAGGCAGCACTGGAGCGGAAGCCTTCATTAGGCCTTGAAGTGCCAGCTGCTCCCTTGCCAGCTGAGCCTCTTTCCCAATACACACTCCAGTGGATAGAAGGCATTTGTTAGACACCCGAAATCCCATTGAGAAGACAGAGAGAGGTAACTTTTTGAGTATTTCTTTAACTTTCAAACACCACTCAGAGGTTAAGGAAGCCAACAACCATTTATTTAATTAATCAGTTAATTAATAAGAACAGCAGGGTTTCCTGGGGCCCACAGGTGTTCATATATACATGTACATACATACACAGACATGTATACATAAGGGATATGTATTGTGTTGTGAGTATATATATATATATATATATATATATATATATATATATATACACACACACACACACATACATGTAAGAATCTTGTACATATCTAGTTAGTTACATGTGGTCTTGTCTTCTAAAATACCAATTCCCTGAGGACAAGGACCATGTTTTTGCCTTTCTTTCCACAATGCTTGGCACATAGTAAGAATTTAATGAATGCTGGTCAATTGATTGACTAACAGAAGGCAGTCAGCACACAGTTGATGCAAGATTCACAAACCTCCACCAGCCTTGTGTGGATAAAGAAGTATCCAAAACCCAGCTCAACCATACAGATTTGCTTATGCAACAGCAGTATGATAGCAATTCAGGAGCAGGCCCCTAGCAAGGGAAATGACAGAAAAGGTACTCTTAAGGGCTCTGGATTTATTGATTGACAGCAGAGCATGCAATAAAGTAATACAAGCTATAGGTCTGGGTTGGTTATAACAACTCTTACCAAACCCAGGAACTCTGAAAAGTTGAAAGGTGCCCTGATCACCCTGAATAAACATATACCTTCCACAATATTGGGCAGAAGGATGAAACCATTTCAGGATTTGCATCCAATGGCCACTGCCACAGCAGGAACAATAAGAGGAAAAGATGGAGTGAGCTATCAAGGAATGCCCCTAAGGACTGGCATCGAACACAGAAGTGAGTTAAAAGAAACTCGCAAAGATGCTGGCAAGTGGGCAAGGCATTGGAAGATTACATCAACATCTAGATTGTACATTGATTAAGCACTTGCTGTGTGGCAGGGACAGTGCTAAGCACTGATGATAGAAGAAAGAACGAAAACCATCCCTTCCAACTGCAGAGCTCTGATCCTCTTAGGCCTCAAAACGTCCAGGAGAACTCAAGCAATAAACTGGACAGGAATGGGAGCATTCACTCACCTGGGTATCACATTAATACACCAGAACTTAATCTGTATCCATGTTACCATATGAGATGTGCATAATCTGCAAACTACATGAAATGAAAAACTGTCAAACTACAGGGCGGGAACTGAATGAGGTATGTAGTATCCCCATCATCCCATCAGATTCGAGATTTGGGACAAAGATGCTCTCAGAATATGAACTTAGTTCCTAGTATTTTCATTTGATTATGAAATACAGCAATTTTATCCACCAGTTCAATAGTCTCTAAAACATTAAATATAAAAGAAAAGCAGCAAGACAATGACATGTCTTATCCTAGGACTTCTCAATAAACTCCGTCAAAGAGATAAAAACAGGATAATAGTAACAGCAACTACAATAATGGCTGACATTTGTATGATGCTTGAAGGTTTTCAAAGCACTCTTCTTACATTATCTCATTTGATCTTCACAACAACCCTGAGGTAGACGTTATGTCTATTATCAGGCCCATTTTACAGTGAGGAAAACTGAGTTTTTGTATTCTCACAATGGGATTAGTATCTTTTCTTTTACAAAATTAGTATTTTGTCTTTTTTATTGCTGTCTTTCATTTTTATATCACCTCTATTTCTTAGTATACTGTTTCCCCTTCTCTTCCTCAGTGAGCCATCGCTGGATCACAAGACCACAGACTTACAGCTGGAAGGGACCAGTAAATTCATCCCACATTTTAGAGTTGAGGAAACAGACCAAGAGAGATTGCTGGTAAACAGAATAGTCTGGATTGGAATCTGGGACTCTGATCCCAAAGCCAGCTCTGTTCTACTGTACCACATGAGGAGTTTGTACCAGATTTATTTTTTTGAATTGAAAAGAATATGAATTTATAAAATACTTGAATTTATCCAAAATTACATGCATAGGTATTTAATTTCTAATAAACAGGGAGTAGTAGCAGAAACTTAAATATTGTAAAAAGACTTTGTCAACAATAAATACAAAGGATATTTTTAGTGCAAAGAGTGCAGAAGGATTTCTCAAACAAAGATAATAAAAAGCATCCTAATTTGTAGAAAATCAGACCCAGCTCTACACAATGGATACAGTTAATCTCTACCACACAATACAGCCATTAGCATGAAATCATATCTATTTAAAATGCACTTAATTGGGACTGTTCCTTCTTCTCTTGGCAGTTCATGTATTCAGGAAAATCTAGAGGGGAGTGTGGAACTGGGTGTGGGTGGCTATCACCTGCTGAAACCTCTACTCTTTGGCTCTGCCACAGTGGCAAATCTAAGGGGACACGGAGAAGGCTGCCATCATCCCAAAGCCTCCCAGGGGCACGACCCTCTCCCTAATGCTGGAGAAGCTCCACATGGGCCTCCGGGCCCTTCCTCCCTCTGAGCCTCTTCTGTGGTTCTCTTTTCCATGAAGCTACTGAGAAAGTCATCCATTTCCATCTTCCCCTCGAGGAAGCCCTAAGTGAGCCAGGGCGTCAGACTCCTCCTCGGCCTCATGGGCTGCCACCTTCAGCCCGGCCTATAGGGCACTGGTGCTGCAGCTCTCACTAAGCTTGTGCTGCTGCTGCATCTTCTTCTCGAAGCCCACCTTCATCTGGGTGCTGAGGACCATCGGTCTCTTGGCTTCCAGGCTGGGCTCCAGGATTCTTCGCGGCAAGCTCCTTGATGATGCTCTTCACCAGGCTCTCCTTGTTGGTGACCACCTGCTACAGCTGGGGCAGGCTCGAGAATTTCTCCAGGAACATGTCCTCTTGCTTGTTCATGCCCGTGGGCAGTGACACACTAAGCTCGGTGAGGTCTGGGAACCCATCAGGGATATCTGGCATCTTGTAGCAACACCCATTCTGCCCTGTCAGCATCGGGGCATCGGGGCATTTGCAGTGGGAATGGGCAATGGCAGACTGGAGAGGAAGCCACCTAGAAGGGGGCAGCAGGCTTGGGAGCGAAGTAACTGGAGGCCGGGGACATGGTGTCCGCAATGGGCACAGAAGCCACAGCTCTGTTTGCTTCTTGAAGAGGATACAACTGAAGAAATGGAAAACCCTGAGCAGCATAGGGAGGCATCCTCGCCAGGGCCCGGTTCAGGTGTGAGAATATTGAATTGGCAATCAAAACTGGAGGGGTCTTCCAAAACTCATCCAGGAGACTCTGAAGGATTTTCCCAAGGTCCGAGTGCAAGGTAAAGTTGTTTACTAATGGACAGGTGACGTAACACTCCATGTTTGTCCATTAAATGATGTCGTATTGGAGGGAAAACACTGATGATGGGCTTTTCCAGAGGAAAGTGAGGAGGAAGGAAGATGTTGATGGCGATGGTGACGTTGTTGACAGTGAAGGCCAGCCTGAACTCCCAGTCCTTCTGGATCTCCACGTCGATCTCCACGTTGCTGGTGTGTGCCCCGTGCAGGGACTTGATGAACCGCTGCCTCTGCAGCAGGAGGCCGGTGAGCCCCCCCTCCATGTCCCTCCCGCCTCACGCTCCCCCCGCCCCACGCACTCCCCACCCCAGCTGCCCCTGCCCTCTCCCCCGCCCCCCACCTGCGCCTCCAGCCGCCGACCATGAGCTGCTCATGCCTGGGCCTCGCCCTGCGAGCTCAGCCAGTGGTTGCCGGGGGGCTGCCTGAGCATGTCAGGCCTCCGCGAGGCCGGAGCCGTCCACGCCCCCTGTACCAGATTTAAAAAGAAAGAGAATCAAAGAAGCTCAACAAAGCTAAATAAAACTACTCAATGTTGACTGATAGTATATGAAATATTCCACACCTATAGTGTTTCACCTCAGTGATTAAGTTAAATAGATACATTTTCTCAATTCTTCTCCAGGGCCAAGATTGCCACTATAATTACCCATTATTTAATTCATTTCCCCCTTTTGGTTATATTGTTCTAGCCATTGTATATGTAACTTTCCTGGTCCTGCTCAGTTCACTCTGCTTCTGTTTATATAAATTTTCCCAAGCTTCTGTTTCTTTTTCCTATTTGCCATTTCTTATGGCACAGTTGTATTGCACTCACATTCATGTAGCACAATTTGTTTTTCCATTCCCCAAAGGATGAACACCAACTTTGTTTCTAAAATATTTGGATGCCTATAGGACCTTTCTGTCTTTGCTCAGACTAGGGCAGGGCTTCTTTACCTTATCTCTGTCATGGGCTCCTTTGGCAGGCAGTCTTGGGAAGTCTATAATTGAAAAAAAGTTCATTGTTGGTTAGAGAATAGAGAAAATAAAAAATGTATTTTTTCCATCCTAAGTTCAAGGATCCTCAGAAATCTATCTATAGACTCCACTGTGTCACCTAGCTGCCTATGCTTTAGGAATATCAGTCTGGCGAGAACGGGACTGGAGGCATGGGAACTAATAGATTTGTGGCCCAGTGAAAGGCACTAAGTGTCACCATGCAGTTCCCCCCAAGTACTTCTTGGTCTCCTTTCCTATTAACTCCTTGAGGTTTCTTGAAGTGGATGGGAAATGGACAATGGGATAGTGCCAACAGAGACTCCCCCTTGTGGAAAGGCTTATGATTGAAAAATTGGAGAACTACCCAAGGCAGAACAAAAGATGAATGTCATCACCACACATCCTTCCATAGTCAGAAAGTCATAGGGAAAATGGAGGACGTACTTGGAGGAGGAGAGAAGGTGAAGTGAAACTTCAGTAGAGGTGAAAAGTGGATCCAGTGGATGTGGCCCTTCTGAAGAAGAAAGGTCAGCACCATACAGCACGCAAAATTCAACTTCTTTACAAAACCTCATGCAAATCCATGAGGGGAAGGACAGCTTGACTCTCTGCATGGACGCCATATCACTTCGACTATTTGGACACGAAATTACAAAAACATCAGCTCTTCTTGATGTTGGCACCCACCCCAGGTACTGCTCCAGCACTGGAGCCAGATTGGGTAATCACCACTCTGATTTCCCAGGTGACAGCTGTGCAGGTCTGGCGAGGTGACTCCCTGGGGCTCTGTGCTTCAGCAGCTTTACTCTAAGCTCTTCCTGCCTCTGCCAGTGCCAAGAGACAATGTCAGCAGGGTACATAACACAGGACGGTTTGCCTGTGTTCAAGGACACTTTTGGCACCCCTTCCCCAATGGATCAGACAGCAGGTAGTCAAAAATGTCTTCACAGGTTTTCTTGGTTTAAAAAAAAGTTCCTTAGCCAAGGAAAAAAAGCCCAGCTTTCTCTTTGTGTCAGTTTTCGGGAGGCAATTATGGGCACTTGTGATTCTCAGCTATGGAAAGGTTTAAGCTCTTGGGATGTTTTCTTCCTAGGGTTCCAATTCCAGAAAGAGTAAAATCAGCAGAAGAATGCAGTCCATACATGCCTGTTCGCCCACTCAACTCAGGAGGCTTTGTAGCAAAAGCCTTTCTTCTCCGTTAAACAGTTTCCAAGACAATATACCCAGTGACTGAATTCTGAGGCCAACTATTTTATAGGGAGCCTCATCTGGGAACTAGAGTTTTTCAGGCTAAGAGCCCAGGCCTTGGAGTCCCAATATCAGCATTTCCAATAGGGAATCTGACAGAAACTGGTTGATTGACCTTGAGTGATTCCCTTAACCACCCCCTTGGGGCTCAGTTAACTCATCTTTAAAATGGGGATAAGAATGCTTAGCCAAACAACCTCAAAGGGTAGTACTTTACATTTATTATCTCGACCTAGACAATCTATGCAAAATATCTTTTAAATATAGGCTCTTATTCCTAAGCACTTCCACATTAGTGACAAAATTACAAATCTGGACTACGTATGTATACACAGTCATGTCCATATGCTCATATGTATGTATATACACATATGTATATTTGTGTGCATCCTAAAAAGTCTTTGGGTGGCCCAGAAGTCTTGGTGAATTTTAAGCTTAACAAGTTTAAATGTTATATATACATATATGCATATATATTTCACATATATTTCATATAAACATATGTGTATATTATACACTTCATACATTTACTATATACACACATGATGTATACACTTCACACACATATTTCATATACATACATGTGTGGTACATGCCACATATATAACATATGCATACATGTCATATACACATGTATAGATCTCATATAGACAAACATGTGTGCTTCATATATATTTCACATATGTGTGCACATGTGCATACCCATATATATTTTGTGTATATATGAAATTTAAGCTTTTTAAATTTAAAACTGCCCTCTGACTTTTAGGACAGCACATATGTGTGTATGTGTATACACCCATATATATTCCCATTTTACACATGAGAAAACTGATGCTTAGGTGAAGTGACCTGTCCAAGGTCACACAGTGAATGTCAGAGGCAGGAATTGACCCCCAGGTTGGCCTGACTCCAGCCAAGTCCACTGTTCTCTCCTAGCCACTGTCCCCATGAGTTAAGGTTTGAGTTCATAGGCATTCAGCTGGGATGAGCCTCTGGATTTCCTTTGTCTTTTCATGAAAACTAGCCTTGTCTACCCAAATTGAGGTGGAGTGGCTGCCACTGCCAGACAGTCATTGATCTGATCTGTGCTGCAACCTGCTAGGGGACGGCAGGTCTAGGACTCCTGCCCCCCTTTTGTTCTCTGCCTGAGCTATTCTGTTCCCAAGGGAAGCCTATAAACCATGTTCACACATTGCTTTTCTACTAGGCTTAGAAAACCAGAAGCCAGTGAACAATTACTTGTCTGGATAGGGAAGGTTTCTGTCTCACAAACAATAGAGAAATGTTCAAGAAAAAGATATTTTATTAACATGCAGAATCCACCAGGCACTGGTACCTAAGGGAGCTCTGGTATTTGCCAAGATTGGGTAGGTGGGGATCTGGCAGAGAAGGTAAGCGTGGCGGATCTTTCCGAGGTACCACCAGCCCCTTTCCCTTCCCCCCCAATCCAAGGCATAATTTCACTTGCTTATAAAGGGCCTGGGATACTTTGTATCAATCACAAAGAAAAACATAGTTTTATTTTGCTACCATCTTGCATTCTGATGGTCAGTGAGACACCTACAATCTTGATGTCCTGGATTCTAGTCTTACACTCTCTTAGGGCTTACAAGACATCTTCACTTATCAGGTATATTGTCAACTGACATCTCCCAAATTGGACTCAACTGTTGGCCTGCTCAAAGTTGCTCCTGCTTGGGGCTCTAGCCTCAACTCAAGTTGCCATGAACCTGCCATAAACCCAGAAGTAGGCACTCCAGGGGATGGCTTGTGTGAAAAAAAAAAGAGAATCAAGCTCCCTTGTGGAGCACTAAGATGTGGTCCAATGGGGCATGATACATAGGGTGGCAAGCTTAGAATGTAGAGAAACTTGGCCTACTTTTCTAGTTTGGCTCTCAGGAAAGGGCCAACCTTCTTTGTTTTTCTTCTATAGCTTGTGTTTGTTTCCCATTTTTTTTTCTTTTCAGAAGGGGGAGGGCAGGGCACTTGGGGTTAAGTGACTTGCCCAAGGTCACACAGCTAGTAAGTGTTAAGTGTCTGAGGCTGGATTCGAACTCAGGTCCTCCTGACTCCAGGGCCGGTGCTCTATTCACCATGCCACCTAGCTGCCCCTGTTTCCCACTTCTAAGGCTTTATCTGGTCTGTTTGGTTTGGGGAGGTTGGCCAGTTTTCCCAACCTGTTTTCTGATCCATAGCTTGTATCTATCCACAGCTGGACATTATCGAATGGTTTCTGGGTTATAAAACCAAACGGAAATGCTACTCTGTTAAAAGCATGCAGTCGCCAGAAACTATGACATTAAAAAAATCCCTTCAGTACAACCAGAATGTCATTTTTGAAAACACATTTAAAGAGAACTTAAGGAGGTTTTAAGCTGGTATAAAGATGAAGGAGTGCCCTTGTGGGAGAAATTATGGGTCCTTGACTTATTGAAGGGAGTAGAGAGAGGACTGGCAGCTATGTGGGGGAATAAACTGAAAGAGACAAGGATCAATAATGATAAGCATGGACATTTTTATAGCACTTTTTAAAGATCAGCAAAGCCCTTTATATACTTTATATATTATCTCATTTCTATCTCAGAACAACCTTGTGAGGCAGGTACTATAGGTATTACTTGATTCAATTCAATTAAGTAAGCATTGTCAAGGACCTAACATGTGCTAGACACATTTCACCTCTATTTTAGGGATGAGGAGACAGATTCAGAGAGATTTAGTAACTGGCCTGAAGCTGGTTAAATGTAAGAGGCAGAATTCAAGCCTGGGGTCTCTTCACTCCAAGTTCAGCACTCAACATGAGAGCTGTTCCAAAAGTCTTAGTGCAGTTTTAAGCTGCTTCTCTGAGATATACTGAGTTTATCCAAGAAAAGAGAAATACTGGAGAAGTTGTGTGTGTTTTGCCTTGGATTACCAGTATGTGAGTATATTTGGGTTACTAGGAGACAAGGGCAGTAAGTGGGTCTACAATGGACAGAGCACTGGGACTGGAGTCAGGAAGACCTGAATTCAAATATAGCCCCAAGCACTTCCTAGCTGTTAAGAGAAGTGGGCAAAATAAGATGTTAGGAAAAAGACTTCTTCCTAACTTGAGTTGCCCCCAACTGGAAGGAGCTGTCTGGGGAGGAGAGGGGCATCACTTCCCTGGAGTGCTTTCAGAAGGGGTTGAATGGTGTTATGGGAATGGGAGGCTGAAGATCTTCCCTGTCCCTAGGCCCTTTGATAGGCTTAAGTGGCTCTGAGAACCTTCCCTGATTTGAAAGTATACTCTGCCCCCTAATAGGCTGAATGTGGTCACATGGAACCTACGGGGAGAGGCTTGTTTTTCAGGAATGCCCATACTTGTTACTTTGTGATTGGGCGGTGGGTCAAGAAGGTTGTGACATTCTCTGACCCAGGAGAAGGCTATATATACCCTGATGTGAGGTTCTGCTTTGGGGCTCACTTTGGGAAGAGTTGTGTGATTTGGCCAGATGAGATTCTGAACAGCTGTTGAGCCCCCCCCCCCCCAGCTTTGAAAACCCAGATGTTGGTGCTTTTCTCTCTGGTAACTAACTAGGTATGGATGTCATGGTCAGACAGCTGTAAGCCCTGTCTGTTGGTCTGTTTTTCTGTCTGCTTGTAACTTCCGCTTGTAACTTCTGTTTGCATTCTGTTTGTATTCTCTGAAGTTCAGGGTGCTGACTTTTCCCCCTGAACTAGGTAAATGGTATATGTTTGATTAAAGTAAGATTGTTAGCCCTCTTGTGAGTTGCTTTCCTTTAGCAAAGCAGATCTAAGAACCTGTGCTAGCAGCCAACCTGGGTATGCTAGGGTACTTGCTGCTACAAATGGCTACAATTCTTGGGCAAGTCTTGGCATGGGTGGCCTCTGGGGACCTGAGGGACTCTGTGATTTTGTATTCACAAGAAGAGAAAACAAGGAAAAATGGGCTGGGCTAATCCACTGAAATTATTATATGGTGCTTGAATTCAGAGTTTAATTACATGGAAAGCAGTCATATGGAAGAGAGATTAGATGTATTCTGGGAAAGAATTGGCTTTAGAAGAGCAAGCTGTCCCCAGGTGGCCCTGCCCCTCTGCAGAGGCCACCCATTTCAAGGCCTTCCTGCCCAACAATGGTCCCCACAAGTAGCCCTCCCTAGAGGCCATGCACCCCCCCCTTCGGAGCACCCGACCCCCAACCCCCGTGGAGCTTCCCCCCCCCCATGGCTTGAGGTTCTGTTTTTTGTTAGGGTCCCCAGCAGCCCTTGACAATGGGATGGGCCCTCTCTTTTCCCCAACATTCCAGCGCCTCTCATTGGCCAGTCTGGCTCTTCGTTCCTGAGGGCCAGCCAATGGGGGCTGTTCCTGAGTGCTTTACCTGTTGCCATAGTGAGCCAAGGTCAACTGGCTTAGGTGGCAGCATTGGTGCGGTCACCTATTTAGCTCTCTCTCGCTCCCAGGAGCGATCATACCCCTGAAGAATTTGAAGCGGGGCTCTCCCCCACCATAACCAAACGCGGCTCTGTGGCCCAGGCCAGTGCCTCGCCGCCCAGGACCAGATCATGAGCATTCGGTGGGACCTGGCCGGCCGACGCTTCAGCCGACCCCGGCACCACCAGTGGCCGCTGGCCATGGGGCTCCAGCTCCTGCTGCTCGTGCTGTTCTGCAGGGCCTGGCCCTGGGCCTGGGCTTCCGAAGCACCTCTGGCCCCCGTGGAGCTGCCGCTGCCTTCGGCCCGGGTCGCCAGTGGCAGCCGGGTGGCCGTGATCATGATGGTAACCGTAATGGTATCCTCCACGGTGCCCCAGTCGCTCAACGGCAGCCGCAGCCAGGGCCACCTGGCCCCCAATTTGAGCCACATGCTGCAGCGCTCGCTCATCGTGCTGAGTGGCTGCTTAGGGCTCGTGGCCCTTTATTTCTTGGCCCGGACTTTCAGTTTGAAGGTCCACCCAATCAAGAAGTACCAGCTGCTCGCCATCGAAGATCACCTGGAGCAGGCTTCCATGGACAGCGATGAAGAGACCGTCTTCGAGATGCGCCTCTACCAATGAGGCGCTCCAGGTGGAGGGAGCAGCCAAGCAACCCCCTGAGGTGCCTACCCTGTGGGGGTGGGTGGGGGTGGTGGGGGCGGCTGACCCTGGGGGGGGGGGACTCTGAGATCCTCCTCCCCACATACCCAGGGCTAGAATCAGAGGGTGGGGGAGGGGCCCCCAAAACCCAACTGACTTTTTTTTCCTTGGGCCCTAGCCCCAGCCTCATTATGTAAACCCCACCATAGCCTAGCAACCCCCTGAGGTGCCTAACCAGCGGGGGGGGGGGGGGAGGTGGTCGGCTGACCCTTGGGGGGCTCTGAGATTCCCCTCCCCACACACCCAGGGCTAGGCATGGGGAGGCTGGAGGAGGGGGGAAATGGGGGAAGGGAACCTGAAAACCCAACTGGCTTGTCTTTCTTTGGTCCCCACCCTCAGCGCTATTCTGTAGACCCCACCAAAGCCTGGCAACACCAAGATGTCATTTTAGCAATGTTCCACAAGTGACGTCACAACAGTATGCTCCTGCCCAGAGAAAGACAACTGGAGACCAACTCTTGACATCTGGGACTTTCTGTTCATGGGCAGAGTGGGGTGTTATTATTCTGTTTCCCTCTACCTGTATCACTCTGGCAGATGATAACTCTGTGGTAAAATCAAATCGACCTGAGTCACGTGCATTCTCAGATCAGCATGTGGCTATCCGTTAAATTCAATTTGGTCTCCTTAGAAAATGCAATTCCATCAGAAGACTTGCCCCAGGCCCAGGTGTTTCCAACATCTTAATTCTATTTTGAAAATCCAGATGGCTTCCTATCATCCACTGCTTGGCTTCCCTTCTGCCCTTGAATTCCAATTTATTGTTCCCTACTTAAGTGGCCTAATACAACACAGGTTAGAGATCTGAACCACAGAAGTCCCCTTATATAATAAAAGGCGACCATACTATTAAGTCTTTAAAGAAAATAAACATTATTGGGTGCTTTCCCTGGCTGTCATTTATTTCATGTTGTAGCAAACATTTGTGATGAGTTTATTTGAACTGTAAGTAAACATGGCCAGATATGGAAGTCCTCAAGGAGGGCTCTGGCCTCTTCAATGACAAGGTAATAGAGGCCCTAGGCCCTGCTTCCAAATCTGACAGAAATTCATGGAGAGCTGGGGACAATCCCTTCACTTCCACTTGATTCCAACTTCCTTTAGCACAGGTAGAACAGGGCACTTACCCCAATGAGAGTTGGGAAATGCCAAGAGGGGCTTCTGGCTCCCCTTTTTGTCCCCCTTCCCATTCCCATCCCTCACATATCCACCTTGCTGCAATAGCACCTGAAATCCCCCCCCCCCCCCCCAGCGTTCCTTTGTGTTGAATGGGCCCTCATTTCATATCGCTGGGAGGGGGTGTATTATACCACTAAGAACATGGAAATGAGTTGAGGCCTGCAGGGCAATCAGTCTGTGTGACTGGAGAAACTTCCTTACCTGCCAAGGCAGGGGGAGGGTTAACCAAGACTCAAAGACAGGCCAAGAGGAACCAAAGCAGTGCAAAGTATCCTAGTGTTGCTCTGGCATGCTAATTCATCTTCAGGGTGATTTTAAAATGCTTGGAGAAATTGATTTGTCTGAACAGAATCCATCAGTCCAATATCGTCGTCTCCTAGGCTGATTGAAAAACCAAAATTCAAGTCTCCCACACCTTGCTGTGGCCTAGTTTTGAAGGCAGGAATGAAGGGTACTCAAGCAACTGCCTTGGGCCATGGGGGAACCAAATCAAAGCAGTGAGCCCTAGAAGCAGGACTGGATTGTTCTGTTAATCAGCTCTTTCCTATGAGTTCACGCTGTCAAGTTATAGGGAACACTTTCAAATCTTCTCATTCATTTTCAACTCTTCATTCCCACCAGATTCAGAAAGTATGATAAATCCTCACATCACCAACCACAGCCAAAGCAATTTCTGGTCATTACGGCAACTGCCATTTGGGGGGGGGGGACTTTAAAGTTTGCCAAGGGCTTTGTGTATCTCTCCTGATCCTTACAGTAAAACAGACATTATGGGCATCACTGTCCCCAATTTAGAGAAGAAAAAACTGAGTCTCAGTGAGGTTAAGTTACTTTATATCATGGTCACAAAGCTAGTAAGCAGCTGAGGCATAGTTTGAACCTAGGTCTTCCTGACTAAAATCCCAGCACAATCCACTACTATATAGTTTACCTCTCCAAATGAGTTTTCTAGTTGACAGAGCAGATCAGAAAATCTTATTTAGTTTCAACCATTGCTGCTGATGTGGATACCAACGGTACCCTAGGGGTTAAGAAGAATATTAAGGGTTGCTTTTCTAGTACTTTGTGAGGCCCTCCCTGAGGGTGGGGAGGGGACAAGGCTTATTCTGTAGCTCATCTTATAATTTGAAAGCATCCTAAAGTCCTTTTCCCCTCATCTTGAAATACCGTAAAACTTCTCCTTAACCTATGTCAAAAGAATTGCTTTGGTCTCCCTTATCCTGTGTCTCCTTGCCCTTATCCTTAATCTTTAACCAATCATAAAACCCTAAAAAACTTTCCTGTCCTTAACCTTTAAACCATCGTAAGACCCTAAAAATCTATAGGTTGTATAGCTTTCTGTCTATATAAGCCTAGTCCCTCCAAATGTCAGTAGCTTTTACTCAGTCCCATCGCTACAGCAAAAGGTCTATGTGCTTTCATGTAAATAAACCTTCCGATGCCTAACAGAGAAGTCTAAGTTAATTCTTTCACACCCGAACCACTCTCCCAACTCTGACCTCAACACTGCTGAAAATATTTCTAAACTAGGTACTTTGGAGACTTAACAGAAGATGTGCTTCCCTTTACTTGAAGATGGTGGAGGAGGGTCCTCTCTAGGGCTGTACTTCTGAACCACATATTCTCACTGTTCAAGACCATAGATGTACAACACTAGGATGGGGTGATGCTGATCCTAGGACATTCTGTTGATCCTCACAGGGGCCTCTACCATCAAACACTACCCAGAAGCAGCAGGTGTAAGACCTCACTTCGTCCTTCCCCTGGTGCCTCCCTTGGCCTTCCCTTCCTTCAGTTTTATGTGACCTTTCCCCTCAATGTAATTGTACATTGACATATACACCTGCTTTTAGGCATGGAAATTGACTTACATCTCCTCTCCCCCTTTACTTGCACAGTGACCTACCCCTCCTTTATCTCATCCTTTGTTCACCTTGGACAGTCTAGCCTAAGTTCTTCCCTACATATCCTTGAGATCAAGTTTCCCTGCAAGTGTGCAATTCTAAGCCAGTAAGTTTACCCTAAAGATGTCACCTGACATAATGGATAGAGTGCTGGGCTTGGAGTCTATGCATCTGGTTTGAAGTGCAGCCAAGGACTTACACCTCAGGCCAAGCTGCCTTTCAAATTGGTGGCCACTGCCTGAGCATCTCACATCTGGAGCACTGACGGTGAAACGAATATTTGTCAGCAACCAAAAACCTCATAGGGCAGTTTCCCATGAAGGAGAGCATCGAGGGCATGCAAGGCCAGCAAAGGAGGTGAGTTGGCTGTGGAGGAGTGTGACAGAGAGCTAACAGGAAGACAGGCCAGGGAGTCTTAGCTGACTAGTCATCAACATTTTTTTTCAACTCAGAGGAAGGTCAGCCTCCAACTCAACGGATAGAGCCTCTAAAGCAGTGGTTCTCGACCTTCCTAATGCCGCGACCCTTTAATACTCGTATGGGGGTGTATCTGCATGTAGGCGGACCTGCCTGGAGACAGACAGAGGAGCGGTGTCTTGGTTCCTAAGACCATTGGAAATATGTGTTTTCTGATGGTCTTAGGCGACTCCTGTGACCTCTGTGAAAGAGTTGTTTGGCCCCCAAAGGGGTCGCAACCCACAGGTTGAGAACCTCTGCTCTAAAGAATACTTGTGGATGGACACTGTATGAAAATTGTGTGGGATGGGAAGGTGGAAGGAGCCACCCCTTGCACCTGTGGGACCCACAGACAAAGAGCTTCCAACAATAGAATGATGGGACCATTAAAGGACTCCTTAATTCCACCACACTGGTAAAATGCAAAATCACGTCATGTTCCTGGGCTTTCGCCCTCTATTAAATGCTATCTCCTTTTATTGGAGAGGTGGGGGCCTATGGGTGCTCAATGTCACATTGCTATCAGACTCTAGCTTCATCTGTTGGTTCAGGCTTAAATGTCCTGCTTTGTTTCCAAGGAATGCTCACTGATGGTGAGGAGTGAGGGGGAAGCATAATCAGAAAAAATAAAAGGTATCAGTATGGTACAAAGTAGACTAGACTTGTTAGCCTCCAAAGCCCCTTCCAACTCAAAAACCTGTGGTCCTGTGAAAGAACCCTGGAAGATGTTGGCATTTTCTTATGCAAATAAGTCAATTAGGTACTCTCCAGCAGCAGGTTAAGACATCAACCCTGCCCTAAGGACAGGGTCAATATGGCCACTTTTTTCTGCTTTTTCCCTTCCCTCTCCATGATCTTTGATTAGTCTTCAAATGAAATGAAAGTCAGAGTAATGGCCACTCCTCATCTGGAAGGCCAGGAAGCCTCCTACACAGTAATGGATGGCTCTGGGCATGCTCAGCATCACCATGTTGGCAGTGAGAGCTCAGCACCAATGGATCACCGACTTCTGTTGAAGAGTGCCCAATGGATTTGGCTCTGAGCAGGAAGATGGAAGTGTGAGCTTTTGTCAGCAAGGGCCTGCTTTCTTTTTACTCTTTTATCATCAGAGAGTCTGAAACCCATGAAACACGGAGATAAAAACAACCACCTGCATGTGCGTACGTATATATATATATATATATGTGTGTGTGTGTGTATATGTGTGTGAGTGTGTGTATATATGTGTATGTGTATATATGTGTGTGCATGTGTGTGAATGTGTATATGTGTATATGTGCATATGTGTATGTGTATATATGTGTGTATGTGTATATATGTGTGTGTATGTGTGAGCATGTGTATGCGTGTGAGTGTGTATGTGTATACGTGTGTGAGTGTGTGTATGTGTATATGTGTGTGTGTGAATGTGTATATGTGTGTATGTGTGTGAATGTGTATATGTATATGAGTGTGTGTATATGTATACATGTGTGTGCATGAGTATGTGTGTATGTGTATATGTGTGTGTATATGTATGTGAGTTGTGTATGTGTATATGTGTATATGTGTATATGTGTGTATGTGCGTATATGTATATATGTGTGTATGTGTGAGCGTGTGTATTTGTGAGTGTGTATGTGTATATATGTATGTATGTATATGTGTGAGTGTGTGTATGTGTATATGTGTGTATATGTATATATATGTGTGCATGTGTATATATGTGTGTATGTGTGTGTATGTGTGTGTATGTGTGTGTATATGTATATATGTGTGTGTGAGTGTTTATATGTGTATATGTGTGTGAGTGTGTGTAATGATGCTCAGTAAAAGAAAATGCTCCCCTACAAGGTATCCAAGGCCAAAGGAAGAGGGCTAGATAGTCAGCCATAGGCCAGAGGTTGACCCAAGCTCCCCACTCCACCAGGCACCTGTTTCTACGCAGCCCCAGTAGAAGAGACAAGGGGCAAGAGTCATCAAGTAAGAATTCCTCATTTTATAGGTGGGGAAACTGAGGCCCAAGGAAGGAAAGGGACTTTGCCTGAGGTTACACAGCTCATCTCTGGTAAAGCTGGGCCTAGAGTCTCAGACTCCCAATTCCACTGGTCACAACCCTGCTTGCTATTTCCTGTCTCCACAATGAGTAGTAGACTATAACTGAATCCTCATCTCCTCTCCATCATGACCAAATAGAATAATAACCTGGGAGAAAATCCCTTCCTGAGAGTATGTGAATACACACAGAAACACACACACACCTATACACACACACATATACAAACATACACTCACACATACACACACACCTACACATATATACACACTCACACAATACACACATACACATACACATACACACACATACACACATATATATATATATACTCACACCTATGCACATACATATATACACTTACACACTCACGCAATACATTCACACACATTCACATACACATTCATATACACATACACAGAAACTCACACACATATACACAGACACACAAAATACACAAACTCTCACACATTCACCTACACACACTCACACACATATACACATATACACACTCATGCACATATGCACATACACACACTCACACAATACACATACACTCACACAATACACATACACACAGTCATACACATTCACATAGACACTCACAGACTCACACACATACACATATACACACACATTCACATATACACTCACACAATACACATACCCACATTCGCATATACACTCACACAATACACATATACACACTCACACAATACACATACACACATTCACACATACTCACACACATACATATATACACACTCATACACTCACACGCATGCACATATACACATACACGGTCACATGATACACAGACACACACAAAACACACACGCACACACATTCACATACACATTCACACACAGTACACATACACACAGAGAAACATAGACATACACACATACACACATACACACTCACATATGCTCACACATACAAACACACACATATACACATACACATACATACATAAATACACATACCCACTCACACAAACACATACACATACATACATACCCACATATACACATACACACACTCACACTCACCTACACATACTCACATACATATACATATACACACATACATACACACACAAATACACACATATACACATGTGTACACATATACACATACACCCCCCCACATATATACATATACACATACACACACATATACACATACCCACATATACACATACACACACTCACACTTACCTGCACGTACTCACATACATATACATATACACACATACTGATAAACACACAAATATACATGTATACACATACGCACACATATACGCACACAATACACATATACACACACATTCACATGCACATTCACACACAGCACACATATACACATACGCACACACACATAAAAATATATACAGTCATTCACATACACACCCATATACACATACTCACACTCAGACACAATCCACATATATGCACTCACACCTATGCACATATGCAGACATATACACAGACACACACTCACACAATATACATATACACACTCACGCAATACACATACACACTCATACACACTCACCTATACACAATCACACACATATGCACATACACTGACACTCACACACATATACACATACACACCCACATACACACACTCCTGCACATATGCACATATACACACTCACACACAATACACAGACACACACACACATATATACTTACATACACTCACACACATATATATTTCCACACATATACACACTCACACACAGTTACACACACTCACGCACATATATACACACACAAACACATGCATACACTCTCACACATACACACACTATACACATATACACATACACTCATACACACATATATACAGACACACAGTCTCACACACAATATACATACACACATATACCCACCTTCACATATGCCTATACACCCACATATACACACATTCACACACATACACACCTATACACATACACACATGTACACATACACTCATACTCACACACATATACATATACACATATTCATACACTCACACACATATGCACATACATACCCTCATATACAATACACATAAACATACACACATATTCACACATATACACACACTCACACACAAAAACACATACAAATACTTACATACAAAAACACATACACACATATACACACAGTCACACAATACACACATGTACACATATACACACAGTCGCACAATACACATATGTACACATATACACAGATATACATACATTCACACACATATACACATACACTCTTATACACATATAGACATACTCACACATACACACACTTCCACACATAGCCATACACACATTCACACACAATACACATATACACATACACACACTCACATGCATCTATATACCCACATATACACATACAATACACACATGTACACATATACTCATACTCACAAACATACACATACACACATATTCACACATACACACACTCACACACAAAACACATACACACAGCCACACACATATACATATACACATATATACACACTCACACACATACACACATGTACACATACACACAGATATACACACACTCACACACATATACACATACACACACTTACACACATTTACACATTCACACACACACAAACACATATACACATGCACACATACACATACACACATATATACACACACAATACACATACATACATACACATACACACAGATATACACACACTCACACATATATACACACACACACATATACACACACTCACACATATATACACACACACTTACACACATATACACACACTCACACACACATTCACACACACAGATTCACAGACATCCATGGTAAGATGCTTCATATTTGAATAGGATGCACTTGAGTGATACTTTTTTTCTCTGTCATAAATGCTCAGGAGGGACATTCTTTAATGTGGTGGCTATCTACTATACACTGGACATCCCCCCAAGTTCCACAAAGCAGTATTTCACTGAAGCAAGCACAGTGTACCATGTATTTCTTCTTGCACACAGTCAGCCAATAAGCATTCATTAAGCACCTACTATGTGCCAGGCACTGTGCTAAGTGCTGGGGATACAAAAAGAAGCAAAAGACAGTACTGCCTTCAAGGAGGAGACAACATGCAAACAAACATGTTCAAACAAGCTCTATACAGGATAAAGTGGAAATAATGAAGAGAGGGAAGGCACTAGAATTATGAAGGGCTAGGAAAGGCTTCCTGTAGAAGGTGGGATTCTAGACGGAACCTGAATGAATGCAGGGAGACTAGGAGGCAGACAGGAGGTGGAAGGATATAGCAGGCCTCCTCACATTTTTTTTTTAAATTTATTTTAGTTTACATCATTCATTTCCATGAGATTTTTGAGTTACAAATTTTCTCCCCATCTTTCCCCTACCCACCACCCCAAAACAGCCATCGATTCTCTCCTATGTCCTCCCCCATCACCCCTCTGACTTTTCGGTAGGGCAGGATGGATCTCCCTACCACAGTGCCTGTGTATCTTAAGTTCCAGTTGGATGTAGTTAATACTAATAATAATTGTATATGTATATGTATATGTATATGTATATGTATATGTATATATATACATATATATATATACATACATACATACATACATACATATATATTTTTAACATTTGATTATAGAGCTTTAAGTCCTAGATTCTTTCTCATCCTCCCTTGTCACCCACCACCACTGGAAGGACAAGCAATCAAAGACAGGCTGAACATGTATAATTACACAGAACCTCTCCGCAGTGGGCATATTGTGAGAGACTGTTTAATGTCCCTCCTTCCTACCCCGCCCCCCCCTCCGTTCCACTCTCTACCCTGTCCCTGTCCCTGTTCCTCTACAGAAGTATGTACTTCCATCAACCCTCCCCGCCACCCTGCCCTCCCCTCCATCACCCCACCTCTCATCCCCATTCCCCCTACTCTCCTGTGTGGCAAGATATCCAGTTTAGAGTTTATGTCATTCCTTCCCTAAGCCAAGTTCAGCAAGAGTAAGGTTGACTCTTTCCCTTTTGCCTTCCTGCTCTCCC
>CM053582.1:55374635-55404482 GCA_028627135.1 Pseudochirops cupreus | reverse complement strand
GAGACAGGGAAAGACAGAATGGAGTCAATCATCTCATATAGAAGAGGCAAGGGATAACTGTTACAATGGAGGGGAAGAACAGGAAGGCAAAAGGGAATGGGTCAACCTTACTCTCATTGAATTTGGCTTAGGGAGGGAATGACATACACTCTAAAATGGGTATATTGCCCTGCAGGAGAGTAGGGGGGAAGGGGATGAGAGAAGGGATGATGGAAGGGAGGGCAGGTTGTGGGGGAGGGTTGTTAGAAGCACACACTTCTGTAAAGGGACAGAGACAAAGTAGAGAATAGAACAAGGGGAGGGTGGGATAGGAAGGAGGGACGTATAATCAGTCTCTCACAATATGCCCACTGTGGAGATGTTCTGCGTAACTACACATGTACAGCCTGTATTGAATTGCTTGTCTTTCTAGTGGGGGTCGGTGACAAGGGAGGAAGGGAAAGAATGTAGAATTTAAAGTTCTAAAATCATATGTTAAAATATATATAGATATAGATATAAATATATATATATATAATTATAATTATTACTATTTACATGCAACTGGGAAATAAGATATACAGGCACTGGGATAGGGAGATTCATATTGCTGTCCCAGAAAGTCAGAGGGGGGATGAGGGAGGATAGAGGAGAGAGCATATTGGGGGAGGGGTTATACAGTAGGATGGCTGTTTTGGGGTGGTGGGTAGGGGAAAGATGGGGAGAAAATTTGCAACTCAAAATCTTGTGAAAATCAATGATGTAAACTAAAAATAAACAAAAGTTAATTTAAAAATAAATAAATAAATAAAAAACCAAAAACACAAAAGAAGATAGATAACATCACTTTTTCCAAATAAGTCAATATGCATCTTATGTACAGATTAGCGGCCCCATTTCTCTTTGGGTTTGATGCCACTGCTCTAGAGGACCAACTTCCCTCCTCTTGCTGGAGAGGTGGTAGACTACAGATGTGGGATAGTACATATGCCATTGGGTATGCTAGCCTTGTGAAGGTTTGTTTTCTTTAATTGTTTTTCTTGGTTACAAAGACATGCAGGGCTTAGAGGGTGGTATTGGAATAGGACATTTGTTGTTGTTGTTTTAAAAACCATTAAAATACTTTTTAGAAATGAGGAGAAAGAGCTATGATCATAGAAACTTGAATTTTATGTAATTGTCCAAATTACCCTGTGATTCAGGGACTACACATAGAATTCTCTCCATTTTGTAGAGAGTGGTGAATCCAGGGTCACGACCCTAATAAGTGATACAGGAGGGATTTGAACCCAGGCCTTCTGACACCAAGCCCAGCTCTTTTTACTAGGTCATGAGAAAGATTCATGTGTCTGAAATAATAATAATAATAATAATAATAATAATAATAATAATAATAATAATAACAATAATTGTTTTTTATTACTCTACAACTCAGGAACCTGTTTGGCCAGCAGAGACTCTTGGGCAGATCCAAATGCTATTCTAAATTTCTCTCCTCTGAAATGCTCACTACAAAGTCCTCAGAGCAGTTTGAAGGACTTGTAGAATCTCTGACGATTCCAAGGACCTGAAAGATGATGCCCTGGAATGTTTTCAAACTTCATTGATTCATCAATTAAGCAGCCAAGTTTCCTTTAAAGGAAACTAGATGGAGCCAGGGGCCCTAATTGGTGACTCCAGCAATTAAGAACCAGTTGCTGGCACTTCCTCAGCTTGCTGCGACCTGCCATATCATTAACAAAAGCCATACTTAGTGCTTTAATGCAGCAACATTAAGGATAACTGAAATCCTCTGGTGATGGCTCAAGTGGGGTGAAGGTGACCCCACCTTTGTGCTGGCTCCAGCTTAGGCAGTTCCTTTCCAGCTCACTTAGAGTCCAGAGCATCAGTTCAATTCAATTCATTATTATTTGTCCTTTTTTCTTGAAGAGGACCATGACATCAGGGCAGTGATGCCATGACATGCAAGTGAATTGGATTTAAGTGAGGGAGAGCTGTGCAAAGTCACCAGCCTCACTTTCTCCCCTGGAGCCATCTGGGTCCCATGGCAAGATACAGATCAGCACGACTGGAGATGGTCCAGGATGGAGTGGGAGACCTGCACCTTTTTAAGATCAGGTCTTTAACAGGTCTCAGTTTGGCTGAGGCAACACCCATTTAGTGATTAAGTCTAGGTAAAAAATGAGGCAGAGAATTACCTAGTTTAAAAAAAATCAATCTGAGAGGGGAGGGGAGACCCTCAGGGTTTCTGGCCAAAACAGAAACAATTGCTATTTACATTCACTCTGAGCCAGTAAGGATTCAAACTATGTCCAAAGTGGGGTTTAGCCTGGGACTTATTGTTGACTAATCAATTAAAGCCAGAGTGATTTGGGTTTAAGGAATGGTCTTTAAGAAAAAAAATCTAGCTTGTAAACCCCAAGATATCGTGTGAGGTTTCAGTGATCAAAACTTAAATTCAATTAAAGGAATTTATTAAGCTCTGCCTAAATGTCCAGCCCTAAGCTGAGGGTTGGGGTTCACATACAAAAGTGAAAGTCCTTTCCCTTGTTGGACAGGAGCAGAGGGGGAATAACACGTGCATAGACAAGAAAAGTCAAAGTATAAGCAAAGTCAATAGGAAGTCAATCTGATCTGGTCAACACGCATATATACAGAAGATCTATTATATATTAATATTAATATATAAATTATATATTATATATGCTTATATACGTGCCAGGCACTATGCTAAGCCCTGAGGATACAAAAAGAGGTAAAAGACAGTCCCTGCCATCAAGGAGCTTACACTCTAATGGGGAGACAATATACAAACAGCTATGTATAAACAATATATAGACAGGATACATATGAGATAATCAACAGAGGGAATGCTTCTTGCAGAAGGTGGGACTTTAGCTTGCAGTCATATGCTGGTGGGGCTGCCACCCACAAGTCTCTCAGGACTCCAGCCCCTCCTCCATTCAGCTGCCAAAGTGATTTACCTAAAGCAGGTGGGAAGTGAGGATAGCCTTCCCTGGAATGGTGGTCATGTGAGTGGAGACAAGAATGGATATAAAAGAGGCTGAGGAGGTAGAAATGATAAGGTTCAGGGACTGATTTGTTATAGGCATCAGGGAGGGAGAGGGAAGACTTGAGGATAAGTAGCCATGTATTTGAATTCTATCATTCACCCAGGGACCCAACCTTCCTGGCTCTTGGGGAAGCAAGACATTTGTCCAGGTTAGGTTAGAGATTAGGTTAGCTACTCCCTCCTATTTAGGACAAGAGATGGCATTTATTAAATCTATTGCCCTTGGGTGCCCACTAGAGGAAGTTTCACTAGAGTCAGAAGTTTCTTCTCCAACCCTCCCAGCCCCTTTATCCTGATGATGACTGGTCAGTCCTTAAGGGTTCCTTAGCTCAGGCAGCATGCCCACCCCACATTAGGCCAGTATCTGATACATGAAATACTCTCTTGGCCAATGAAGAGAGGTGGATTTCTCCTGCTCTTTTATTCTGTATTTCCAGATGTGTCATCTATAACTCAATAAGTCTTGCTATTATGAATGAATAGGATGTGAGCATTACCAAAGATAGAGAAGCAATGCCTCTCCTGCCACACGGAATCTCAAACTGGGATTCACTGACCATTTCTTGGCTCCCAGCCTGAGGATGTGATTTACCACTCCAGAGAGGGATTTCAAACTTTGTCATACTTCCCAGAATGTCACCTGTGCTTTGGTGGAGAAGGTGGCACCTGAGCTGGGCCGTGAAGGGAGGGAAGGACTAAACCAGGTAGAAATGAGGAATCAGTCCATGCTGGGTAGAGGCTACCCATCTCCTCCCTGCCCCATGCTGAGAAGTACTTATTTAAACACCTCCAAGGAAATGACTGATTAATAGTAAATTTTGCTACCCAAAGGTGAGGCTCAAGTAATAAATAGTCAGTAAAGAAAACTTTAAGACTCAAATTTTCTAAGTGGTTAAATTAGCAACTGTGTTTTTTTAAAAAAAGCTTTGTGGTAACCTTGAAAGCTACCTCAATAATGTCCTTTGCAGAGAAGTGCCATCTGGTCCATGTTTCCACTTTGGGAGATGCGCTTGATGCCTGTGACGTGGTGGAAAGGTGTATGCTGTGCTTTTTCAGTGATGACAGCGCCCAGGCTGGAACCCTGTGCCTGTGCTGTCACCTGCTCAGGGAGCTCACACTCAGTTGACATCTGGGAGTTCTCTCATGTAAGACAGATTGTGATTGTTCCCAGATCTCCTCAGCAGGCTCACTCCGGAAGCAGCGGCCCCGGATGATTAGCATATGTCTAAGAGGTACAACTAGCTCTCCACTTCTCAGTTGCCCCAAGTGGACCCGCCTGCCTCAAGGTGCACAGAGGTCCCAGAAGCTTCTGCTGCTCTTATTAAATGTGTCCAAAAGGAAGCTCTCTATCACCCTCTCCATCACCACCCCCCCAAATCTGTCTCTATGCCCAGCTTCCTCCTAGTTACTCAGTCTCAAAACTCTTATCCTCTGACTCTTTCCTCTCGTTCCTCCTGATCAGTTGCCAAGTCCTGTCAATTCTACCTCCACAATACCTCTCCCATCTGTCCCTGAATACCCACTCACACAACCACCACCCTAGTCCAGAATCACATTGCCTATGGCCTAAATTAGTGAAACGATCCCCTAACTGGTATTAAGAGCCATAACTAAGACTGGGTACCCAGAGTCTTGTCCCACGGCACTAAATTTGATAGAACAGTAATGACAATTATATACTTTAGCAAGAAAAAATGACAAAGCTTAGTACCTACTGACCTCCCTAGCTTCCTTTAAGTTCCAACTAAAGTCTCATTTTATATGGGAAACCATCCCCAACCCTTCTTAATTCCAGTGCCTTCCCTCTGTTTATTATTTCTCATTTCTCCTACACATAGCTTGCCTTGTATATATTTATGTATTGTCTCTACCACTAGATTATAAGCTCCTTGAGGGCAGGGACTGTCTTTTGCCTCTTTTTGTATTCTCAGTGCTTAGCACAGTGCCTGATACATAATAGACACTTATTAAATGCTTATTGATCAATTGATCTATAGGAAAAATAATTTATGTCAAGCAGGAGGCTTCCAGATGGGTTGTGCTTCCTCCTTGGTTGAGTTCTCCCTTTACTTTATGGCCCCACAGGAGAATAGCCTCTCTATTTTCCAGGTTCTCTATTTTTCTGGGATCACTGTCATGAAATGTCTGCCTATCCATACCCTTTCCTGCAAATGAATCTGACTGCAGTAGTTGATTTGAGGGTGCTATTCATGCTTCTTGCCCTGGACACATTTTTTGATATTTTATTTTTTCCAATTACATGTAAGAACAATTTTTAACATTTGTGTCTTTAAAGTTTCAAATTCTCTCCCTCCCTCCCACCTCTCTTCCCTCATCAAAAAAGCAAACAAGTTGATATAGGTTATACATGTACAATCATGCAAAACATATTTCTATATTAATCATGTTGTGGGGGAAAACATAGACAAAAAACCCAAGAAAAATAAAGAAAGGGTTTTTTTTTTTAAGGTATACTTTGATCTATATTCAGATTCTATCAGTTCTTCCTCTGGAGGTAGAGAGCAATTTTCATTATAAGTCCATTGGAACTGTCTTGGATCTTTGTATTGCAGAGAATAGCTAAGTTATTCATGGTTGATCATCGTACGGTATTGCTGTTACTGTGTACAATGTTTTCCTGGGTCTGCTCCCAACTTTGCCTCAGTTCATATAGGTCTTCCCAGGGTTTTTTTGAGAGCATCTTGCTCATCATTTCTTATAGCACAATAGTATTCAATCACAATCACATATAGCAACTTGTTCAGCTAATCCCCAGTTGATGGGCATCCTTTCAGTTTCCAATTCTTTGCCACCACAAAAAGAACTTCAATAATTTTTTTGTACATATTTATCATTTCCATTTTTCTTTGATCTTTCTGAGATACAGACCTGTTAGTGGTATTGCTGGGTAAAAAGGTATGCACTGTTTTATAGCTCTTTGGGCATAGATTCAAATTGTCCTCCAGAATGGTTGGATCAGTTCACAACTCTTCCAATAGTACATTAGTGTCCCAATTTTTCCACATCCCTTCCAAAATTTGTCATTTACCCTTTTGTCATTTTAGCCAATCTGATAGATATGATGTGGTACCTTAGAATTGTTTTAATTTTCATTTGTCTGATTAATAGTGATTTAGAGCATTATTTTTCATATGACTATAGATAGGTTTGATTTCTTCTTCTGAAAACTACCTGTTCATATCTTTTGTTTGTCAATTGGGAAATAATTTGTATTCTTATAATTTGACTTGGTCCTCTAAATATTTGAGAAATGAGAACTATAAATTTCTGTCTAGTTTTCTTTTTTCCTTCTAATCTTGGCTGCATTGATTTTGTTTGTACATAATCTTTCTAATTTAGTGTAATCAAAATTATCCATTTGATATCCTGTAATGCTCCCTATCTTTAGTTTGGTCATAAATGCAAACAACTATGATGTGTATGGGGTAAGTCAAAGGAAATCTGAGAGGGAAGATGCTAGCAGCTGGGGGAAACCACAAAAGGCCTCCTGCAAGAGGTGGGGTTTGAGCCTAAGTGTAGCAAAGATGACAGCTAATGGACCATCTAATTTCCCAGTACTCTCTCCCTTCACAGATTTTTTTTTATTCAGTAGAGCCCCATCCCTCTCCCCCACTATCTACTGCTGTTTATTTCCCTGCTCTTGGTGTTAGTCTTATGATGAATGAAAATAACTTCTCATTCATCACTTGAGATAAAAAGCTTTATTTCTGATGTAACCCAGCAATTTTGTAAATCAGATTGTCAGTAACAGGATGATTAACAAACATTTATTAAGCACCTTCTATGTATCAGACATTATGCTGGGCACTGGAGACACAAAGACAAAAGTAAAACAGTGCCTGCCCTTGAGAAACTTACATTCCAGGTGAGGGGGGGAATGGGCTGGGCTAAATGCATGAAGGTGGGAATGCAAGAACACAGAGGATTCCAGGTTTCCTGAAACATTAAATATGTGAGTGCAAGTAATGTGATTATAGGACTGGGCATGTAAGTCAGAGGCAAATTGTAGAGGACCTTAAATGTCAATTTGAAGTTTTTATTTTATCTTAGAGGCAACAGGGAGCTGCTAAAAGTTTTTAGGCAGAGGAGCATTGACAAGAGAGTGAGCTATGCTTTAACAATATCCACATAACAGTTCTGAAGAAGATGGAGTGCAGTGCGGAACCCCATGAGTAGACTATTATTAGTCCAGGGAAGAAGTGCCCGAATTAGATGGGAATCTTTGTTAGTAGAGAGAAAGGGACAGACATGAGGTAGCCAACTCCATGCAGTGTATAAGTACGGCCTTTACAAGCACAGAAAAGAGTTGGTCTGAAACAAATCTCAGAGTGGCCAGCCAGCTCCATGAAGTTCAGCACTGGACGAGGGCTGCCAACAAAATGACATTTAGGAGAGGTTAAGCTTCCAGAAATGCCAAGGTGATCTTCCTTCACCTGGAGGATTGTGGTCAATTCTTAGTGCTACAGTTGGCAAAGGACTTTCATTGATAAACTGGAGAGTATCCAGAGGAGCTTCTTGCCCTGGACACATTTTTTGATATTTTATTTTTTCCAATTACATGTAAAAACAATTTTTAACATTTGTTTTTTTAAAGTTTCAACTTCTCTCCCTCCCTCCCACCTCTCTTCCCTCATCGAAAAGGCAAACAAGTTGATATAGGTTATATATGTACAATCATGCAAAACATATTTCTATATTAATCATGTTGTGGGGGAAAACACAGACAAAAAACCTTAGTGGACCTTAAGTCCATGACTGATCGAAGGAACTTAGAGAAAAGAAAAGTCAGGGTGGAACTGGCAGCTGCCTTCAGAACTGCCAGGTGAAAGAGGGGTCAGGCTCATTATGCTTGGCCTTGGGGGAAAAGATGCAAGGCAGTTGATTTTAAAAGCACAGCAAGAACTTCCTAACAATTAGAGGTGTCCCAAAGCTGGGGTGTGCTGCCTAGAAAGGTGGTGGGCTCCCTTTCCTTGAAGTGCTTTGGAGTCTGGATGCCCCCTTGATCACCAATGGAGGAATTCCTCTTGTGGATGGGTTATACTAGATGACCACTGGGGTCCCTTTTCTATTCCCAGTTTCTGTGATTCTATGGTTTTGAGACATGTTATGGAGAAAGAATTGACAAGACTTGGCAAGTGGTACCCAAGAAGAGAGAATAGAGGGTCCAGGACTGAATCCTGGGGTTCACCCCCAGTAAGGAGCAGGAGATAGATGAAGAAACAGCAAAGGTTATTGAGTGGGAGAGTTCAGAGAGGTAGGAGGAGACTCAGGAAAGGATGGTGTCATAGGAGCCAAGGGTGGAAAAGATTTTCAGAAAGAGGGGGTGGTTGACAGCAGCCAAAGCCCTATGGAGCCAGGGGTTGTTATTAATTTTAAAGCAAGGTTAAGACTTACATATTGAACATTTCTCTGCTGGTTCCCTTTGCAAGCATTACACATTCAAAATTAGATATAAATGTGCTTTCTGTTGGAACCTGGAGTTCCAACTCAAGTTTACCAGAACATAGCTTTTAAAACACATTTAAATGGAAAAGAAAATGTTGAGCTTTTAAAAAACCAAGGCCATGAAGTGATTTCTCCACAGGTACTAAAGATTTTTTTCTGTTATCTGAAAGCATTTAAAGTAAAACTTTAGGCTCCTTTTTGTCATTTAAAATTTACCCACGCAGAAAACAACCACTTTAGCAAAAAGAAAAAAAACAACCCTGGAAACCAGGTGGGTGCCCATCAGTTGGGAAATGGCTCAACAAATTGTGGTATATGAATGTTATGCGCTTCAACAAGCTATGGAAAGACTTCTATAAATTGATAGAGGTCAAAGGAAGCAGAAATGGGAGGGCAATGGGCATAATGACTACAATTATCAAAATGGGAGGATCGCTCCAAACAAAGCCAAATTTAATGCAATTGCAGCACTCAGTCTTGACCCCAGAGAAAAGATGAGGAAGTGCTCCTCCCTCTTCTTGGTAGAAGTGCGCCACTGTGGTCAGGAATGTGTACTGTCAGTCATGGTCCCTGCACCAGTTTGTTTTTAGGAGGGATTCTTGAGTAGGAGAGGGGGCTGACTGAAGGCAGGTGAACTGAATGGGATGTAAAAACAAAAGGCAGTGATGCAACTTTTAAAATAAAACTCCCAAAGAGAATAGAAGTCCCCCCAATTGCTGGACAGTGTCTAACTGCAGAGCAAAAGTCCAATATGAGCATTTTGAAAAGAAGGTAGTTGTCACACTTAATGTCCCACAAGACCTACCCGAGTGATCTGAACCCTTCTCCCTCCACCATCAGGCATCTTGGCTTTGAATAACTCCTCCCCTATACCTTTGGCTTCTGCCAGCCTGCACACTCTGCCTTCATCTAAAGAATCTCCCTTGGGTATTTTCTCTGGGCCCTGCCTCTTGGTCAGTCCCAGGGGTTACAAAGACCTGCAACACCCCATGTCCCTGTGCTTTCCTGCTTCTGTTCCTTGGCTCAGATTGGTGTTTAGGCCAAGAGCAGTATCCCTTGCCATCCCTAGTTGAAATGCGACTTCCTCCCCCAGTCCCCTAGTGAGAATGGCACTACCCCTCAGACCACATCTAACTACTTAGGTACTAACTTTCTAATGTACACATTTAATAGTAATGCCTTTTAACTCTTTGGGTTTGTATCTTATCTGCCAATCCCCAGCCCCAACTATAGTGCTAACTCTACAAAGGCAGGGACTGTACCTTATCTAAACCATGTATGTCCCTCAGTGCCTAGCACACAGTAGGTAATTAATGTTTGCTGTTTGAGTCATTCATGCTGAATGAATTTGCTGCCTAGAGGCTCCTAGGTAGCATAGTTGATAGATCTCTGGTCTTGGAGTCAAGAAGACCTGAGTTCAAATCCTGCCTCAGACAGTATGTGTGTGTGTGTGTGTGTATGTGCATGTGTATTTGTGGGGAGTGCAGTCCCAGGGAACACAGCACTTGACTGCTCAGCTCCTCTTGGACACGGCCTTTGGTTTGAAGAGTGGTAGGTTACATAGGTATGCTAGAGTCATTTTTTTTCACTTGAGAAGTGACTGGTTTGGACCACATGTCTTCTATGTTAAGTCCTTTCAGCTCTCATTTTGTAATCCTATGAGCCATTGGGCATGGCCTGGACAAACATACAGAGGCAGGAAATGGACACTTGACAAGGATTAGGGGACAGTTGTGGAAGGCCTTCAATGCCAAGTTAACAAATGAGTGATGTTTTGCTCGGAGAGAGGAGCAGAGCACACCTGGGTAGAGAGGAGCTGACCTTGGCGCACTGCAGTACCAGATGATCAATGGCTGCAGCTCCAGCCCAGTAGCTTGTTTTTATGAAGAAATATGTCTCGATCTGGAAGCACATTATGTTGTTGTTTGTACTTGATGGCATCATTAATGGTGCCAACTGGGAGGGTAAAATAAATGTTTTCCTAGAAAATGGAAGAACAAGATGGTTTCAGCTGGAGACAGAGACAGAAAGTACAGTGTGTCTGGATCACTATCAAACATTCCTTATTGTATTAAAACCTATCAGCAAAGAGGTGCATGATGGGTATGAGCAGGCTGTAGCCCAGAACAAACAGAAAACAGCAAAGAAGAATTTGAATAAAGGCTGCCATCAGAGAAATGGAGCATGGGCTGATCATGTCACAAGAGGGAGGGAAGACCCTTAGAGAACCTGTGTGCATGACTGGTCTCTTCATGATGTCAAGAGAAAACAAAGAAGGCCCCCAGCATATGGACTATCACTTAAGAGGCGGGGTTGGAATTTGCTAGCAAATGCTGGTCATGTCAAAACACTACTAATAGCTAGCATTTGCAAAGCACTTTCCATATGTTATCTCATCTGATCCTCGCAACAATTCTATGAAGCAGATGCATTTATTGCCCCCATTTTATAGGTGAGGGGCCAAGTGGCTCGCTCAGCATCATACAACTAGCAAGTATCTGAGGCCAGATTGGAAGCCAGGTCTTTCTGACTCCAGGTCCAGCTCTTTATCCATTGTGGCTTCCCCTAGCGGCCTCTTACAACAAAATTATCAATAAAATTTAAAATAAAAATAAAGTAGATAAATCGTTCCAATGCAGGCATCCCAGAATGGGCAGGCAGGGCAGCCAGGAGCCTCAGTTACCTGACTGAAGGGCATGTGCTCATCCTTGGTAATTGATCCCCATGGGAATGAACAAACTGGTGAGTCACAGACTCCCCAAAAGAGGGAAGAAAAAGGCCTGCATCCTCTCACAAGGGAGATCTCCTTAGGGAACAGAAGAGCTCAATTTAAGCCCCTTGGACGTCCCAGAGTTGGTCTGGGAGTTTCAGTTGGTGCTATGGCCCGGTCTGGTCTGGAAGACTGTCAGAACTTCCAAACCAAATGGAAGATAAATACCAACTTAAATAATATATGAGATGGGGATTTTTAAAGGGCCAGGAGGATAAACCCATGAGACTGATCAAGAAGGGCCAATTCTGTTCTAAAATGTAGATTTACTGCAATGGTTTTTTTTTTCCCATGACTACAGCTTTGACCAAGTCATTAACTGTCGTGTGCTCTGGAATATTTTATCACAGTCCATTTTCATGGAAGTCATTTTTAGCCCAGTCTAAATTATATGTGTTAAAAGGATACATGAATTCATTAAATTATTTATAACTCATCTCATTATTATACCCAGCTTGACATCTCCGGCAGTTGCTAATTTTTAACCAATTTAACAGAATGTCTTTTGTTGGGAATTAGGCTGCAATACTTCCAACTAATCAGAGGTGAAGTAAAAGAAAGCCTTATGAAGAAGAGAGCTGCTTGGAGGGCCTTATATGACTTGCCTGACATTTGCGAATAATGCCTTCAATTTCATGTTGAACCTGAGGAAAGAACAAGGAATCTGTCCTCGATTCAGTCACCAAATGTTTCTCATGGCCCTCTGCTAGGCACAAATCGGGGAATTCAGGGATGATAAAGATCTATCCCTTGCTTCCAGGGAATTGACAGTATAAGAGGGAAGATGAGACATTACACATATAATGTGAGGATCAAATGAGATCATGTAGTGAAACCACATTATAAACTCTAAAGTTCTATGCAAATTAAGATATTAATCCTAGGCAGTCAGAGGCAAACCCACCTTTAAATACAGTGTATTCTTTCCTCAGTTGGAAAGGACCTTAGAGAACCAGCACAACTCCTAGGAATCACTTTCTGTCAAATGCTTACAAACTGTCTATTTAAGAGTCTGTTCAAAGACCAACATTTTTAATCAGTGATTTTGATGAAGGCACAGAGGTAGCACATTTATCACATGTGTGGGTCCTTTGAAGCTAGGAGGGATCCCTAATGCACCAAATATCAGGCTCTAAAAAGATATTGACAGGCCAGAATGATGGGCTAGACAGAAAATGAAATTTTATTGGGATAAATGTAAAGTTCCACACTTAGGTTCCAAAAAAATCAACTGCACAAGTGTAATACTAGGGGGAAGGGAGAAGGGGCTTTGGCTAGACAAAAGCTTGGAAAGAAGATCTGATAGCCTTAATTAATTGAAAACTCTATATGAGTTAATTTATAACATGTCAACCTCAAAAGGTAACACTACCCTGGTCTGTATCAAGATAAATACACTGTACAGGAGAAAGGTGATGGTCCCATTCTATTCTGTCCTAATTAGTCTGGGAGTGGCATATTCAAATCTAGGCCAATTAAGGTGAAAGACAGAGGTATAGTCTGAAGAAGAGAGAGATATGCACATACAGAGGGGGCAGAGTTGTTGGGTTTTTTTTAAGAGGGCAAGATAAGGGGGCAAGGAGGTAGAGAACCAGAGAAAAGGGGAAAGGGTGGGGGAGAGAGAGAGAAACAGACATTTAGGGGAAAGGAGACATTAGGAAGGCATCTCTTACCCCAGGACCCCAGTGGCCTGGGTGCAATCACCCACCAGAACAAACGAGTGAGAACTTTCCTTCAGTAAACACCATGGTGTCTCCTCTTCATTTGTTTCTGGCCAAGACTGTCCCACTGTGGGACACTGAGACCTCCAGCAGACTTCAGTTCAGTAATAAAGCCAGTTATAGAGGGCTGCTGAGATTTCAAAACTATTTGCAAGAGATTTCATTACTCCCTCTCCTCTTCACTCATACCCCACTTCCCACACTTATAGGTCTACAGTAGATGTTATACTAAAGACTCCCTGGGCTAAAGACCACAGGCAAGGAGCAGAGCTCGTAGCAAGTTCAGTTACAAGTATGAATTATAATCATTTGTCAATGTAAGGAAAGTTGAGCACTTTGCCAAACCCATCATTCCAGGAAGAGACTGACTAAATCCATTGCACAATGCTGGGGTGAACAAGTACTACCTCCTTGTCAAGTTTCACCATTCTCCCCTTGCCTGAGGCAGGTAAGGGCATAAAAACAAGAATGCTTCAGGTGAAACAGATGAGTGATTGTCATCCATAATTGAAGAGGAACAAGGAGGGAGCCTCAAAGCCTGGCTCTTAAAGCAAAGCATCTGAGACTTAGAGCTGGAAGCTGAGGCACAGAGAGGTTGTTTCTTCCTAAAGGTCACATAGTTGGTAAAAATGGCATGGCTACAGTGTGAATTTTTTACCTGTGTGACCTGGAACAAACCACTTAACCTTCAGGAAAAAGAGGGGGTTGGACTGGATAACCCTCTAAAATCCTTCCTGGTAAGCTAGATGGCGCTGCAGTGGATAGAGCACAGGGCCTGGAGTCAGGAAGACTCATCTTCCTGAGTTCAAATCCAGCCTCAGGCACTTCCTAGCTGTGTGACCCTGGGAAAGTCACTTCACCCTGTTGGCCTCAGTTTCCTCATATGTAAAATGAGCCAAAGAAGGAAATAGCAAACCACTCCAGTATCTTTGCCAAGAAATCCCAAATGGTGTCACAAAGAGTTGGACAGGACTGAAAAATGACTGAACAACAGCAAACAACTGAAGTCCATCACTCCCTACTTCTTGGACCTCTAACCTTAGTGCTCAGACCAGAAACCATGCTCTGAAAGTTTAATCTTTGAAAGTTTAACTCTGAAAGCCCAACTTAGGACCCCTACCGCCCTCATTCATGACTGTCACACATGAGCCACTATCTCAGGGAGAGCAGGTACCAACTGACATTGGTAGAGGGGGTTTTCCTCACCAGGGGTTCCCTACATGAATGAAAGCACAGATCTAGTCCCCAAAGAAACCTCAGAGGCAATACAATAGCAGACAACAAATGGTCCTCTGAGGACCACGGTTCAAATCTAGACTACATTTCTCTTTGGTTCCATTACTTTGAGCATACCTTCAACCCTTCTTGGCCTTAACTTCCTTAGCTGTAAATTGCAGGAATTTTATCATATGACCTCTAAGGCCTGTTCCAACTAGAGATCTAATGAATGAGTACTGCTCTCTACCCCTTACTCTTACATCCTTGAGAAATGTTTCCAAATGATCAATTTATAGTTGCCTCCACTAAGAATATGTACAAAAATTCTCTGAGGTAAATATCTGTGCCCACCTGGAGCAGGCCTCAGAAAAACAGAAATAAAATGATTCGTTTAAGACTAAATTTCTTTTTTCATCCCCCTGGCGACCAAACATTTTTTGCCTAAAGATGGAAATGCATCATTAATTAAAGGGAGGAAGGCCAGGAAGAGAGACTCTCAGCTGTAACCGAGGCCCTTGCAGCCCAAATGAAATTTTGAATATAATGAAGACTTGAAAATGAAGTCTACCTTATCTAGGGAAAAGCTCTCGCAGCCACTGAAGATATAAATAGGGAAAAAAATCAATTAGTGCAGACTCGAAGTGAAAATCATGTGGCTTATTAGATAATGAAATTGTTTTTGGTGATGGGAATGAAAATGGATTCATTACCGAGGACGGAAACACTAATATCCGTCTCTAGCGGGATGACGTAAAAACAAATGTGAGCAGAATGGCAGGTGCCCTTCTCTCCTCATTAATTGAGTTTCCTCCTTGGGTAGGAAAAAAAGAAAAGACAAGACGTACTTCTTGTGCCCTAAAAGGAGGAGCTGGATTAGGTTAAAACCTGTTCTGGAAACAGAGGGTAGGGGAGGAATACATCAATTCACAGTGTGTAACTTAAGGAAAAGAGTTTAAAGAAATTCAGATCCCAAAGGAAGAAAGGATGTCATAGTTTATGACTCCTGAGGATCTTGTGTAGACCTTGGGTACATATTTTCTGAGGTCTGGATCCAACCCTGAGCCTTTCCAAACAATGGGAAAATGGATGCTAAGTATTTCTTGGAGGTAACTCCATCCCTTCAGCATGGTGGAAGAGGCCTCGGAAAGGTATCAAAGATAGCAATATCCTTAGCTCCACTCTTGACCCACTTTTGATCCAACTGTTCAGTGACTGCCTCTCAGGAGGAGTAGCCAGAGTTGACCTGGGACAAAAAAAGGGCAGGCTTCCATGGGATGTTGTTTGGTAGGGGAAGCCATAAGAGAATGTAGCCTGGGATGCACTGAAATTTCTACCCTCCTAAATCAGTGAGAGGAAGAAATACACTTTTACTGCCAAGGTGAGAGCTGAGCAGGGGAAGAGAAGTATCAGTGGATGAGGCCATTGATGATCGCTGGTGCCCCCAGAGGTAGAATGGATAGGGGACGAGTGGACCCTAGAAAGATGAAGTAGGAACCCCCTAACATTTTATGACCTAGAACAAAGCTCCAACTACCCCCTCTTAGTTATAGCTGTAGAAGTAGGTTGACTAGGGATTAACCAGTAGACAGAAGTAAAAGCATCAGGGAGAAGCCTGAGGAAACATAATGAGATATTCAGTCCTTCCTCCAAGAAATGGAAATTTGCAAGTCATCAGGAAGGTTCAGAATTCCAGTTACTCCTTCTTTGTCCATGCTCATGAGGGAACAAAGTCCTAAATACCAGAAAACAATACACAAATTGTCATGAGTAGACTCCTCACATATACCACGTTCAGTCATTTTTCAGTCATCCCTGACTCTTCATGACCCTGTTTGGGGTTTTCCTGGCAAAGATTCTGGAGTGGTTTGTCATTTTTTTTCTCCAGCTTATGTTAGAGATGAGGAAATTGAGGCAAACAGGGTTAAGTGACTTGCCTAGGGTCACACAGCTAGTAAGAGTCTAAGGCCTAATTTCAACTCAGGAAGATGAGTCTTCCTGACTCCAGGCTGTGATAGATGTGATAGATGATCATTGTCCACTGTGCTACCTACCTGCCCATACACTATGTGCTAGCCCCCAAATAAGACCTAGCCATATAGAGTGGCCAACCATGTGATTAGGCCTGGGTGTAGAGAAAAGTACACAGTGGGAGAGGTATACCAGGAAAATACATTTCGTAAAGGATAAAATGAACTCTGCTGTGTGGCTCTGTCAGTATTTAGCGGAAGTGAAAGTGCAGAAAATCACTGGAGTTGAGGAGATTGAAGAAAGGTTTACTATGGCCACTCCATCATTCCTGAAACTTGTTATCTTGCAGTTCAAAACCCACTACTTCCTAGTGTCTCTCACCTTGCAGAGGCTTCTCTTGGTGCACCCTCCATCCGCACCATAATCCAGGAAAAATCTGTCTGCTAAGCTTCCCCTTTGTGTTTGTTTGCTTGACTCTCGAAGCTCAGAAGTTTGGTTCAAGTACAGTTTGGCCAAGCGACCCCACTGGTGTTTCTTACTGAGCGTTCATAGTACTGTGCCCTGGCAGCTAATGCTCAGTCAGTCAACTTGTACTTTTTTAAAAACCTACCTACAAGTCAGGCACTGTGCTAAGAGCTTGTGATACAAAGAATGGTAAGAGCACAGTCCTTGCCCTCAAGGAACTTAGTGGAGCGGGGAATCCATGCAAAAAATTGTACATGAAAGATATGTGCCACAGAAATGGATGGTAATCTGAGAAGAAAAGTATGGGGCGGGGGGCTTCTGCAGAATGTTTGACTTTAGCTGGGACTTAAAGGAAGCCAGGATGTGGAGAAGAGGAGGGAAAGAATTCCCAGCATGGAGTTGGAAGAAGGCCTATCATGGGTGAGGAGCAGCAGCATCATTAGATCATCATTAGATCATCATTAGATCACATTAGAGTGTGGGTGGAGGAATAAAGGATGAGAAGACTGGAAAGATGGGAAGGGGCCAGATTGTGAAGGGCTTTAGATGCCACAAAAGATCATGTATTGATCATGTGGGCAATAGAGAGCCATTAGAGTTTACTGAGTAGAGAAGTGACATGGTGGGATCTGCACTTTGGGAAAATCATTCTGGTGGCTAGGTGGAGAATAGACTGGAGGGGCGAGGGACTTGAAGCAGGGAAACCATTCACAAGGCTACTGCCAAAGTCCAGGTGAGAGGTGATGGGGGCTTGCCCCAGGGTAGTATCTGTATGAGTGAAGAGAAGGGGCCATATATGAGACGTGTTGTGAATGTAGAAATGACCAACTTTGACAATTGGATATGTGGGGTGAGTGTGAGTGAGGAGTTGAGAATCATGCCAAGACAGTTACCTTGGATGATTGAGAGTATGATGGTGCCCTGGACAGCAATAGGAAAGGTCAGAAGAGCAGAGGGTTTGGGGAGGAAGATATTGAGTTCCATTTTGGACATGTTGCAATATTGATGGAACATCTCATCTAAGGTGTCCAAAAGGCAGTTGGTGGTGAGATGCTAGTGCTCTGGAGAGAGACTTAGACTGTATAAATAGATCTGGGAATCATCTGCAAATAGAGAAGATCACTGAAGCTGTGGGAGCTAATGAGAGTGTAGAAGGGGAAAAAAGGAGAACCCAGGACAGAGCATTGGTGTCCACCCACTGGGAGGGGATTTGATATTGACAGTGACCTAAGGAAGAAGACTGAGAGAGTGGCCAGATAGACAGGAGAACCAGTAGAGAACAATGTAATAAGAAAAGAGGAGAGAGGTTCCAGGAGGAGAAGATAGACAACAGTGGCCAGTGCCAGAGAGAGGCCAAGAAGGATATGTATTGAGGAAAGGCCATTAGATTTGGCAATTGAGAAGAAATCACTGGTCACTTTGAAGAGCGTAGTTTCACTTGAATGATGTGGTAGGAAGTGAGATTGCAGAAGGCTGAGGAATAAGTGAGAGAAGAAGTGGGAACAGCTTTTTCAAGACTTTGAGAAAGAAAAGCAAGGTCTAGGATGAGGATTTGAGGGAATTGTAGGGCATAATGAGGGAGAGTTTAAGGATTAGAAAAGGGAGTAATAAATGGAACAATCTACTGGAGAAGATGAGGGGGGATAGGATCAAAGGTACATGGAGAGAGGCCTTGGCCTTGGCCAGGAGAAAGACTTGAATAAAAGAGGAGAGAATTGCCTAGTGCCTGCTAAGTGTCAGCCTCTGTGCTGGGAGCTGGAAATACAGAGGTAAACATCAATTAGTCCCTGATCTCTAGGTGCATACATCATCTGAGGGAAACAACATGCATCCATATAAGTGAATGCAAAATCTATGTAAATAGAGGGTAATTTTGTCAGGAAGTGAGGAGGGAAGGCATTATAGGCAGGGGGCACTGCCTATGCAAAGGTAGAGGGGAAAATATGAGGAATAGCAATAAAGACAGTTTGGTTCAGTGTGTGAAGGGGAATAATGGATAATAATGCTAAGGAAAGTAGGCAGGAGCCAGATTGTGGCTCACTTTAAATGCCACATAGAGGAGGATAGAACCAGGAGCAAGACAGGTTAGAAACCAAAAAGGGGACTGAGCTAGTCTTCCAGCCCCATTACTTTAGGTCAAGACAAAGGTGTGACTTCCTACAAGAATCTGAGCTAACCAAATCAGTCTCAAAAGTGCCAAGTATTGGCTCCAGACAAACGAATCCATCCTGGGAACAGACCCAGTCATTGGGATCCAATCAGGACCTGATTTTTATCTTGACCGGGTTCCAGTGGGAACCCCCCTACCCTGGAGCTAGTGGTATGAACAATCAGGACTCTAGATAAAGTCTCCCGGCCCACTCGATTTATGGAGTTCATTGGGAGTCTCCCTGATTAAGCCCTTAAACAACAACTTGGAAGTCCTCTCTTCACTCTCCATTTATTTGACTTTTGCTGGAAAGGGAAGAATGGGCCTTGTCAGTAATTGACTGGCTAGAACTTGATCTCTTTTTCTGCGAAAGTTATGAGGAATTGTGCAGTGGTCACATAGAGTAACCTCTCATCAAGGAGAGGAAGAGCACCAGCTTGTATCAAATGAACTGCCCAGGGGCAAACAGGAGGTGCTTTTTTCTGGCTTACAAGTCCTTTTTTTTTTAATTCCATGGGCTACCATGAAGCAAATGGATTGGAAGGGCCTGCCCAGACCTGTTTTATTCACTGCCAACCCAACGGAAATCTGCTAATAAGAAAAGTGGGGAACTGAAGTGCTGACCTAGATTAGCCTAAACGATAACAAACGACACATCACCATTCATTACTTCAGCCATCAGAATCAAGCGGAGTGCCTGAAAATTGCTGTGCCATGCACTTGAAAATCCAGAAGGGCCCTGAAAGCTCTCACGATGGATGGGCCTTACTTCCCAATGCTAGACAGCTCAGCTGCTGAATGCCTGCTGATCCAGAGAGGGAGGTTCGATTTATGGCCAGTACCCTCGTGCCACTTGTGGATGGTATCAAGACTTTCGATTTCAAACTATTAATATGAAACCAGGAGGAAAGTGTTGGGGAAACAAAGGGCCATTGTGGCAGTGCACTTTGTAAAGAGGGAGGAAATAAAAAGGGGTGTCATGTCCAAGTAGAAAGGAACAGGTTTGGGGAGTGCGGGTTCACTCTTTCAAGTTACTAGTCATTCATTCTTTCGACAATGATAATAACTAGCATTTGTATATCACTTTAAGGTTTGCAAGGCACTTTACAAGTATTATCTCATTTGATCCTCACAGCAACTTTGGGAGGTAGGCACTGTTATTATATCCATTTAACAGATGAGGAAATTGAGGTTAAATGCCTTGCCCACAAGTACAGCTCGGAAGTACGGCCAAATTCATAGCCTGGTCTGTCTGATTCCAGGTCCAGCCCTCTATCCACTGTGCAACCTAGCTGCCTAGCCAGCACTTATTAAATGTCTCCAATGTGCCAGGTACTGTGCTAAATGCTGGGGATATAAATGCAGAAATAAGCAGTCCCAGCCCTTCAATAGCTTACATTCTGTTCAGGAAAAGCAACACATATTCAGGTAAATGAATATCAAATATACAAAGTCATTTCTAGAGGAGGGACTAGCAAGACACTGGGCAGGGAGAATCTGTAAAGACTTCATGTAGGATGTGGCATCTGAGCCTCAAAGGAAGCTAGCGATTCTCAGAGACAGAGGTGAGATGGGAAGGGTATTCAAGGCTTGGGGGAGAAGGTGAAGAAGGAATACTGTGTACACAGGGGAGCAAGTAGACCAGTGTAGCTAGAATACAGAGTGTGGATGAAAGGGAATGATGCATAATACTCATGAAAAAGTTCATTGTCAGTGTTTCAAATGCCAAATGGAGGAATTCTCATTTGATACTAGAGGCAATAGGGAGCCATTGGTGTTTCTTGAGCAAGGGAGTAATATCCTTAGACCTTTTTAGGAAAATCACTCTGATGGCTGAGTGGATGATAGATTGGAGACCAGTTAAAAGGCTGTTGCTACAGTCCACGTTGAGAGGTGAAGACCTGAACTAGTATGGCAGCTATGTGAGTGGAGACAAGGGACAAATAGGAGAGAGTGGCAGTGGAACCATTGAGACTCTTGGATCTGTATGGTGATGCTCTTACCATGACATAGCTAGCTTAGGGTGACACAGGTCCCCAGCCACAACCTCATAACACGAGCTTCAGTTCTGGGCCAATGCACTGCTCCAAAAATCGACCACTCTGGGGGTGGAGAAGGTTGGGGGAGGAGCTTCAACAGAAGAGCTTTGGAGGCCCAGAAGGCCAGCTATCAGAGCAGAGGATACCAGGGTCATGGGAGGGGCTCATGTGTGGTTTATGTTTGTCTAAGACGAAAGGTAGCCCAGGTACAGTATCCCAGGGGAAGCGGCAAAGTCAATACCCAGAAGGTATTACTCCAGAAAGGAGTAAGATAAGGCAGAATTTAGATTATTCAGGGTACTTTGAGAAATAGCCTTCAGTATTCACTGTTAGCTCAAGTACCACAACTGGCCCAGCGGCCTGTTTGTCAGTCAAACCATGGGGAGACAGCAGGACTTGGTAGCTGCTTCAGACAATCTATCTGCCTGTTTGTTTTCTGCTCCTCCTCTGTTGGTAGCCCTCTGGCCCTGGCTTGCTGGGATTTTAACAGTCCCTTGCTGCCTTTCTCCTTCCTGGAACCAGTGTTGATTTTGCCCTCTTCCCTCTGGTTCCCATGCCTCAGTTGCTCACTAACTTAAACAAACTCCAACTAGACTGACTCCCACACCAGACCCTGGCATCCTCTGCTCTAATAGCTGGCCTTCTGCATTTCCAGTGCATTTAGTAGGACCTAGCCTGGGCTTTTTAAATTATCATTTACTGAAGAATACCCCACCGTCATTTCCTAGCCCAGCTGGCTGGACACCTGTAAGATACTGGGGTACTGAGGGCTCCATTCAGCCAACCCTCATTGATCGATGGCTGGCTCTCTTCCCACCACTGGGCTCATGTGGTCGCCATGGTCCCTGGCCTTAAAACCCCACTCTCATTTAGAAGACAAGAGTCACTCATCTCAGACAATTAGAGAACAAGTAAATGCTCAGCTGCATGGTTTCCTTTCATGACCACCCTCTTCCTGTTGCCATTTAAACGAAAGTGACTCCCAGTCCCTGGCCCCATGAGCTTTCCCCCAGCAGATTCACAATTTCAGCTCTCTGCCGTGAGTGAACAATTCCCAAAGCTACATGGTTTGCTTCACCATCACCTTGACCTTGACCTTGACCTTTCCAGTCCTGTAACTCTCTAACATTATAATTCCAGAAGTCTCAAGTCCAAGTTTACCTTCTTAAGACCAGTTAGAGAGGACATTTTTCTTAGCCACTGATAATTGGACTTAGTTAACAGCCTACCAGAGGCGGCTAGGTGGCACAGTGGATAGAGTTGGAGGCATTTAGGATTAGAGTCAGGAGCACTGGGCTTGGAGTCAGGAAGACCTAAGTCCAAATCCAGCTTCAGACACCTGCCAGCTTGTGACCCTGGGCAAGTCACTTAACCGTGTTTGCCTCCACTTGCTTATCTGTAAAACGAGCTAGAAAAGGAAATGGCGAACCACTCTAGGATCTTTGCCAAGAAAATCCTAAGTGGGGCCAGGAAGAGTTGGACACAACTGGAATGAGTGGACAACGTCAAACAGCCTACCAGACCCAAAGCTATCTTTCTGATATCCCACCTGCTTCCAATGAGGACATTTAGCAAAAGTTACATGAGCTTGCCTAGGAGTCAGGAGACCTTGGCAATAGGACCATCGCTACCCCATTCTGGGTCTTAATTTCCTCATCTGTAAAATGAACATCTTGAAACGGATGAACTTTAAGTTCTCTCCCAACTCTAAGGTTTGATTATTTGATTGTTTAGAGGCAGAAAGAGCTGGGTTCAGGTCTCACCTCTGACGCATAATGGTTATATGACCCGGAGCAAGTTAGGTAACTACTCAGTGCCCCAGGAAACTCTCTAAAATTATAAATTGTAGAGCAGGTAACAGCCTGCATTGACAGAGGGAATTTCCTCATGTATAATTCCCTACACTAATGAAATAACCAATCTGGTCTAAAAAAAAAAGCTAGTGAGGTTGAGCCAAGATGGAGAGTAGAGACAGGAACTCACCTGAACTCTCCCAAATTCCCCTCCCGACAACTATAAAACAAAACTTCAAATTGAATTCTAGAGTGTCAGAGCCAACAAAAGGTTAGGGTAAATCAATTTTCCATCCCAAGATTATTCAGGAAGTTGTCAGGAAAGGTTTATTACACCAGGGTGGTAGTTGGACCCAAAGATCCCACAGACAGTAAGGGAGTTGGACAACTGGTCATAAAGAGATTACAGGAGACCTTTTGCTGGCACTGGGTATAAGACTCTGATGCATTGCCTACATATGGTTCCAAGTGGTAGTTCCAGGGTGAAGAGGAGTACTAACTCTTGTGGCTGTAGGGGAACAAAGGCCTGAGTCACAGTTCCATGGTGTAGAAGAGTGCTCACAAGGTCACAGGGGCCCTGGTCTCAGTTCCCAAGAAGAAAAGAACACTAGCACTTGTGGCTGCAGGAGAACAGGGGACCTGATCACAGTTCCTGGTCCAACAAGAGCGCTAGCACTTGCAGCCACAAGGGAACAAGATCTCTTCCTTGATAAAGACCAGAGCCAGACCAGGAAAACAGTGGCCTTACCTCTCCTTAAATTATATCACCTTGGAAGAACCAAAAATGTACAGACCACCAGTAATAGCTTTGAAAACAGCAGCCCAAAAAACATGAAGTTGGGACAGTGCCCCCTGCACCCAAAGAGCAGAGCCCAACTTTAACATGAAGTTTTAACTTTTTTACTTTGAAGTCAAGAAATAGGCTAGGAAAAGCAGCAAATAACAACAACAAAGAATCTGACCATGGGAAGTTAGTATGGTGAGAGGGAAGATCAAAATACAAACTCAGAAGAAGATAATGATGTCAAAACATCTATAAGCAAAGTCATATGAAAATGTGAATTGGATACAAGCCAAACAAGAATTCCTGGAAGAGCTAAAAATGATTTTCAAAGTAAAATAAGAGAGGTAGAGGAAAAAATTGAGAAAATAAATGGCAATGACACAAGAAAACCATGAAGAGAGTTAACAGCTTGATAAAAGAGGAACAAAAAATACTGAAGAAAATAACACCTTAAAAAACAGTAATGGCAAAAGAGGGACAAAAAGAACTCCTTAAAAAGCATACTTGACCAAATGGAAAAAAAGAGGTACAAAGACTCACTGAAGAAAATAATTCCTTAAAAATTAAAATTGGGCAAATGGAAACTAATGACTCCATGAGATAGGAAGAAACAACAAAACAAAATGAAAAGCATTAAAAATAGAAGAAAATTTGAACTATTTAAATTGAAAAACAACTGACCTGGAAAATAGATTGAGGAGAGATCATTTAACTATAGAGCTCCAAGTCTGAACTCAGGAAGACCTGAGTTCAAATCCAGTCTCAGATAATTATTAGCTATGTGACCCTGGGAAAGTCACTAACTCTGTTTGCCTCAGTTTCCTCATCTGTAAAATGAGCTGGAGAAGGATCATTTAACTAACACTGAATAGATCATTGGGCTACCTGAAAGTCATGAACAAAAAAGAGCCTAGACATTATCTTTCAAGAAATTATCAAAGAAAACTGCCCTCATATGCTAGAACCAGGGAGTAAAATAGAAATTGAAAGAATCCACCAATCACTTCCTAAAAGAAATCCAAAAATGATATATCCCAGGAATATTATAGCCAAATTCCAAGGGGAAAATATTGCAAGCACCCAGAACGAAGTAATTCACATATTGTGGAGCCACAATCAGGATCACATAAAATTTAGCAGTTTCAGATTAAAGGATTGGAGGACTTGAAGTGACATTGTGGAAGGCAAAGGAGTTAGAGGCTGTTACAACCAAGAATAACCTACCCAGCAAAACTAGGTATGTAATCCTTTCAGGGGGAAATATATTTAATGAAATAGAAAATTTCCAAACATTTCTGATGTAAAGTCCAGAGCTGAATAGAAAATTTGACTTTCAAATACAAGACTCAAGAAAAGAATAAAAACGTAAACAGGAAGAGAAATCATAAGGTACTCAATAAGGTTAAACTATTTACATTCCTATATGGAAAGATGATACTTGTAACTCCTAAGAACTTTATCATTATTATACATAAGCAGAGAGCATGGCTATAAGTTGACCATGATGATATGATTTCAAAAAATAAAATTAAAAGGTGAGAAAAAGGGATATACTGGGAGAAAAGGTAAGGGAGAGGGAAAAGAGGGGGAAATAATCTCACATAAAAGAGGCATGGAAGGAATAGCTTTTACAGTGGAGGGGGAAATGGGGCTTGGAAGTGGTGGGAAGGGCTTGAACTTTACTTTCATCAAAATTGGCTGAAAGAAGGAATAACATACACTCAGGTGGGTATAGAAATCTATGTTAACCTACAGGGAAGTAGGAGGAGAAGGGGATAAGAGAAAGTGTGGGAGACTGATAGAAGGGAGGGTGGATTAAGGGAAGCGGTGGTCAGAAGCAAAACATACTTGAAGATGTATAGATTAAAAAGAAAGAGAGAAAAAGAAATGGGAAAATAGGATAGAAGGAAATATACAGTTAGTGATCATAACTGTGAATGCGAATGAGATGAGCTCACCCATAAAATGAAAGCAGATAACAGAATGGATTAAAAACCAGAATCCAACAATATGTTGTTTACAAGAAACACATTTGAAAGAGACACACAGAATAAAAATAAGAGTCTGAAACAGAAAATCGTATGCTTCATCTGAGTTGAAAAAAAAAGCAGTGTTAACAATCATGATCTCAGCCAAAGCAAAAGCAGAAAGAGACCTAGTTAAGAGAGATAAGCAAGGAAACTAAATTTTGCTAAAAGGTATCATAGACAATGAAGTAATTTCAATACTAAATATATATGCACCAAATGGCATAGCATCCAAATTCTTAAAGGAAAAGTTAAATGAGCTACAGGAGGAAATAGACAGCAAAATTATACTAGTGGGGGATGTCAACTTTCCTTTATCAGAACTAGTTAAACCTAACCACAAAATAAAGAAGAAAGAAGTTAAGGAGATGAATAGAATGTTAGAAAAGTTAGATATGATAATCCTCTGGGGAAAACTGAATGGGAATAGAAATGAGCATACCTTTTTCTCAGCTGTACATGGCACCTACAGAAAAACTGACCACTTATTAGGGCATAAAAACCTCACAACCAAATGCAGAAAAGCAGAAATAGTATATACATCCTTTTCAGCTCCTAATTCAATAAATCCTGCATTCAAAAAAGGACCATGGAAAATAGATTAGAATTAATTTCAAGCTAAATAATCTAATTCTAAAGAACGACTGGGTTAAAGGACAAATCATAGAAACAATAAATAATTTCCTTAAAGAGAATGACAAAAATGAAACAACATACTGAAATTTATAGGATGCAGCCAAAGCAACATTTAGGGGAAAATTCATATCTTTAAATACGTCAATAAAATAGAGAAAGAGCAGATCAATGAATTGAGCATGCAATTAAGAAAACTATAAAAGAACAAATTAAAAACCCCCAATTAAACAACAATTTGGACATCCTGAAGATCAAAGGTAGCATACCAATCAGCCTACCAAAAATGATTTTATGGAACTAGAAACAATAAATGTTCAAAAATATTTATAGCAGCTTTTTTGTATTGACAAAAAAAAAAATGAAGATTGAGGGGATGCCCGTCAATTGGGAAATGACTGAATAAATTGTGTTTTATGATTGTGATAGAATACTATTGTGCTGTAAGAACTGATGCACAGGATGGTTTCAGAAAAATCTGGAAAGACTTATATGAACTGACGCAAAGTGAAATGAGTAGAGCCAAGAAATTGTTGCACATAGTAATGTCAATATTGCATGAAGATTAATTGTGAATGACTTAGCTATTCACAGCAATACAATGATCTAAGACAATTCCAGAGAAAGAACTGATGGAGTCTGAATTTAAATTGAAGCATACTTTTTTGCTTTCTTTTTTTCTTTGATCTGTGGTCTCTTTTGCAACATGGCTAATATGGAAATTGTTTTGCATGTCTGCACATGCATCAAACTGCTTACCTTCTCATGGAGAGGTGAGAGGAGGGAAGGAGGAAAATTGGAACTCAAAATTATCTTTTAAAATTAATGCTAAAAATTTTTGTTACATGTCATTCAGAAAAATAAAATAAGAGAAAAAAAGCTCGCGGTGACTTTAAGAGAGCTATTTCAGCAAGGTGGTTGGGGTGGAAGGCAGATTCACAGATTTAGAGCCAGAAGGGAGCTAAGAAGAAAACACTCAGCAGAGAGATGAATTTACTCACGTGGATGTGTGTGTGTTCCTTTGTAATAAAGCCTGGAGAGTGTTCCTAATGTGCTTTATAAAATCCAAGTCATTTTCACCAAATTATTGCAAACTAGGTTGTAAATTCAAGTCCAACTCCTTCACCTTCATTTTATCAGGGAGGAGACTAAGGCCTGAGGTCACAGAGGTAATAAGAAGAAACAGAGGCAAGATTTGAACCTGGGGCCAGTGTTCTTCTCACTAAATAGATTAGAACGGAGCAGGACTGAGGAAGGAGACAGAGAGGTAGAAACAATGCTAATCTATGGAATTTTCAAGGAAATGAAAATGAAATTGATGTAATGGGAAACCTCAAGGTTTTTCTCTTCAACTCTTCTGCACACCCCTGACTGGAGGGTGCGAGAGGAGGGGCCAATGGAGGGTAACTAAGCAATAATGCTTCTAGTTACTGAGTATTATAATCACTATCATGTGGTTAATGGGGATAGCGGATCACACTGGATAATAAAGCTTGTAATTTAAACACTGGTTTGCTAAATGAGGCCTGGTTTTCATCTGCCACTTATAAACTAGCTCTGAAGAATGGGTAGAATTCAGGTTGGCAAAGGGGAAGATCAAGGACATTCAAGGGGGGAGGAATAGCATCTCCAAAGGTATGGAGGTGAGAGTCTGCAATGTATAATTTACTGTACAATGAATAATTTACTCTTTGAGAAATATAAACAGTAAGGCCTGATTCAAAATAACTGATTAAATAAGTTCCTTTTAATTAGTCAATCAACAAGCATTTATTAAGGGTTTACTATGTGCCAGGCATGATGATAAGTGCTGGGGAAACAGAAAATTGAAAACAATCCCTGCCCTCAAGGAGCTTATATTCTGGGTTTTTTTTTTAAATAAATGTTTGCTCATTACCCTTTGTTTTCATATCATCTGTATTTTCAATTTCATTTTACCCTCCCAGAGAGCCATACTTTGCAATAAATTAAGAAAAAAGAGAAAACAAAAAAAAATCAACAAAACTAAGCAACTTATAAAAGAAGTCTGATGTTATATGCAGTATCCCCTAACTATAGTCATCCACTTATGCAAAGGAACAATGGGAGGCATCTTCTCCAATCTCTTCTTCAGGGCCAACCATGGTCATTATGTTTCTGTAAGTATTCAGTTTTGAGTGTTTTATTGTTGCCGCACTTCTCATTTCCATTGATATAGAGATCATCATGTAGATCATTTTCCTGGTTGCGCTAACTCCACTCTTCATCTCTATGTACAAGTCTGCCAATGCCTCTCAGTATTCATCATTTTTGCCATTTCTTACAACACATTGATATGCCGTTATACTCATGTACCACAATTTGTTTAGCCGTTCCCTAATTGATGAGCATCTGCTTTGCTTCTAGATCTTTGCTATCACAAAATGTGCTGCTGTAATATATGGAGCCTTTCTTTTTGTCATTGACCTCCCAGTGGAATCTCTCTGGGTCAAAGGGTAAAGATATTTTAGTAACTTTATTTGCATAATTCTGAATTGCATTTGCGAATGGTATTAACAATTTACATTAGTGTGTCTGTCTTTCTACAACCCCAAAGAGCTTACATTCTAATGGGGCAGATTATATATAACTATATACAAAATATATGCATTGTAAATGGAGAGAGAGAGACAGAGAGAGACAGAGAGAGAGAGAGAGAGAGAGAAAGAAAGAGAGAGAGAGAGAAGAGAGTATTGTTAACTGGGCCTGGATGGTGGGACTTGAGCTGAGTCTTTTTTCCCTAATTAATTTATTTTTTTTGTTACATTTTAAGTTCCAAACTTTCTCCCTACTCCTCACTAGAGATGGCCACCACTTGACACAGATTTATAAATATATGTAAAACCATACTATGCATACTTCTATGTATCCATTCTTTTTCTAGAGGTGGATAGCATCTTCCTTCATAGGTCTTTCCTAATTGATTTGAGTATTTAAAATATTCAGAATAGGGGGGTGGAGCCAAGATGGTGGCATAGCAGCAGCAACATATCGCAGCTCTCACATAGCCACCCCAAAATATCCATAAAATAACTAATCCTAGAACTCCAAAACGCACACAAATATACCTTCCACTAAAGTCAGCTCGGCTATGAGGAACCATATCAGCACTGCGAACTGAAACCAGCCTGGCCTGAAGCCGCGGCTGTGCCCCAGGGGTGGCTGGACGGGAGGAGCAGAGGAGCCTCTCTGGCAAGCAGATTAGCGGCAGCTGCGAGCAGCGTTCAGAACTAGGTCAGTGGGACTTGTGAAATTGGGGGAGGAAAGCGAAAAAGCAGAGGTTTTGCACCTGCCTCCACGTTACAGCTTCCTCACCTGCAGCCTGCAGACAGCAGGGGGACTAAGTGATTGTTCAGAGGCCAGTGCTCTCGCGTTGAGCAGTCTGGATCCGGATTGCCATCTTGGGCTTTCGGTCCTGGAGTCTTCATTATCCAGTGAGCCGGAAGTAAGTAGGAAAGGGACCCAGCACCTTCCTGAGAGATACGGCAGCCAGGAGGACCCCAGCGATTTGGGACAGAGCTTTCCCTTCTGGAAGCAGAGCCCCACAGAGATTTAAAAAAAAAATCACAGACTGACCAACCATGAGTAAGAATAAGCATAAGAAGCAAAGTAAGAACAGCAACCAAACCCTAGATTCCTTCTTTGGGGAAAAGAAGGATCATGGCAAAGAGAGTGAGGAGGAGAGTGCAGCCAGAGCTCCCCCACCAGGGGCCTCCAATAAACATGAAGAATGCCTTAAAGCTA
>CM053582.1:55329346-55374135 GCA_028627135.1 Pseudochirops cupreus | reverse complement strand
GAAAGCTTTTAAAATTCTTTTTCCATCTGGCAAATTCAACTTTTTAAGGCATTCTTCTCCTCATTGGCTTTTTGGGCCTCTTTTGCCATTTGAGTTAGTCTATTTTTTAAGGTGTTATTTTCTTCAGTCAGGTTGTTGACTCTCTTATCATGATTTTCTTACATCATTCTCATTTCTCTCCCCAGTTTTTCCTCCACTTCTCTTATTTGTTTTTCAAAATCCTTCTTAAGCTCCTCTGTGGCTTGTAACCAGTCTACATTTTTCTTGGAAGCTTTTGGTGCGGGAGTTCTGACTGTTGTCTTCCTCCCATTCCACGCTTTGATTCTTTTTGTCCCCCAAAAAGGAATCCAAAGTTGGATTAATGGACTTTCTTTGCTTCCTTTGCCTGCTCGTGCTGCCATTCAGTTACTTGACTTTTGGGCTCAGTAGAACTCTGCTTTCAGAGGGGAGAGCTCTGTCCCAAATCGCTGGGGTTTTTGCAGCTACTGGAGGTATTAGGAGGCCGCCACAGCTCCCTCCAGCTTTGGCTCACTGGTCATGCACCTCAGGACCACCACCCAAGACCACGATCCCAATCCAGGCAGCTCAAGGCAAGAGCACTTAGCCTCTGAAGGATCACTTGGCCCTCCTGCAATCTGCAGGCTGGGAGCTTCTGAAGCAGCCATGTGGAGGCAGCTGCAGGGCTGCCATTTCAGTCTGCTTCTAGCTCTGGAGGCAGGGGCCAGTTCCTCTCCCCCAAATTTAGCCGAGTTCCTTTGTCCTTGGCTCTCATGGGTTGGTAATTCTGTAAACTGCCACAGCTGCTGGTGATCCAGTCTCCTGAAAGCTCCAGCTGCAGCTTCTCCTGGACGGCCTGGGGCTAAAACCTCATGGGGCTGGGCTCTGCTCCCAGCACTCTCAATGAGCCCTTTCTATCCATCTGCCAGGCTGCCTTCAGTGGGGGCCTTGTTTCTCTGCCATTTTATGAGTTCTGGAGCTCTGAAATTTGTTTAGAGTCATATTTTATAGGTATTTGAGGTGGTTATGGTGGGAGCCACAGAGTTCTTGTGCTTCTACGCTGCCATCTTGACTCCTGTTTGTTATTTTAAAAATGTTTATTTTGTGAAATGTTCAGTTAAGTATTTCCCAGTTACATTGTTATGAGGTTCTGGGTGTGGGGGAAAGAGTTGTAGGCAGTATCTCTGGGGCATCTGACGTCTCTGCTCTAGATCAGCCCATTGCTCTTTGTATTTGTCAGAATTCTAAAGGGATTTTTTTTTTTGCATCAAAGTTTTACAAATGGCTTTTGTTTTTATACCATAGTCATTTCCTATTATATGCCTCTCTTAACCCCTCACTCAATGAACCATTCCTTATAACAAAGAAAAACAGCTAAGCAGAACCTAAATGATTTAGCAGACATATCTGGTGGCGTATGCAACACTCTGTCCCCATAGGCTCCCACTTCTCCAAGGAAAGGAGGGAGGCATGCTTGCTCATCTTTTCTCTGGAACAAAGATTGGTGAGTACAATCACTGCACTCTGCTAAGGTTTTATTCGTTGACATTATTGTAGTCAGTTTTGGTATTGTTTTCCTGGTTCTGCTCATTTCCTTCTCAGTCAGGTAACTAGCATTTATTAAGTACTCACTATGTGCCAGGCACTGTGCTATGCGCTGGGCCTACAAATACAAAATGCGAGTCAGTCCCTGGCCTCAAGGAGCTGATGGGGGAGACAAGGGATAAAAACCAAACTAACTATGTACATAAGAGATATGTACAAAGTTGATGGAAGGGAGTAGGATCCAGGGAACCACAAAAGGCCTCCTGAAGATGTGGCACTCGAATTTTGTCTTGATGGAAGCCAAGGAAGTGAGGAGGCAGATAATATCATGGGTTTCACTTGGTTTCGCTTACTTCACTCTCCATCAGTTCAAACAAATCTTCTGATGTTTCTCTGAATTCTTCACTTCTGGTTGCTTAATGGCACAGTAATATTACATTACATGAGCATAGCAAAATTTGTTCTGTTATTTTCCCAGTCATGGGTGCTCACCTTGGCATTCAGTTTTGTGCGATGACCAAAAGGATCACCATCATCCCATCTTTAAAGGCAAACTTCCTTTCTAAATATGTGTCTCTGCTCTCTACTGCTTCTCCCTGCATTTATACCTGATTGCTATGGCAGAAATGTGTCCCTTCTCCCTTCTAGGTCTCAGTTTCATCATCAGTAAAGTGAGAGGATTGGCCAAGATGACTTCTAAGATCCTTTTCAGATTGAAATCTAAGATCCTAATCCATTTTCAATCTATTTGAAGGGGTTAGAGCAATACTTGCTGAATATTTATGGATGTGGTCAAGTGATGACAACAAGGGTGGCAGAATCTGATTTTTAATTTGCATTTTGGCCAGAAAAATGCATGCATGCCAAGAGGACATCATACTGGAACAGGTCACCAGATGAGAGTTTCTAGAGACAAATTAAAAGCAAAATGACACATTTTGTCATAAAAACAATTTCCTTGAAACTTCATTTTTCAACCAAGATAACATGAGGCCTTTAAGTGAATGCCTGCTGGGCTGTTACTTCGATGGACTTGGCATTCAAGCCAGGGTCACTTACACAGGCATGCAGACTTCTCTTGATGCTAAGGCTAATTTTATTGCCTTGGCAGGAGCTATTCCCATTCTTTCACTAAGAGCTGTGTATGGTCTGTCATGTCACTGAGCTGTGAAGGGAAATGTCTTTGACTAGTTCTCTCATCACAGACTTTCCACTGTGGTAAAGACTGGAATTTGTCTCTCACTCGGGAATTCAGAACTCTTCAGGCAAGCCAGTGAGACAGAGAGGGTTTGTGGACCTCTCCCAACATCTGCAGGCCTGTTTTGGAGCATGTCTCTCCATAGGGGTAAGAGTTCGAATTACAGACCTGGATTGCTGGATAACCTCAGATAACCCATGCAATAGTGTTTTGTTTTCAACTGCTCATCTGGAGAATGAAGACGATAGTATGAATCTGAGGGTCTTGGGCAAAGTGCATCCCTTTTAACAAAGATCAGCAACGCTCTGGCATCAGAGGATGAGTTCCTCAAAAGACCTTAATTAAACCAAAAGATCAAACTTCCCACCAAAATATGAACCATGCTGTTTTCAAGCAGAGCTGTAACTAGCAACTTTCGGGTTTTGACTGAGTTAGAGATCAGGGATCTGTTCCAAGGGAAAAGACAGTGGCCTTGTGGGAAGAGATCCCAGGAAGGTCTGAGGATAAAGCCAGAGAGGAGCAGGGCATGGTTGACCTAGCAAGGTGAAGTCATTAAGGCACAACAAAAACAGCTTCTATTCTGATCAAGGAATAAAAGTGCCATAAGCATATAAATGAAACAAATGCTAAAACTGTAAAATATTTTAAAATCACAATTTTGAATGTTAGTGCCCTTAAAACTTGGGTACCCTGAAAAGCCCCAGTCACCCACCCTAGTTTTAGCTCTGGTTTCAATCATATGCCATTTTATAAAACTATTATCGTATACAAAAATGTATGCTTCCAAACACATATATTAGAGCTGACTCATTGCTTTACTCAATGTTTTACTCGACTTTGACTTATTAAATATTCCCTTTACACAGTACCTTGTACAGGCCTGCACAGAGCAGAGCAAAGCCACAGTTGCAGGCCTGGGAATGAGATGACAGTAAGCACCAAGTGCATGGGCACAACCATGGGTCAAAGCCAGAGCCCCAGAGTCGGCCAAGACAGAGCCACATGCCCAAAGGCAGGAGCCTGATCAAAGGGCAAAGCCAAGCAATTTTAAACCGGTGGGGCTCCCTTATTCCCTGCCTCCAAGTGCCAATGCCTGGGCCCCTGGGACAGGGCCAATCCAAGAAGCAGATGTGGGCTCATTAGAGGCTGGCACCTGCCCTCAGAGGTTAGGTACCAAAAGGATAAAAGAACCCCATGGGGAGGACTTTCTGAGCTGAGCACAAAGACCCTTTGTTAAACAGAGTGAGGTGGCTAGATGGCACAGTCAGGGGAGCACTGGGCCTGGAGTCTGAAGACCTGAGTTCAAATCTGAACTGAGATACTTACTAGTTGTATGACACTTAACTTCTGTCTGCCTCAGCTTTCCCACCTGTAAAATGGGTAAAAATAATAGTGCCTACCTCCTGGGGTTCTTTATGAAGCATTTAGTACAATGCCTGGCACTTAATAAATGCCTATTCCCTTGCCCACCTCCCACCCCCACAGGTAACATGAACGTCATCATGGTGTTCATCACTGTGGCCTTGAGGTTCCAGAGGCGCTGGTAAAAGAATCATCTTGTCCCATCATGACCCTTTGAAAACACTTCCCATCCTGAGTGGATCCCACACAAATATTGCAAGTGGAGAGAAAAGCACCTAAGTAAGAATTCCTCCCTCCCCCCTTCAGTTCCCCATCCAACTGCCTCACATGGAGTAAGAGGTGATGAGGATTTTAAATGTTTCTGTGGACATGCTGACTCCTTGACAAAGAGGCAGGGCTGAAAAGGAGGCTGAGACTTTGCAGGTTAAAGCACCGAGGTTTTCTACAACCACCACCCATTGGGAAGCAAGCATCAGGAGAACTCACCTTTGGGCTGACCATCCCATTCGAAGTTCCTAAAGGAAGGTGGAGCTGATTTGCTTTTCTAAAGTCCTTCCTCCTAGCTGCTCTCCCTGCTTCTCCGAAGGGATCTTACTATAGCACAGGCCTGACCAAGTCACTCTTTTGCTCAAACACTTAGATGGCTCTCTTTTACCTCTGAAGTCAGAGCACCCAGTTTAGAAACTGGCTCTGATATCTCCAACCTGTGGGACCTTGAGAAAGTCATTGCCCTCTGATCCTCGGTTTCTTTGTCACTCCATATGTCTAAGCAATTCCCGAATCCTGCTGATTCTCCTTTCCTATCTCTCGCATCTGACCTCTTCTCTTCAATCACATAGCTGTCACCTTGGGTCAGGCCCTTGTCACCTCTCACCTAGATTACAGCAATGGCCTCCTGTCTGGTCTCCCTGCCTCAAGCCCATCCTATACACTGCTCCTGCTAAAGGGATTTTTCTGATGATGTGATCTCTGTGCTAGCTGATATGAGGTAATAAGCAAATTCGATATTTTGTCAATAAACCAAGTCCTTTATACTATTTAAGGGAACACTACTTCATTTTACCAAGCAAGGAGTCACTCCGAACTTGTTTTTGTAAGTACAAGTTTTTGCACAGAATAATAGATTTTCAACCAACTCTAGGGACTTCCTGTTGTTTCTAGGAAGAAAGAGAAACTCCTCTGCTTACTTCTTAAAATCTCTTACCAGCTGGCTCTAACCACAATTTCAAGCCTTCCCATTCTTCATGCTGCTATCCAAACAGTCCTTTTCTCTGAATTTCACGCATATCACCCCAGCTCCCCTTTCTATGCTTTTGTATTGGCTGTCTGAACCCCAAGTTTGGAATACATCACCCCTTCCCCTATGCTACAATTCAGATGCCATCTTCTCCAATGATGGATGACCAGGAAGACTTTTATGACCTCACCCTCCCAATTCTCTCCTCGACTACTTTGTATTTGGAGGCATTTATTCACTTTATGCTGTGTATATCTGATATGACTTGACTTCCCCATTCAAACATAAACTCCTTGCAAGTAGGAATCTTCTCCTTTGCCGTTTCATTCTTTGTATGTATGCCTGGTGCATAGTAGGCATTTATAAATTGTTGATTGATTTAAATGAAGTTGGATTAGATGACCCATGAGTTTCCTTCTAACTCTCAATCTAGAATCCTCTAAAATACCAACTCCTCAGCATGGTACTTAAAGCCCTCCCCTCTGGTGCCCTTATATCTTTCCCAATTTATTCTTATCACTGCTCTGTCCAGACTCAACTGTCTAGTCAAACTGCCCAATGATGTGTTTTCTGTACATGTACATACTTTTTGCTTCTGCACAAGTGGTCCCCAGGCCTGGAATGCACTCTATCCTCGCAGTTCCCCAGGTAGCATCCTTTGCATAGAGCTAACATTTAATAAAGGCATGTTGCATTGAACTTGTTCCCTAAAACAAGGAACAGTTAGAGTTTACCGGCCATAGGGGTTAAAAGGAATGTCTCAATAGCTTTTACCATTTGTGGATTGGCTCTACAGTGGGAACCTGAGTGCAAAGTCTCTATTTGTTTTCATTGCCCTTGAGTTCCTTTCATGGCTTTGGTTTCATGGTGGGCCTAACTAGAGAAATGGAAGATGACACCGACCAAATCCCTGGACTTTCCATGACCAGAGGGAAGCAAAGAATCTGCTGATTTGGATGGTTTATGTAACGGCTCTTAACTTTGTCATTGGTGAAGCTCCTTGGGTTCTAGAAAATTAATTTTTAGTTGATCATCTGTTTATGTAATTAGTACAGTTATGCCTTATTAACGTAATTAGTGTAAGCACGCATAAGCAGCTATAACAGGTAATTACATAATTGAGTCATTGTAAAAATCCTTGTGAAATGGAAAATAATGCTTTGGCACATCTGTAAGCAAGAAAGTCTTCTTCTTTTGTACTTAGACAAGTCTGGGGGCATTTGGATCCTATTACCTTGTTTAAGGAGTTCAAGGTTTCAAACAGGGCTTCTAAGGTGTGAGAGCACTTCCAAAGTTGGCATACAAAACTTATGGTCCCACTTTGATTCTTTCCTCTAAAACCAGAGGATATAGACCAGAGTTCAAAGCTCTCTTATATGAGCTAAGTCCTATCTTCCAAAAGTTGAAACAGTATTTACACCTGACCATGTATATAGTGGGGTTAGGAGGGAATGACAGGGACCCCCCAATTACTTGAAACCCTCCTAATCCATCTCATGAAATTACAGGATGTAAAGGTCAGATAACAGACAATAAGATATGATACTCTAATCAACCTCTCTCTCCCCTCCCACTTAAATAAAGTATGGGAAACCAATAGTTGGGAAACTCAGAAGATGCATGGTTTTTCCACTTGTTTAAGACAAGGGAAAGTTGTTGTCCTTGGCACACCATACCTATAGCTTAGTGGAGACATCAAAAGGCTTGGCTTTAGGAATCTGGGGAGTGTGCCCTGTCAGAAGAATCTATTTTTCCTTTCATGCTAGATAAATATGGTTTCAATATGTAGTCAAGTTGCATATGTATATTTTCAATCCCAGACAAATGAGCAAACCAGGTTTATTATCAAAACAGATCAGAATATCAAACAATTACATAGCCAACTGCAGAAGGTAGACTGGTTTCTCTCAACCCCATGAATCACAAGATCATAGATTTGGGCAGGAAGGAAACTTAGGGGTCATCTAACCCAATTCCTATATTGAACAGATGAAGAAACTGAAGCCCAGAGAGGTGAAGTAACAAATAATGGGATCCTCGATTTGGAGCTATAAGGGACCTTATATACCCTCATCGTATATACAAGGAAACTGAGGCTGCACTTAAGTAACTTGCCCAAAGTCCCAAAGTGAAGTGTTTGAGGTGGGATGCAAGCTTAGGTCTCATCAAGCCCTGTTCCCTGGACATTCTCTCACTCCTGTTCAGTGGGCTGGGAAGGAGGTCAAGTCTACTTTTGTTGATGCCACCTCTCATCTTCAAGGATTCTTTCACCTTTGCAGTTCCGATTCCCTATCCCTACTCCTATCTCCAAGAAGTTGGTGTTTGCACGCTTCCTGACAATTGGCTTTTAACTATCCGGTTCCAACCTATTTTCCTGGATGATTATATATTTTAGCCCCTTTTACACTGATTCCGTCTCCTGTACAGGACACTCAATGTCCCAGCTCTATACCTGTGCACAGGTTGTCCCTTATGCCTGTAATGCCTCCCTTCTCACCTCGGCTCCTTCTGGAAGTTATGTTATATATATATATTTGGGATTTAATTTTCTCTGTACCTACTGCTATCACCATCGGTTGTCTGAAGGCAAAGACTGTCTAGTTTTTGGTTTTAGATCCCTAGCACCTAGGCCAGCACCTGCCACATAATACAAGCACTTAATAAATGACAGCTGAATTGACTTTACGTGTACCACTCATGGTAGGAATTTCTACCATTGCTGAGGGAAAGGCATTACCGAGGGTCCCTCTAAACCAGGCTCTGGAAACAACTGCTTCCTACACCTGAGCAAGGCAGGTGGGTCCTGCCCCCTGGAGGAGCCAGCCTGATTTCTGGGCAATTATGATATCACATTCTCTCTTGGAAAGGACAGGGAAGAAGGCCATGGCATCTGCTTCCAGGCACACTCTCCACTTCTTAGCCCTTCCCACCACTTGCCCACAGTCTTGTGTCTCTACTTGGGACAATATCCAGCAGCCCCTCCCTTCCTTTCCACCTTCTAAGGCATAAGGGGCAATGTCTGAGGCCAGTTAGGGTGCTACCAGCACAAGGATCAGCTGCCAGGGACCTGTCCCCAAAGCCTGCATGCCATCTATGTTGCTAGAGGGGAGATATTTGGGGGGGAAGGGGAGAATTGAATCTATTATTATCACTTACTACTAGAGAAGCAAAGAGAGACAGAGTCATTAATTTTGATGGGCCTTGAGAATTTTCTGAGCATATTTGCAGCTTGGAATTTTCCTGGTTTATATTATGCCGAGTTTTTTTTTGTTTTTTTTTTTTTTTTATAGCTGGTCTTCATAGCAACCTAGTTCTTTGGTTTATTGTTTTGTTTTGTTTTTTTCACATTTTTGTTTTGTACAAATTTGCGCCTGCAAAGGATCAGCAGTGATCACAGCAATGTCCTTGTGGCTTCAGTGAACGTGGAACCTGCTCAGTGTGAGGAACAGCAGGGGAGGGAAGGTCAAGAGAAGGTGGGTGAGGAGTTGGGCTGACAGCAAACCAAACGTGACTGAGTGAAGAACAACAGGCCTCCCACTTGGGGCCCCTCAGCCTTCCTCTGTCTGACATCCAGATCAGATGCTGGTCCTTCCCTATGGAGCTCCTTCTAGCCCTTCTTTTATGGGAGAAGAAACTGAGGCCCAAAGAAATGAAGGCTCTTTCCTTCCAAGATCATAAAGATGACAAATGGAAGAACTGAGGTTTGAGCCCAGAACCTCTGGCTCCAGCATTTCTTCCTGCAAGAACAATGTGGCTCAGTGGAACAGACAGTGGGACCTGGAGTCAGGAGAGATATGGATTTGACTCCAACTCCCTACACTGAGTAGTTAGGGGACCTTGGGCAACTCACTCAATCTTTATTAAGTCAGCAAGCATGCACTTATGTGGCTATTGGGTGCCAGGCATTGGGGTAGGTGCTAGGGATATAAAGGCAAAACCATGTCATTTACTGACATAAAGGATCTTACATTCTACTCTAAGCCTCAGTTCTCTAATCTGTAAAATGATGATATAATATAATGTAAATATACATACATACATATATATACATACATACATACATATATATATATATACAGGGAGAGAGAGAGAGAACACTTTGTACTTGTAAATCTCAAAGTGCTAGGTGTCAAGCATGACTATTATTACTTTCATGAGATTCCTTGTCTGTTCAAAAATCAACAATGGCTTCCCATTGCCCACAGACTCTTTATCCTGGCATTCACAGCCATTCTCAACCTCGCTCCAAATTCTCTGAAATCGGGAAATCAAATTTTCCATTTTTCCTGCACAAGTCACTCATTCCATTCAAACCAGTATAAATGTCAACTCCCTCCTGCCCCTCTGCCTTAACACACCATGGCTCCAAACCCAGAGAGCTTGGATAGGTTACCTCTGGAGCTGCCCAGGAGGAATGAAAACTGAACCAAAGGAGAACTCCCAAAACCATGCTGTGGAGATCCAAGACCCTTGGAAATATTGCTGGGAACCAAAATGCCTGCAGAGTTTACCATGTGCATGTTGGTGTGACCAAGGAAGCTGGCTGTGGAGAGGATAGAGAGGAGTAATATGTGCCAGGATAGTGGAAATGGGGTCTATTCAGGACTGTGCAGGATCTGCAGAAAGCAATAGAGATGCCCTCCCCTTGCATCCCCTTCTATCATGGCATAGAGGTGACAATGGCTTCCCAAAGGCCTTCCCAGCATGGTGGAGCCAGCATGTACAAAGACACAGAGGCCAGATAGAGCAAGGTGAACTTAGGGAACAGAACACAGCCCCACTTGGCTAGAATGATGAATGTGTAGAAGCTAGTAGTCTGAAGACCTGGTCCAAGGTCAAGCCTAGCTAAGGTCAGAAAAACTCATCACCAGGTTGGCCACAGTAAATCTCAAATGCTGAGGGCTGGTAATCTGGGTCAGTGGAGTCGGCCGCCCTCCTGCATCCACCAAGGAAATCACTTTGTTCACTTGGCACCAAGACAATGGTGACAGGGTGAGGGGGTGAGGAAGATGGGCAAATTGCAGAGAAGACAGTCCAGCCATGCATGTAGTCATGCTGGGAGGGGCTGCAGCCCGTCCCCCAAAGTGTATGGTGGGATAGCAGCATGGGTCAGCAGAGAGTGTCTGTGTAGGAGGCAGAAAAGAAACACATGTTCGAGGTGGGGAAGAGAACAAGTCTAGTAGGTGTTTCCAAGAACATTTTCCAGGCCTTTGCCAAAGGACCTCCCCAGGTCAGTCTGGCTTCTTCTATATTCTGAGCTCAGATGCGGGGCTGTACACCACTATGAGCACCAGAAATGGGACAGTCCTGCTGTTGTCTCATAATAATCATGGAATGACCTAGAATAGCGAGGCTGAGAAAGCCAAGGTCACCTTCAGCACGCAGAGCCAATTGGGACACAAGGCACTTCAGGCTCCAACTTCCCTAAGCCCCTTTTGGTCATGGATCAGAAGGGTTGGGATTTTGCAATCACTTGTTCTTGAGAAGAGTCTTTGTTGCAGTGTGCTGGATTATGTAAAATGCCAGGATCTTAGGAGTGGCTGAAGGGCCCATGTGGAGCTTAGCTGATGCAACCCCCATGGGTGTTTTGGCATGAGGGTAGAGCAGTGGTTATCACAGAAGGGACCAATGTGGAGCAAAAGTTGGAGAATCTGGCCCTTTACCACCCATGTTTCCTTGGGCAAGTTGCTTCACCTCTTTAGACCTCAGTTTTCCCCAATTCAGTTGGACTCAATGGTCTCTAAAACTATCCTTCCATGACAGAATGTCATTGGTCAAAGTTGGACCCATTTCCTTCCTGAGGCCGGGAGCAGGCTGGTGTGCATGTGTCGATCCGAGACACTGAGGAATGGACTGACTATACCTTGACCATTCACCTTGAATGAACAGAATTTGCCTCTGCAGTACCACAACATTCCTTTCACCCCAGCTATTCACACAGCAAGAAAGACCTTTAGAGAGGCTAAGCCTAGCCTCTTAATGTGATTGTGGGAGAAGTAGGTTCAGAGAGGAAAAAGAATTTGCCCAGAAAACCTCTCCCTTCCCATAGCTTTAAAATTCCTGAAAATTCTGCCATCTCTGGGAGGGACAAGAGCCCCTTGGGAGGGCTCTAATTCTATTATCCACATGCTTGGGTTATCTATCACTCATTAGTTGACAATATCTATTCTTGTTACGTTCTGTGCTTGCTAATAGCCAGGAGATGTTTCCCTTATTGGGGGAGAAGTCAACCTTCTTTCGCCAAGTTTACTGATATGAGCAAAGGGAAGAGATCAACTATCTCAGTGGGTATCCCCAATACTTTTTTAACATCTAGTTCAAGGTAACAGTTTTGGCAAAGCAAAGGAATGGCAGGAAAATGGAGAGGAAAGTTGCATTTTGATAATAGGACAGGATATGAATATGGGTCAAATAGAATCAAAGGATGTGGTCCACAAGTGCACATAGCCAAACATGGCATCAAAGGCCAGTGTGGCCTGTCTGAGGGCCCCTGGGGTCCTGCCCTCACTGGGAACCCTGCCAAGACATTTAGAATGGGCCCCACAGCAAAGTCATTGAGCCTTGGCTGCAAAGGCTAGAAGACACTGAGCAAGTCACGTCACTTTTCTGCACCTCAGTTTCTCCCTTGGCATAAAGAGAGGGGTTATACTCGAGGACTTCTAAGGTCCTCTGATTCTATTACTGTGGTCCTCTTATTCTATTACTAGTTCTTGGAAACTTCAGCCTGTACCAAACACTTAAAGTGGATCATAGACAAATGTAACTAGGGACTAGGCAGCTAACTATGGATGGAGAGGTGGGATCTGAAGGATCCAGCCTGACAAGGTACCTGAACTACTACCATTAGGGACACTTTGGTGCTTTTTAAAAACAAAACCAAAGCAACCCCCCCCCCCCGAATATGATCAACTCCATAGAGTTAATCAGATCCATTCCCTAACAGAGGGAAGGAGACACATGTTGCACAATGCGTTTCAATGGTGGAGAAAGGGAGAGGAAATCTTGGCCTCAATGGACTACTCAAGGATGGACTAGGGGCCAGGGAGGGGAACTGAGAAATCAGAGAGCATCATGAGGCACTGGGCAGTGGAGAAATGATGGAGGGTTCTCTGTCTCACTGCACACTAGGAAGTGACACCTATTTTTCCTGAAACTTCATTTAGAAGAGAGGCTGGAGTCAAGGAATCCACACTGGCCTCAACTTCCCTGTTGTTTTAAGGCTTCAGCATGTGATAGCCATTCATTCTTAAGAACTCACATTGCTAGAATGCTTTAACATGCGTCAGGCACTTTACAGGTATCATCTCATATGGGTCTCACAATGGCCCCAGGAGGCAAGAAGGTGCTGATATTATTTCCCTTTTGCAGGTAATTGGATTGCTAGATGGGATATTATGTGATTCCTAACCCTAGAGCTAGAAGGGAGGTCAGATGCCATCTAGTCACCTCCCATATTACAGAGGAGAAACTGAGGCAGTATACAAAGCCAGGTCTTTCTGATCCCAGGCCAATTCTTGATGTGATGCATACCGCATTGCCTTAGTAGCTGTTTACTATTAGGGAGAGGGATACAGAGCACAGTTATATAAGAAGACTCTGGGGTTAAGAGGTCAAATTGCAGGTTGCTCAGATTATAGTGAGGACAAGGTCCCACCAATACCATGGCTCACTGATGACTCCTTTAGTGCATAGGGCCTTGCACACTGTAGGTGTTAAATAAATGTGTATTGTTGTGTTGGACTAGTCAGTCACTTTATAATGGGGTTTTGTTTTGTAAAAACATGACCTAATCATTTTTTTTCAAATGGAAAAAGAGTAATAAAGGCCACACCATAAAAAAGACTAGAAAAGAACAAGATCTGGTACCTCTTGCAGCTATGGCTAAAGGAGCAAATTCTAAATCAAACAAGGGAAAGAGGCAATTACAAAAGAGAAAATAAGTAATTTCAATTAAATGAAATTGAAAAGCTTTTACATTAACAAAATCAATGCAACTAGGATAAGATGGGAAGTAGTCAGTTGGGAAATATTCTCCTTTGAAATTTCTGATATTTAGGCAACTATATGTAACCAAAATCCATGTTCCAATAAATAAGAGGTTAAAGGATATGAACAGTTTCCAAAAGAATTAGCAACTATACAAAATAATGTTCCAAATAAGTAATGATAAGAGAAATGCACAGCAAAACAATTCAGAGATTTTACCTTAGACCCAGAAAATTGACAAAAGATGTTAAAAGACAGGAAAGGTGAAGGGGTTGTTGAAAGCCAGGCACACTAATGCACTCCTGGTAGAGCTGTGAATTGGCCCAACCAGTCTGGAAAGCAATCAGGAACTCTGTGAATAAAGGGCCTAAACTCTGTACACTCTTTGATCTAGAGGTCTCACTCCTAGGAGTCAATGACAAAAGGAAAGCCATCATATACAACAAAATGTTTACAGTAGATCTTTTCAGCAATAGCAAAGAACTGGGTGCAAAGGAGATGTCCACTGATTGGGGAACAACTAACCAAGTTTTGGTATTTGATTGTCACAGAATAGCATTCTGCTGTAAGAAATGGAAATAAAAGAATACAGAGAAACAAGAAAGGCATATGAAATGATACACAGTGAAGTAAGCAGAACTAGGAAAACCATATACAGCATGACTACAATGAATAAATGGAATATAAATAAAAATCACACTGATAGCAAACATTTACATTGCACTTAATATATGCCTCACAATAACCCTGGGAGGTAGGTGCTATTATTATCCCCAGTCTATAGTTGAAGAACCTGAAACAGACAGTTAAGTGACTTGCCCAAGGTCACATATGTAGTAAGAATCTGAGGTTGGATTTGAACTCAAGGCTTCCTGACTCCAGACCTAATGCTCTACCCACTGCACCACAAATGAAATCGAACATTGTGAAATTATGGCAAAGCTTGACTCCAAGGATGAAATGGGAGAGTTTACCTCCCTCCCTTCTTTGCAGAGGGGTCAGGGGACTCTGATGTGGAACACTGTACACAATGTAATTTTTTTTTCAATGTACTGCTTAGTTTTGGAGAATTGTTCCCTTTGTTCTTCTTTGTTATAAGGAATGTCTCTCTGGGAGGTGAAAAAGGGAGGGATATGTGGGGAAATTCAGATGATGGAAAGACAAGAACAGCAACAAAATATTATCAATAAAATAGACTTAAAAACCTAAAAAGAAACTTAAAAGAAGTGAACCTGTCAGAGAACAAAGGCTTCCTGCCTTCCCTCCTCTCTTCCAGCTGGCTGGATTCTCCTCATCCTTCCAGATCCGCCTCAATGCCTTTTTCTCAAGGAACTCTTCCCAGATGGCCGGAGCCAGTACTTATCTCCCCCTTTCCATGCTCAGTTTAATTGAATAAGCATCGATTAAGTACCTGCTACATACCAGTCATTGGAAATTCAAAGCTCCGACAGTCTGCTCCCTCAAGGATTTCTATTTAACAATATAGAAAGAGTGAGCAAGAAAGTAATTTCTGGTGAGGTGGAGCTATTATAACTGGGCAGGGTTATGTCCTTTTCCTCTTCACATTATTTTGTATTACTTTGCTGATATTTATCTGTGTGCATTTGATATTCCACATCCCACCCAGCCCCAATGGAATGTGAGCTCATTGAGGCCAGGCACTCTTTCATTTCTGTCTTGTCTTCAGTGTCTAGTTGAGGCTTGGGACACAGTTGAAGTTTAAGAGGTTTTTGCTGAATTGACCTGAACATCACAAGTGCATGAATCTAAGGCCCAGGGCTCTGTCTGGGCCCGATCAGGTTCATTGGAGACTCTGGACACCCCAGGAGCAGTGGTCAGCAGGCTTTGAAATGCCAGCATGGTCTCGCTAGAGCTCAGAAAGCAACACTAAACTCTGAAGTATTAACAAAAGGGAGGGAAATTGTCACGGGCTTTGCCGAGCATCCTTTCCTTGTCGTAGGCTATGAATAATGTTCAGGATGGAGATGATTTGCAATAAGGTGCCTTGCTGGTGATCAAAGGTTGCCAACCTTTTGGGGTATTCAATCACCTGTTAGCACTGTTTATTGCCTGATCTGGGTGACAATGAACATTATGCCTTCAATTGCATTCTGCTATGGTGCTGTGACATAATTAGGTTTTCCAGGAAGTCTGTCTTGGTGCCATCATACTTTTCATTAACATAGTGAGTAATGACAGGCTTTTCTGCTACCAGACTGATGTGATTACTTCTCAGGAAACATGGCACAGTCTCCAAACACCTAACTGTCAGAGGAAACCTATGGGTAGCAATACAAAGTCAAGGCCAGGGGGCAAGGGCAAGGTCTGGCTGGCTTGGAGGACTGTCAGAACTTGGTCACCCACCCCAGGTGAGAGCCCTGGATGTCAGTCACAGGAAGGCATCTAACTTTCCTCATAGGATTCAGAGTTCACCAATGCACTCTCAGTGGTATAGTACAAATCAACACAGTGCCAAAAGGACATTGTTCCCACGAAAAACTGGCTCTCCAGCTGAAAACGGAAATGTTCAGACACACATCTGGGTGTTTCTAAACATCTGGTAACCTCAGGTAACCAAAAAACAATCTCCACCCTCCCCCCTCAGATTGGGAATTGAATTGTTCTGTTCCATCCAGCTGTTTGGCACTAACTAGAAATTGTCTTTCATTTAAGGAAATCCTTCTAATTACAAACAGCTTTTTCTTCATGGAATTGGACTCAAGTTTGGGATAGTGCAATTAGAATCCATGGGAATCAGTATCTTGTTTCCTCTAGGCCTCATCTATAAAGAACATGACAGTGTTCCAGTTTAAGAACTAGCGACCATCAATAGCTTGGCGTCTTCTCCCCTTTGGTTTCCTCTGGCTTATTAAATAACCCACCCTCTGGAGAAATTGGCCCCGTCCTCTTTCCGAGACAATTATTATGATGGATCTGTTGTTCCTGACCTTATTTTCTCCATTTTCACACACCTAGTGTTAAAAGTGTTCAACGATAAAATGAGATTTGTACTGTGATGCCTAAGCTCCCATTTTTGCAACTGGTGAGTGGTCACGCTTAGCAGCCACCTTGAAAAGAATATTCCAAGGATGTAAAGTTATGACTAGTGTGGGTAGAGTTTATCTACTCTGTCATGAAGAGCCTAATGACTCAAGAAAAGGAAGTTCCCTTCCCCTAGTTACTGTACAATTTACCCAACTCCACAATGGCAGACAAAGACACATCAAGGCCATCTGTGTCATTCAGTCAACAAGCATGTGCAAGGCCCAGTATTAAGCACTAGAGATACCAAGAAAGGTAAAAGACAGTCCTTGCTTTCAGGGAGTTTATATTCTAATGTAAAAAAATCTATACCCACACACAATATATACAGGGTATATTGGGAGTAAGCTCAGAGGGAAGGTACCAGCAGTGGGAAGGAGGACCAACCTTTCTATAGTATTTAGGGAACATATCCATAGCAGAAATCAGAACACAGAGAATGGAGACCACACTCAACCATCAATAAGAAATGGAAACAATGCTGAGAATTATCTTCATATTCCACAAGATTTTATAAAATCAAAAGAAAATTGTCAACTTGGTCTAAAATACCAAGCAGATGGGAATTTAGGCTTCAGCGATGAGCTCTAACACCTTCTTTTCTCTTCTCCAGACTCAATATATCCTGCCTGCCAGTCCCAACCAAATGTCCCACCACCACGAGTGCCTCTGCTGGTTCTTATCATTTAGTCAGTCAACATTAACCCAAAAGTTGACACAAGAAGATCACTTTATTAGATAGTGTTGGGAGTTACCCAAAGGTCTCCCCCAAAGTCTTGTATCCCTGAAAGCTCACTCACAAAGAACAAACTCACAGAGGCTCTATGTACCTGGGAAGGCTTCAGATATGGGCCCTGTATCAATCATGGCCAAGGAGCAGCCCAGCTAAGTCTGGAGAGACTCATCGCCAGGATGTGATGGTCAATTCTTTGGTCACGGCAGCTCACGAAACCAAGACAAATACAAAATAGTCCTCGGGACTTGGTGGTCCTTCTTGCTTCTACACTGAATAGCAAGAGCAACATGGCCCCAAATGGGGCCAAATACAGTCCGAGTCACAGAGTTTTTGGACCATCTATAAAGTCTGACCGGGACACTGGCATCCTAAATGTGAGTTCCTTGGCCAATGAGAAGTCAAGGGTAGGGAATAAATGTTTCTACAACTACTACTATGTCCCAGGCACTGTCCTAAATATTTTTCAAATATCATATCATTTGATCAATGACCAGTGAGTAGACTTACTAGTAGGGGAAGGGAGCTCTATCAGTCTTGAGAGTCTTACAATGAATGAAACCAAAAGAAAAAAGGAAGTTGCATTTAGAGGGAAGGAGGGCACATGGGCACTACAAGAAAGATTTCAAAAAGAAGCTGGCCCAGTGGGTTTGATACATCCAAAGACAACACTGGATACTATGAGTGGGATTTTTAGCCATCTTGTACTTCAGTTTCCATGATAATCATCAGCAAAAAAAGCTACCAGGGAAATCATTGCAGTTTGTTGCTGTTGGTCAGCTCTTCAGTTGTGTCTGATTTTTCTTACCCTGTGGACCATAGCACACCAATGTTGTCCATGGTGGTTTTGGGCAAAGATACTGGAGCTATGTGCCATTTTCCTTTGTAGCTTAGGCTTTTGCTTATAACTATTGCAGAGGATGAAAAATTCTACAAGAAATTCTACAATTCTACAAGGAATTCTACAAGAACCCTTCCCCCCATTAAATCCATGATACTCAGTCATACAAATGCAAAGGTGAAGAGGGCAAGAAATATATTAGGAATCAGGGATAAGGAAAAAGAAATTAGAGAGGTCAAAGATGTGTAAATGATACAGGGTGAAAGCCTTCATTAAGAAAATAATCTGAAGGAATTGTACATGGTCAATAGCAAATGGTATCACAAAAAATGCCACTGATTATATTTGAAAAGATAAGAAAGATCTCATTACTGATGTGGGAGTCATTCTTGAAGCAGATGTGTACAGTTAAACTACTACCTGTTTAAGCAAAGATCAAAATGGGTACAAAGTGAAAAGAAAGAAGAAAAATGAAGAAAACAACTCCAACTTGCCTTATTAATGCATTATTGAAAATGAAAAACAGGATAGGGATAGAAAGAACCCAGACACCTTTATGGTATTTTCAGACAGTTTAACCAATATAAATCTATTGCTATCTGGAAGAGACCAAAAGAGTCTAAAAAGTACCACTGGCAGTAAATGCTTGACTTACTTGCCAAGTGGAAACATATGACAGATGAAGGCAATGCCAGGTTAGAATATAAATTTGAAAAATCTTATGTAAAAGAATGGCAGAAAACCTTAAGTAATATCATCTCATAAGACATGAAGAATAGAGAGTAAAAGATGTTTAAAGAAAGCTTGGTGAGAAACCCAAGTAAGCAAGGTCATCCCAGGGACAACGGACATATATGTCTGACCCTAACACTCAACCAATTTCATTCTTTCCTTATTACCTCCAGGATCAAATGCAAATTCTTTTGTCTGGTTTTTAAAGCTCTTTGCAATTCCATGAAGGAGGATGGCAAGAAGAAAAATGGTCAAGATCTGCAAAGATTTTATGAGAAATTCTTTTCAGTATCAAGGTAGGTGGATCCATGACCCTTGAATGCCATATCCCAGCTCCAGATGTGCTCATTTGGGAGGTATAAATGGTGCCAAAGGGAACAAAGACAAGAAAAGACTGGATTAGGCCAAATGTACATAGCGGAGACCCAGAGGTGACACCATTGTGAAAACATTGAGGGATTGCAATATTCTCAAGGTATTGTAAGGCAGAGAAATAGCAAAAGGATAGAGGAAAGTCTTCAAAACTTAACACTCCAAGATAAATCAAAAGAACAACTACCAACCAATATGCCGAACTTTCCCATCTACAAAACATGTTCATGAGAATAATTTCCATAGGCACGGAGGGAATCACTGATGAGAATACTAGTAGAGAACAGACAAGCTTTTGTAAGTGATGTATCACAGCGGTCCATACCTGTACTATCACAGAAATGATGGAAAGATATAAAAATACAAAATCCCACTATACCCATTGATGACTATAAAAAGCTTTTGATTTGGTAGAACAAAATGCAACCTTAACAAGTCTTCCAAAACGGTGTCTTCCATGCATACATCAAAATGACAGGATTCTTTGGGGGATGTGACAACAGAAATAACCTTCTTCGATGATCCACTGATCCTGAAAATCAAGGGAGGCATAAAACAGGGAGATATGTGCCCTCATCAGTTCCCATGTGTTTAATTATCATCTTTATGCAGATGACTCCCAAATCTAAATATCTAACCCTAGCCTCTCTTTTGAGCTCTAGTCTCACATCACCAGGAGCCCAGCAGACATTTTGAACTGAGTGTCCCATGGGTACTTTAGACTCAACATGTACAAAACAAAAAAAAATCATTACCTTTTCCCCCAAACCTACCCCTCCTCCAAGTGTTCCTAATTCTATCAATGGTACCAACATCTCCCATTCTTCCAGGTTTGTTACCTTGGTATCATCCTATATATCTAACCCTCTCAACCCTGTATCCAGTCAATTGCCAAATTGGTGATTGTAATTCGACAGAATCTCTTAGGTTCATCTCCTTCTCTTTAATCACAAAACTACCACTATAGTCCATGCCATCAACACTTGGGTTATTGCAATATATCACTATTGCATTATATCACATGGAGTATTGTAATGACTTCCAGTCCTTCCTGCCTCCAAACTCTCCCCATTCCAGGCCATCTTCCCCACAGCACTCAACGTGATTTTCCTAAAATGTAAGTCTGACCCTGACACTCAACCAACTCCATTCTTTTCCTATTACCTCCACGATCAGATGCAAACTCTTTTGTTTGGCCTTTAAAGTCTTTCCCAACTTCCTTCCAACCTCCCTTTGTTTATTATACATTATTCCCTCCCATACACTCTTCAGTCCAACCTTGGTGCTCTTCACATAGGACATTGCATCGCCTATCTTCCTGCCCTTGCCCAAGGCTGCCCCTGTGCCTGGAATACACTCCCTCTTCACCTCCATCTCTTAGCATCAATCACTTACTTCAAAGCTCAGCCCGTGAACTATGTCGTCCATAAGGACTCTTGCAATCCCTTTCCTTCACCTGCTAGTACCTTTCTTATGAAATTGCCTTGTGTTTACTGTTTGTACTTTGTATATATGTGCATGTTATCTCTCCTAATGGAATATAAGGTCCCTGAAGACACAAACTTTATCATTCTTGTTTTTATAAAGACCTGGCATGTAGTAGGGGTTTACCAAATGCTTGTTGATTGATTGAAAGTCTGTGGATGGTGAGTGCCTCCAGAATGTCCTGTTTGCCAATGGGGTCATGCTAATTGTTTCAAGCTCTACGAATTATAAAGCCTCCTTAATCATAATAACTCACAAGAATTTGTCCCATCCATCTGCACAGGGAAAAAAATAAGTTTATGAAGAATATCTAATGTCCAAATTATGACATGCAGTTAGATGGAGTTCATCCATGAGCATATCTATTTTGGTGTGATACTGGAAATGGACAACAGATTGGGTCTAGAAGTAAATAGGAGGGGAGGACAGGCTGAATTGCCTCTGCAGAAGTCCACAGGTCCTTCTTGACCACAATTTTTTTCCTGAATCCAAGACCTATCTTTTTTGGACCCATATCTCACTAGTATTATTGTTTGGATGTGAGTTATGGAACAATATTGTTTAAGAAGAATTAAAAATAAATATAATTCTGAAAGAAGATGGAGACCCATGGTATGTGGAGTAGGCAGAAACATATACCAAATAAGGGACCATAGAGAAATGTCCAACTCCAAATGGCGGGCTGCAAGGCAGTTCCAAAGGGGCCATGATGCAAAATGCTGTCTGCCTGCAGAGGGAAAGCTAATGGACTCAGAGTGCAGACTGAAGCAGACATTTTTTCCCTCTCTTGGTTTTTGTTGTTTTCTTTTGCTTGTGTTTTCTTTTGCAAGATGGCTAATATGCAAATCTGTTTTGCATGACTTCACATGTATAACTGATAGCAAATTGCTTGCCTTCTCAAGGAGGCTGGTGGGGTGAGAAGAAAGGAGAGAATCTGAAACTCAGAATTTTTTTTAAAAAATGATTAAAACATTTTTACATGTAATTTTGAAATATTTAACAAAATAAATGAAAATACTTTTTTAAAAATGGTGGACTGGTGAGGTGGCAAGGGTGAGGATGACTGATGTGCCTGTGGGTTCCTGTATCCTCACAATGCCAGGAGAAAGTGAAGAGAGGGCGGCTAGGTGGCACAGTGAATACAGCACCAGCCCTGGAGTCAGGAGTACCTGAGTTCAAATCCAGCCTCAGTCACTTAACTAAACTAGTTAAACTCAGACACTAAAGTATCCATGTGACCTTGGTCAAGTCACTTAACTCCAATTGCCCTACCTCCTCCCTCCAAAAAAGGAAAAAAAAAACAAAAGGAGAAAGTGAAGAGGGTCCCCAGCATGAAGAGTGGGCCCCCTGTGGTGAACTGAGGGGAGGGCAAGGACAAGAGTTGCACAAAATAGGCAGGCCCAGATGGGTCTAGGGACCTTTTTCAGTTCCAGCATTCTTGAAGTTTTGCTTTATCATTTGATACTTTGAATACCTTCTCATCCCAGATACTCTCTCCTCTCTCCTGGTTTTCCTCTTCCCTATTAGGATTCTCCTTCTTGGTCTCCCTTGCTCAATCTCCAATCATGTCAGGCTGGCTAACTGTAGGTATCTGTCCCCCAAGGCTCTGTCCTTGGTCCTCTTCTTTTTTCTCTAGACTCTCATACTTAGTAATCTCATTTATTCCCAGAGGTTCAAATATCATACCTATTCAGATGATTCTTAGATCTCTCTCTCTAGCCTGAATTTCTCTTGGATTCCAGGGGCATCATCAACTCAACATGTCCAAAATGGAAATCATTAGCTTTTCCCCAGAATCCTTCTTTCTTCTGAACTTCTCTCTTACTGCCAAGGGAACCACTAGCATACCAATGCTGCTGTCACCCTGGACTCCTTACTCTCACTCCCCACATCAATGCTAAATCTTGCTGTTTTTACCCTCATATCTCCTCACTTGCATAATCATCATCACCTTAGTTCAGGCCTTCTCCATCTCCCACCTGAAATACTAAAATAGCCTTCTGCTTGGTCTCCCTGCCTCCAGTTTTCCCCATCTCCTACCTTAACTGCCAGAGTGACTTTCTTAAAATGTAGATTTGCCCAGATTACTCCTCTACTCAATAAGTTGCAGTGGCTCCTGACTGCCTCCAAGATCAAGCAAAGAGATCTTTGTTTGGTATCTAAAGCCCTTTACAACCTGACCTCTTCCCTGCTCCTCTCCAGGCACTGTGTCCAAGCTACACTGGCCTACTTGCAACTCTTCTCAAATGACACTCCATTTTCTGTCTGTGCTTTTGCATTGGCTGTCCCCCACACATGGAATGCTCTGCCTCCTCGTTTCTACCTCAGTTTCCCTGTCTTATTTTAAGATTCAAATTCTGCAGAAGGTTTGTTCAGGTCCCCACAGCTGCTAGTGCCTTTCCTCCTATATTACTTGCCATTTACACAATCTATATTGTCTATACACATAACTATTCCCATGTTGTCTCCCCCATAAGAATGGGAGCTGAGGACATGGACCCTATTTCTGTCTTTCTTTGTATCCTCACAGCTTAAGAGAGTTCATGGCATATGGTAAGCACTTAATAAATGCATGGTGACTGACTGAATGCATCATTGGAAGTAAATAGCCATACTGATCAGATCGCAGATCTGTTGAGTACCGTGAGTATAGAAAGTTACAAAGAAAAAAACGCTGTAATACCTCCCTGTGTGAGGTTTACAATCATATAGGAAATAGAACCAACACAATAAGGGAGGCTTGCTTGCAAGATATGTACACATTACTGTCTTTCTGAAGAGGTTGGGCCATCTGCAAATTGGCCTGCAGCACTTGCCTACATGAAGAGAAAATGTTGCCTCAGGGTGTACCAACAATTAAGTGAATTTGAAAACAAAACAAATAATTTTACTCTAAGAACAGCTAAAAGAATAACAATTCATTTCTGAAAAAGGTCACGGAGTTCCAAAATTGATGATTTTATTATTCAGATTGTTTGTTAAACTCCCTCATTTTGAATGTGACTTTTGATTGGCATCGATGTTTTTCACTGTCCTAAATTAAGTTTGTCTGCTACATTAACAGAAGTTGTATCTTATGGCCCATTTTCAAATAGATCATTTGGGGACTATCCATTCATTCATTCCTGCAAATGGTGATACATAACAAACCTTGTAAAATAACATAGCCAAGATTTTAAATTAATGTAGTTATAGGGAGAATCTACTCACTCATTTAGAATTCACTACATTAATAACTAGGATCCTTTTCTTACTCATTATGTAGTACACTCAATTCCAGCAGGGTGGCCCAAGACAAAATTCACTCACTCATGTATTCAACAGTCACTATATCAAAGACACCAAGATCTCATGGAGAAAGAGGTCAGATAGTCTAAATCCTTGCTTAATGAATGAATATTTGTCATGTCACTGAGTACCAGTACTCCATATGGCCATCAAATATCCCATTCTTTATGCAACCAGACACATACAGCTCAGCGAAAAGTATTTGAGGTAGTAAAAAGATCTGGGGCTCTGGAACAGCTGAAGAATTGAGTGCCTACTGGAATGATCAAGAGGGGTACTGTGCCTTTATCCTTCCTGCCCCCAAATCTGGAATGTCTGGCCTCTGCCTATTCAACTCTTACATGCTCTTCTGGGCGCAGCTCCAAGCTTATGTCTCTGAAGTACTTATTAACCTCATCTTTCTCTGAGCTCCTGTAGTCTGCAAGGCCCAGGACGTACTTAATTTCTGTCTGGTCTTGTGTACTGCTTGGTTCAAAGGAGCGGGCCTTGTATTCCCAACAAGATGGTAAATTCTTTGAGGTTAGGGACCACATCTGCTATTTCTCTGCATTACCTACAGTGCCGAAGTGAGTAGGGGCTCAACAGATATGTGGTAGACTGGTTGTGGAAACCCACTTGTCAGCCATGTGACTGTGGACAAACTGCTTGATCTGCTCAAGGTTCAGTGTCTTCGCCCGTACTTTTCCAATAGCTCTTGGAGCTGTGATTTGGGAGGAGTAGGTACTCTCCATCCTGATACAGATGTCAGAATGGCGTCCCGGTACTTTGACCTCAGAGCTTCCCTTGCCCTTTCCTCCCAAGATGCTTAGCATTCAGGGAACATGGGCTATGAATGGATAAGTACATTGCCACAGGGCTTTGGAAAGGAATATTGGCACAAAGGAAGAATGGGCCAGGAACTAATCCCTTTGCAACCAGGCAGGCTCCATCCTGTTACAGGATGGGGCAAATTAGAGATTTCTCTTCTGTTCCTGCAGAGGTCAAGCACAGGATGCTGATTTAGCTGCATTGCTCAGTGCCTCTAGGGTCTCAATGTGGCTCATGCACTTCCAGATCCTGGGTGTACTGAGTATCCTTCACCTAAGATCAGAGGTCCTGGTTTGAGCCAAGGTTCTGCCTTCTAGATCCTGAAGACTGGATGTTTCTGGGGCAGTAGGCCAGGTACTCTCCTGATGTTTTCAGTTTCTCTAGTTTAACCTCAGGGCCAGGGCTACTATAGGCTGAACTCAGCTCTCTATCCCTAGTGAGTTGGTTAAACACTGGGTCATTTGCTTGGGCTATGGTTGTTGGGAGTGTTAACTGCTGATACACTTCCTTGATGCTTTTTCTCAACTAAACTGTTTTGCTTTCACTCTCCTATGAGTTTAAGGTGAATGGTGAATGTCATCTGGGATTTCAGAGGTGGTGGAAATTTTCCAGTAGGATAGGGGCAAATGAACCAATGAAAGCATTTAGAGCTGGGGAGCAAAAGGGCCTAAGGCTCCCATTTGGGCTGGAGATGGGAGGGAGAGGGGAAGAGGAAGGGTCACATAGCTCCCAATTCCACTTGGACTTAGTGGAAGGCCTTGGAGAATCACTGTGGCTAAAAACGGCATCATCCTATGGCTAGTCTCTATTTTTAGCCAGGCTAGCCCTTGGACATAGTTTCTTGCTTTGCCCCCATTTCACTTGTAAACTGGAAATAATACCTTTGTAATCTGGAAAGTGCTGGGGAAATGGGACCTCTCTGCTTGCTGTTTTTTACTACACACAATAAGCCCACTCGACTTCCTAGACCCTGGATGCTTCCCTTCTTCCAGTGGGAATTACTGGCATATGGCTTCTGCATCTTCCTATTTCTCAACAGGAATGGTTCTCTCAGTAGGCATCATCCTACTGTCCCTCCCCACTCCAGACCAAGACAGTAATAGATAGACTGCAGTATATTGTTTCTCAACCTGAACTATGCTGCAGACCAGCAAATGGTCTACATTCTTTACCACAGACAGTGCCACGCTCCACAGCTGCAGTGAAGTGGTTTGCAGGGATTCAAAGGAATGGGGACCAGGCACTGGGAGAAGGCCAGGGCCGGGGGAGGGAGATCATCAGGTCTGAGGTTTGGGGTTTGCAGTTAGAGGTTACAAGAAGCAAGATCCTTTGGTAATAAAAGAAGGAGGAGGCAACCTCAGTCCTCCCTAGCCCTAGTGAACCATCAAACAGGAGTTGACATAGCCAGGATTTTTAAAGTTTATTGTCATGCCCCTTTTTTTCTTCTGAGAAAAAAAAAGCATAAAATAAACAAAGAAACAAACAAAAAATTCCTTCCAGGCAAGAGCAAGAACACAAAGGAATACTCACACCTCTACCCCTTGCCTCAGTGTGACTAAAAGGAGAACCGAAAGAGACAGCAAGCTCATTTCTAATCCTCCATCTTGCCTGGACCCATGGGGATTCACATCTCCATCACTGTGTAAGATTTGGGTGGAAGAGACAAGGTGGCTCCCCCTCCCTACCACAGTCCCACTGGAACAAGAAGAAGAGAAACAACTACTTGGGCCTCTGAAGAGGAAGATTCTCCTCATATTCTGTGGCTTCTTCTATCCATTGCTGCCACACATGACATTAATAGGAATGAACATCTCTTGTCACAGGTTCCTTGATCTGGAGCTGAAGGGAACTCAAGAGACTACCCCACAATTTTACAGACAGAGAAACTGAGGTTCCTCAGAATAAAGTGAGCTGCCCAAGCTCAAATGGATAGTAACTGTTGGAGTCAGGATTTGAACGGGCGTCCTCTCCTCCAGAGTCAGCATTCTTTCCAATGTACATTGAGCCTGTGACCTTGGCCCGGCAGGCAGCCACAGTACTTTCTCCAAGTTAATGCCCCTCTTTTCTAATGAGGCATCCCAAAACTCACCAGTTCAGCCATCCATGCTAAGCGAGAGATGAACAAAGAAGAGGTGTTCCAAGGGCAGACTTCTTTGGCAGAGAGTTCATTTACCCACATTAGAAGTAAGATGGGAAGCATAGGGTTCCATCTCAGGATGTCAGAGAGAGGCGGAGTTATGGTGCCAAAATGCCATTAAGTGCTAACTAAAATAACATCCAATGGACTGGAAAAATGTAAAATCTGCAACGAGGAGGAAGGCGTGGGTCCCAGGGAGGGGAAAGGAGGACTTGGGCTAAGTTCTGATTATGCCAGGAAGGCCTGTGCTAGGGCAGGGGGGACTTGGGCTTCTCTGCAGCAGTACCTGGGGAATTGGCTTCCAGAAACCAGGAGCAGCTCAGAGCTGGCCACTTTCCCCAGGTTGGCAGGGGAAAATACAGACCATGCTTTTTACCCTGGCTCCCCTAGTTGTCTAAAAATGTCTAAATCAGGCGTCACTTTGGGGCCTAATCTTACAAGTAGATCTTGTATGATTTCAAAAGCCCCCATTTCACCCCCACCCCCTGCCCCTGGAAATACCCTGCTTATTGCTGCTTGAAATTCTGAAATTCCTTTAATAGGAGACAAATACCACAAAGCATAAAGACTGAAAATGCAAATGATACCCTGCTAAGAAATGCCATTTGCAAAGGTGTAAATCTGAGGAAAATGTCACTGCCATTCAGCCATCATTAATGACTTCCACGTAGAAGGGAGGATGTGTAAAAAGAGCAGGAGATAAGTGGGCAGGAGAAAGGAGATGATGAAGACAGCCTCTGCTTTGTTCTTCAGTCCTTTTCAGTCGTCATGCCTGACTCTCCATGACCCCATTTGGGGTTTTTTTGGCAAAGATACTGGAGCAGTTCGCCACTTCCTTCTCCAGCTCATTTTACAGATGAGGAAACTGAGGCAAACAGCATGAAGTGACTTGCCCAGGGTCACACAGCTAGTAAGTGTCTGAGGACAGATCTGAACTCAGGACAATGAGTCTTCCTGACTCCAGGCCTGACATTTTATCCACTGTGCTTCCTAGCTGCCTCTGGGCTATCCTCAATTTTCAAGTTAGAAAGACATTCTATACATCCTAACAATGGGTTTTTCCCTCTAGCACCAGAAATATGGATCCAAGGGGATAAATGATTTTTCTTCTAGTCATAACAACTCAAGAAACTGGCTACAAAGCTTGGAAGGGGGTATGATCTACTACCTGGAGAGGATACCCAGCTTTTGAAGGAACTCTTCTCTATGGCCCCAAAGGAAGAGATAAATCTGGGTGCATCTTTTGTTGTATAACCCCTTAGGCAAAGAAATAGGAGAACTTGGCCAGAATTTGATGAGGAAAGTGCTAAAAAAAATCGTCACAACCATTGAACTGACCAGGATGCCAAAGACTGGATTGCATTACATCTGAGATCCCTCCTAGTGCTACATCAATGACCACTTTGATGAAACGTTCAAGCATCATCCACGGATTGAAGGGAAGGGAAGAATGTGCTGAGAAACAAGAAACCCTTTATCTTCTCAACAAGTGGAAGGCAAAGCAGCACAATGGATGAAGAATGGGCTTCAGAGTCAGGAAAACATGGGTTCAGGTCCTGCCTCTGACATATTAGCTACCAGCTGTGGGAGGAGAACAAGTGATTTCAGTGCTCAATGCCTTAGGCATCTCTCATTAAGGATTAGAAATTGCTGACAGAGTGGCTAGTCTGCATCAACGGAAAGAGTTTCTACCATTAGGAGTTCCTCACACCAAGAAATCGTAACTCTAGACCCCCCCCCCAGCCCTCCCTCCCCCCAATTCTCCAAATTGGGGCAAAGTTAGTGGAAATACAAGCAACTTGAGGGGATAAGGTGCTGAAGGAAACACTTTCTGTTGTCATCATTTTGTAGAGAAATATTGCCCTATTCAGCATTATCAGTCTCTAGACTCTTCAGGATCACTAAACATATCTTTTAATATCATTCCACAGGAAATAAACAGAGTCTTTGGGCTATTCCAGATAATGATAGAAACCATGTAGTCTAAACTTCAAGTGGGCAAAATTACACAGTAAAAAAATAGAATGAAAGGAGGTCATTTGAACATGATAGAAGTAAATTTCACTTTAGAAAAACAACACATAGATCTTAGGCTGGGGCAGGGAGCAAATCCACTAACATTCATGAAATTCTGGTGACTCCTTGAGTGAAGTAAAGACCGTTTTTGTAATGTTGATCAGAAATGCCTCCTATTTTATCCATTTATACAAAATAATTGTCTAATTAAATATACTCATATCCTATAGGAACGACATTTTCACATAGAATTGAGGCCTGAGGGAGGACTCTGTTTTTGACAGAGTCCCTGACCTACATTTCCCACAAGGCTATGCATGGGCTCTGCACCTGGCAGAAACAATCTGCCTGCCTAGGCATTCTTCTAGATGCCCAGTTGTTGTTTTTAATGAAGCTAAAATAGTTTTACAAGTGAAAGTTGGATAGTTTTTGAGGCAGAGAAAGAGATAGAACAAAATGGCTGCTTCATCTGGTGAGAAGGAAAGAGAGAAGAAGAGAGAAAAAGGGGAAGAGAGAAGGAGGGAGAGAGGGAGAGAGAACATGGACCTGTTATGGAGTTCCTGTACTTAGACATCTTATCTGAACTCGGACAGTGGCTATGGGTTACAACCAGATGTTTCTATATGTCCAGCCCCTAAGAATAATGGAGACCTAAGCAGGCAGTAGCACAGCTTGAGTGTGAAGTGAATACATTCACCACCATTGTGCCTTGGACATGGAAGGGATAGTGTGGGGAGATAACTGGTAATCTCCTCTTGGAGGCATGGGTGGTAGCCATGTGAATGTGAATGCTAGAAACAATTTCTATTTCAGATTTTGTATTATCACTTCCCTTTTCCAATTCACAAAGTGCTTTTTTATTTTGAACTCATATGTTGCTTGCCTTGGGTGGGCACAAAGAGTAGCTTTCAAGGGGCTCCTGGGCTAAAAACATCAATCACTCACACAAGGAAGGGAGAAAGGTGTGGTCCAACCATGTTTAAGGTAAACCTTTCACTAGCTCACAAGAAGATATGCACAGGCTTCAGGACAGTGCATCCAAAAGATGAAATGGAGAAATATGAAAGAGACATGGAAAAAAACCAACCCCAACACTTTCTACATTGCCCCCCGCCCAGATATGGAAAGCTCCAAAAGGCTGCCAGCTATGAATGCTGTGCATTGTCTGCCTCAGCCTTCCCCCAAAAGGGCCAAAGAGAGAATGACACAGAGGCTCCTCATTTGTCCTTTAAGGCTTATCTGCCTTAGCTCGCTGCTTGCCATCTTGTTTAATGGTTACCTCAGCCCACACATGTTGCCTATTTCCTGTTGCCTTGGATACTAAAATGGGATGATGGCGCCCAAGGGCCTTTATTCAAGTTGCCAATGATTATCAGCAAGCTGCTTTGCTCAGTGTACCTATAGTCTGGAACATTCTCCCCCTTAGCTTAGGGATTTTCATTATTTGCTCCCACCCTTCCTCCCCCCTTCCCCCTTTTGTGTTTTGGCAGAGGTTATTGTGGTTGATCCTGGTATCCCCACTTTAGAGAATAGACAGTTTCGCCAGAGGCCCCAAAGCAGGTACAGTGGTCTTCATTGATAGTTCAGCTTTCAGACGGGGAGTTGGAACACTTGACTAGCACTGTGCTGAGAGTTTGGGTGGTGTGTTACAAGCTGGCCTTCCAGGAGCATTTCGATTTCTTTCCTCCCACTGGTAACAAAAACCTGAGCTTTGGTGCTCACTCCTCAGAGGCATCATTGTCACAAATGAGAATGCCCCAGAAGTGATAGCAGAGAGTTTGGGGTAGGGTGAGGGGAGCCCAACATTTTCCCAGAAACGTTCTCAACAATTCATCTTGGTTCATGACAGCCATCTTGAAAAGTGCATTTCCTTAACAGGCTTCTTAGTACTACAAGACAGAGTGCAATTTCTTCTGGGAGATGGGATGGGGTCAGACATAGCATCTCAAGACTACAGAGGGCCTGTTCCATAGGGTAGTCTTGTAATTGCCTGGGAAGTGGGGCTGAAAGCTATGGTTAGCACCCTTGTGACACGAGAGGAAATGTGATACTAGGAGATTGGGGTGGGAGAGGGAGTGGTAATGTCAGAGTCAGAAGAGTCCTTAGAGATCTTTAAATATGCCATTCCAACTACCTAAGTTCTCAGAGTAAGGAAGACAGGCCAAATTGGGGAGGTAACTTTCCTGATCGTACAGTTAGTAGCAAAGCCATGATTGCTAGGTCTCCTAATTCCCTATTGACATGCATTTGCAATCTAGCCCCCTGTGAAATGACAGCTATTTCTTCTATTTGTCTAAAATAATATGCCAAAAAAAATAAAATAAAATAATATGCCAACTTAGTTTAGTCATCATAAAGGTGGGTTTGCGTGGTTTGCTTTCATGTAAGCCATGGATCCTTAGAAAGTTACTCCAGGTTATGAGCTCCACCTGATGTGTTTATCTTACTATCTGGGCAGAGAAATCATATAGTTCAAATGCAAAGACATTCATGAAAATAGCACAGTGTTATAAGTAACCATAGAACATCTCTCTTGTAAACCTGGAGCTCCCTCACAAAAATTCATCTTCAGGGGGACACATAATGTAATGATAATAATGGCACTTTGAGGTTTGTAAAGCACTTTACACACATCATCTCATGGATGTATGTAGGGATCACGTAAACACATGGAAGACACATGTAACTAAGGCACATGCCTACAAGGGTAACCTGCAGGGCTGCCAGTGTAGGAAGGAGCATGGTACAGTAGAGGAAGTGCTGGAGTCACAGGACCTGGGTTGAAATCCTGCCTCTGCCACTTTGTGACTTTGGATAAGTCATTATTCCTCTCTGGGCCTCAGTTTCCTCCCTCTGTAAATGGAGGGGATTGGTCAAGATGACCTCTAAGGCATCTTCCAGCCACATGGTTAATATTTCCCAGTTACAAGACTCCCAAATCTGCAGCTTTTAGGCATCGCTGTAAGGGACTTGTGGGTTTTTTTCCCTTTCTCCCAATTGGGAAGGAATGTTGACCTTGTTTTGCAACAAATATTCTTGAGAATCTTCTGGGCAAAATAGTGTATTGTTCCCCATCCCCATAAATGATGTATGTAGATTTTTGCTCCCCCTCCCCCAACTCCCAGGGTACACCTGATCTATGAGCTGACATTTCTTTGTGAATATTTAAGCTAATGTCTGCTCTGGTCTCCTGTGCAGAATCCACTGCAACTTCCTCAACTTGACTTTAGTCAAATGTAATATATTTGCTTATAAACATTGCAGGGAGAGGAAAAAATAGGTCATGTCTTTGAAAGCTATGATTTTCTGTTTGTATAAATGAGGGTCTCTAAAAGGCTTTTGGGGGATTTTATTCACAATGAAGACATTTCAAAGAAGCTTTACATTTAGTCAGGCTAGTAAAAGCTATCCCAGCTGGAAAATGAAAACCCCATCTCACTAATTATAACCTTTCATTATTAGAAGAAAGTATTCTTTGATGGACTAGGTCTGCATCCGTCTGGAAAGGAAGAGTTCAAATGTCTTTTCTTGAAGAGCAAGGGCAACGAGTGTATTTCACTGTCCTGCCAGTGATGGCACTTGAGAGAAAAGGAGACAATAAACTCTCGCTAACAGCAGACCATCTCAATGGCTTCTGGTGTGTTCCAGACTTTCACCTTTGCTGAAAATCTGCAGAGTTTTGCCTCTTCTCTAGTAAATATCTAATCTCTGAGCTGGGAATTGAACAGTTTCCAGAACTTCACTGAAAGATAGCACCAGGGCTATGGGCCAGAAGTAGGCGCAGAGCCTGGTGTAGTCTATAGAGGAAGAAGGCCACTCTGTTCGCCATCATCACTGGGTAGCTAAGCACTTATTCAGTCTCTAGGCAGCCAGGAGCAATGGTAGGACACATTAAGTAAGTCCCCTGCACTGATTCAACACGAGATGGTCCCAAGAAATAGCACAAGTGGCCAGTAAGGGCTGGGGCTGGGGCTGGAAAATGCCAGAAGCAAACTCCAAGACTTTCAGAGAAAGGTAGAAAGTCTCTCCAGCTGCCTTGGGAATCACTGGGATCTAGGACTTCCACAGTCTGGGAAGGTCCCTGGAATATACCCTAATCCCACGTTCAAGTGAGATACTGCCTAACCTCACCAGCCCAAATCAGTGACATTTCCTGTTTGGATGCAAATACCAGATGACTTTGGTCACTGCTACCATATAGGAGTGTTACAGATGGAAAGGGGCTTAGAGGCCTTCTAGTCCAACCTCCTAGGTTCATAGAGACTGAGGGCTGGAGGGTGATTCGCTCAAGGCTGTACAGTTTACAAGTTGCCTAGCAGGGATTTAAGCCTATGTCCTCTACCCTGATCCACCCCCCCCCACCCCCCAACCTAGCTGGTATCCTTTCCTCCCATATGTTTGCCTGGGTCCAACATTGTGGCTGCCTAGATAGGGCCAAATCCAGTTACTGGTGTAGGTCAAGAGACATTGAAAGGCCCATTTTCTCCCAGGAAAAGATAAGTCTCATTGTCTTTCCATAGTATTTAGATTCCATCTAATTGAACAGGTGCTCTTTGAGGGCAGGGGCCATTCCTTTACATCTCAAATTGCTAGCACCTAATTTATTAAGCTATAATATCTACATGCCAGGCCTTGAACTCAGTGCTTGGATGCCCACTTTTAAAATTACTCCTTGGGGTTAAAGAATTGTCTTTAGCCAGCACACTGAGGGGAGAGAAAAGTAGAGAAAAAGGACTTTTTGGAAGGGGAGGGTCATCAGAGACAGCCTTCTAAATTTGTGGGATGGCAAACATGGAAAGAACCTCCAAGATCATCTTGAACAGGGGTTCCCAACCTGGGTGAATGAACCTTGTCAAGGGAGTACAGGAAAGAGTCTATAATAACTACATTAGCTTACTGAAATTAATACCTTTATTTGATTTGTGACACAGGCACATTCATGGTAAACCCTAAAATTGACTTCTTCTCCTAGTGAGTATAGGAAGGTCTACTGAAAGCCCAGAGATACATCACCAAACGAAGACTGGGAACCTAGAACCACCTCCTCATCTGGGGGGTTTAAAAGCTGAGGCCCAGAATGGGGGAAGGACTTAGCCAATGTGACACAGCAGTTATTGATGGGACCGGGACCAGACCTGGGATCTCCTCTTGGCTTCCAGTTCTGGTATCTATGGAGAGCCAACTCCCTCTTTGAAGTCCACAAACTTCCCAACTCTAGAGCTGGGCATTGTCTCTGCCTTAGAGGCAATTTAAGAGTTTGTCAGAATTTTCTCACTGACAGGAATGCTGAGGGGCCCTGTATAAGTCCTGCACCCAGAAGGGAAAGGTGGGCCTGTTTGTTTCTCTTAAAGGCCTGGAGTCTTGAGGAAGAGAGCAAAGGATTGATCTCATTTGGTGTCGAAGTGAGACTTCAGAAACTCCTCTTTTTCCGTATTTTCCTATGGATGTCAATTTTCTTCTGGGCTTAAAATAGGGTAGATATGGTGAGGTGGCCTAATGTATAGAGGGCTAGGCTTGGAGTCTGAGAGCCTGGCCTCAATTCATTACCTATATGATATTGGACATGTCACTTTACATCTCGAGTCGCCAGTTTCCTCGTTGTAAAAGGAGAGGATTGGACTAGCTAACCACCTCATGGCCCTTCCCATTACAAATCTAGGGTCACTGGGCCTGGGCCTTGGGATTTCTTCAGCATAGGGCATTCATAAACGATCTACAAATGCAGGTAGGTTGAGTCCTCCAGAATTGCCTAGAACTCAAGTAGCAAAATGAGACCCATATTTTTGGACATGACTAATTCAGGACTTTGTTTTCCTTAATTATACATATTTGTGACAAGAGTTTGATTTTTTTCCCCAATGGAGGGAGGGAGAGAAAACAGACGCTTTGTCAATGAGAAAAAAAAGTGGTTTTTTTTCTCTTTAATAGAATTACCTAGAGCACTGAGATATTAACTGTCACCCAGCCAGTGCATACCAGAGGCAAGCCTTGAACCCAGAGACAGGAAGCCCATTGTGCCTTTTAGGTCTGTGGACATACTTATTCTCAAGTCTCATGCTGCCCTGGTACAGTTTAAAAGATCCAACATAAAAGCATTCAGTTTCAGTTCTGCATGAGAAGAAAGTCTGCATTTGATAAACCAAGTGCAATGACCTTGTGGGCCTACATTACCTACAAGAAAAGCACTGTCCAGAAGGAGTTTTTACATCCTGAAAACTGAAATCTGAAACATAAAATCTCAACCACTGACCAAGAGATGGGCTAATGGAATGGAGAGAATGCTTGGCTGGAGTCTTGGATGTGTCAGACTCTAATCCTGCTTGGGCCATTTACTAGCTGTGACATCCTAGGCAAGTCACGTAACCCTTTGGGGCCCTCAGTTTTACCATTGTAAAAAGCTAGTGGAGTGTTTCACTTCTAATGCCCTGGTGAGGCTCAAATGAGTTACTATGGACAGAATTCTGCCAACCTGAGCCTTCGTCAATGTCATTGTGTGTCATTAAATAACAAGGCCCTCCGCTGTCCAAGCCCTCCTGGTGCTGTTTCGCTGGAGCTAGGCCTGCCAAAGGGAGAAGCCCCCAGGTGTGGCTAGACATGGTGCCTAGAAGGCAAGAGAAAAGAGACTATCTGAGAGAAGGATGGGACAAACTGTCAGAGAAAATCAATGAGGGCAGCTGGGGCTGTTTGAACTGGCATAGTCTCCCAATGACAATGGCCCACACATCACAAAGGTCACTTATAATCCAAGGGTAGCATTTCTGAATTTAGAATTAAGGGCAATTTGGATTCATCAGAGGAAGAAATCAAAGGCAGAAAGTAAATTACTCTTTTGCAAAGTTGAACCTTTGATGCCAAAGGGCTTCCACAGAGAGGCAAGAGAAGCTACATTATCCACAAGAAAAGTGGCACTTGTGCAGTCTTTTTCTTTTAAAATAAATGAACCATCCTCTACTGGGCCACCGAGTTCTTCGCCCTGAAATTGATTCTTGAAGCACATACATTCTCATCACCGCCATTTTCTTTGTTGTCATCCTACAGTATTGGCTGAAATAGATCACTGGAGAGGATGAAGAGGAAGGCAAGGCATGGTCTAGCCTCCCTAGGTTAGGAAGTGGCCAGGAGACTCACTTCACTTAAATGCATTTTGGGGTGCTCTGGGCTTTCTGTTAAGAAGATGTTGCAGACATTGACCAAAAGACAGGATTCCTGAATGATGGCTAGAACTCCCAAATGAAGAAACTCCTTTTACTAAGGCAGGTTAGTACTTCCTTCCCCCCACTCCTCAGTTTATATTTGTAGAAAGCTGCCTAGAGCAGAGGTGTCAAACTGCTGCCTGCAGGCCATGTACTGTCTACAAAATTCCCCAGTACAGCTGGAACCAGATTTGAATGTCACTGGGAAACACTTAACAAAATAAATAAAAATATGATACATCTTAGATAATGTTAATTTGTTGTTTTCTAAGTCAATCTGCTGTCCACAAGGCTCCTCTTTCTCTCTGAGTTTGACACCACTGGTTTAGAGGACTGAGAGGTGAACGATCACACAGTCAAGATGTGTCCAAGGCAGGCTTTCTCTACCTACCATACCCTACTGCCCCTGCTCTTTTTCCTTATTCCCTTTCTTAAACTCTGTATCCCTGGGCAAGTGCTTTGCAGAACTCACTTTTTTTTTATCGGTTCTGTGTGTTTGACTCTTGGACGTTGAGCCTCGAGTAGGAAGTCAGAGATGCTTAGTGGTCCCTGGCTGGTTGTGCCACTTCTGATGTCTAAAGCATAGGGGACCAAAAGACTTTTGACTGCTTCCCCATTGCTATAAAAACCACAGAGGCAAGAGGAGCTGAACTGCCCCAACTATGGGGGGTGAAGCTAGGAGTGGGGCAGGGACAAAGGGCAGGGGAAGCTCTGGGGTCCCTTCTTCTACCTGCTGAGGCTCTGGAGATAAAGACCCTAAATCAGTCTTTCTTCCTCACCACTCTCCCTTGCTCACCACCCTCCGCCACAAACTCACTTCTTCCATGACTGTAAGTAAGTCCCTTCCTATGTGTGGGCCTCAGTTTACTCTTCTGTACTATGGGGTGGCACAGCTAGGTGGCGCTGGAGTGGATAGAGCAACGGGCCTAAAGTCAGGAAGTCTCATCTTCCTGAGTTAAAATTTGGCTTCAGATTCTTCTAGCTGTGTGACTCCGGGCAAGTCACTTCACTCTATTTGCCTCAGTTTCTTCATCTGTAAAGTGGACTGGAGAAGGAAATGACAAGCCACTCTAGTATCTTTGCCAAGAAAACCCCAAATGGGGTCATGGAGAGTCAGACATGACTGAAAATGCCCAAACATAGTCATTAGAAGTATGGGAGTAGGGTTTAGGGAGAAGACTGGCTGATCTCAAAGATGGCTTTCAGCTTTGCCAGGCTCTGGGTAGTTCTAGTCAAAACCTAGGATGCTAGAGCAGTATACAGTCCAGAGCTAGGCTCTATGACCTAACACTGGATTCCCATAAAGCTCAACTTCATAATTCAGTTCAAGGTGCTGAATCATTTTTCTCTTTTCCTCCTAAAGGTGCTCTCTCTTTCACCAGGGGCAATGAAACTTATTAGCTGCAATGACCACAACCACTTTTGTGTAACAATAATGCCAAGTACCTCAGAAAATGCTATGTACAGTTGACATTTATGGGCCTCTATGGTTGCAAAGTGCCTTCACCCCTTTTCTCATTTGAGCCTCACAAAAACTCAATGAGCTAGGCAGTCAATCAATCAACCCATCAACAAGCATTTAGTAAAGGCCTACTATGTGCCAGGCAGTGCAGATACAAGTACAAAGAATGAAATGATCCCGACTTGAAATGAGCTTAGGGATGAGGCCAGTGAGGCTCAGAATACCTTACACAGTTCCCAGTCATATAGCTGGTAGGTGACAGAATGGAGCCTAGAACTTCTAATTCCAAGTTACCCACCTAGACAAACAAGAGAGCATTCATGGAAAGGATTTAGTCTTGTGAGGCCAAAAATCATTCCAAGAATATTATTTAAAATCTATGAAATAGATTTCTTTACAAAGAAAACACCAGCCACAAATAACATTGACACTGTTTATAAGTGGCTTGCTCTCCCCTCCCCAAAACAAAACAAAAGCAATATTTTATTATTGCTTTGTTGGTTATTAAGAAATAAATCTAGGGGGTGTAGTGCAGGGAAAGGAAAGGACAGAAAGTCAGGCAGGCCTGGACCTTGGGGGAGGGATTGAGGAATGTCTAAGAATTTTCCCTCTACAGGACTTAGGACATCTCTTTGAGAACATCAAAGATTATCCCTTATATCTAGTCTGATGCTAAGTCTCTCTAACCTTAGCTAGATGGATCCTTGGTAAACATGCCTTGTTGGATCCATTCTCAGGGCATTTCCAGCTGGGAAGGCTCTGTACTAAAGAGCAGACAGTGGCAGAGTCTCAGTGAATGTAGGGTTGCCTCTGTGCCTCATGATGAAGCCTCCAAGGAAGAACTTAATGGAACTCTGAGCTGGGAGCAGAGTGGGCAGAAAAGCACAGGCATGTGCACAGCACCTGACCATCAACACCTGTTGCTGACCTGTCTTACAGGGGCCATCTCATGTTACCGCTAAGAAGCTTGTGGGCAAGTTTAAATGAACTCATTTGGTCTGGAAGTAAAGGCAAAGTATTGTCACAGGTAAACTCCAATGGACTATAAGCCCCTGGAGGGCAGGAACCAGCTCTTATTCCTCTTTGCATCTCCTCCAGGGCCTACCTCCTGATGTTTGGCAACTAGTAGTAGTCTCTTAATAAAAGTTTGGTGAATGAATAAATAAATAATGACCAACAACCAGAGGGTACTTGTTGAACCTGGTAAAGCAATGTTCTTGCATTTACTCTTTTGTCCCTTAAGCTAACTGTATGCTTGGAGAGTGGGTTTCTGGAACTCACCTAAAGCCTTTAAGGAAAACATCATCCATTAAACCAACAGATCATTAGGTTGAAGACAAATCCAGCCCTATAGGTGGAATCTACTTATCTGCTCATCCTTGTCAACCACTATTCTCTCACTTGAGTTTTAAAGATTGAGATGAATCTTTGCAGAAGTTAGTGATGGGAGACAAGGGTCCTTTCAATCCACTGCCCATTCCAAAGGCTCATCTTAGCCCAAAGTGGCAAGTTCCCCTGACTTGTACCATGGACAGCTCTGCCATCAGCAAAGTGAACTAGTGGGAGGTGCTGGTTCTTTGTTGCCTCCTCTGAGCCTCTGGTGGCACCAGTGCTGGAGTTAAGCAGTGAAGTGGACTGGATAATTACCTCCAGCCCAGCTCAGTGGGCTTGTGGCCAAGAAAGGCTGTTTGCCTTTCTCCTTGTCCTCTCTGAGCCCCATTTCCATGGCAAGAGTCAGCTTGGAGTTCAGCTGCTGATCATTACCTTAGGCATATTTATCCTGGAGATCTGCTAATTCAATCATTTTATCCCTTCAATATTGATCCTTGCCTTGTGCTCTAATCTGTCCCTTTTCCCCATCCCTGAAGCCCAGTGATTTCCCATCAAGTTTTAATTCGTTGGAGCACTCAGCTAGAGCGACATCTCCCACTTGGTATTCATCTGCCCAAATTTCCTTATTAGACTTTCAAATTAGGCTACTCCACTGCCTGAAGCATGGCCCTTTGCTGCTCTGAAATAGGAAGGTGGGAGATGGAGGGGAGAGGATGATCTTCCCAGCTTCTCCACAAATCTGTATATGGAGAAGCAGGGCAGCACCCAAAGGAAGTAGCAATAGGCTCCAGGACTATCGCCTCGATGATTTCAAGTGCAAGGATCATTAATTCTGGGTTGCTATATTGTTCCAAAATCTAAGGACTTCTATCACCTGGGAGCATTCTCTCTCTCTCTCCCTCTCTCTCTCTCTCTCTCTCTCTCTCTCTCTCTCTCTCTCTCTCTCTCTCTCTCTCTCTCTCTCTCTCTCTCTCTCTCTCTCTCCTAAGACCAGAAAAAATCTAGAGGGGAAGGAAGGACAGGCCATGAAATTTGCTAGAGCTATAATTAGGAAAGCTGGCGTGTGGGGCAAATTCAACTGGGCTAGGGAAGTGGTGATAGCAGCACAGAGACTAGTGTGACTGGAGATGGAGGTGAGCTTGTGGCCAGGCAGGGTAGCAGACAGCTGTGACAACAGAAGCAGAGAAGAAGTGGTTTTACCCAATTTCAGCACCCTGGGCCAAAGGGCCAATCTCCCCTTGCTAGTTACTCATCTGGAAAAAAGAGAACTAGGATTAGAATGCCTAGTACCTCCCATTCCTTCCCAGAAGCACATAAGCTCTTCATGTCCTCAGAACATAGCACAGATTCTCCAACACTATAGGTGTTTAGTAAATCCCCATTGTACTGACTTGAATGAAAACTCAGAGATCCTGTGTCATTTCAGGGTTTCCTCTGTCATTTGATCTCTCCTGCCCTGTAGAATGTCTCCAGAATCCATCTCTTTGATTTAAGGTACATCATGTACAACTGAAGGCCTTAAAATCAGGCATTGTGGCTGCCAGGAGGCAGGATCAGATTCTTACTGGCCTATGAACCTATTGACAGGTATGTTACCATGCAAGGTTTTTCTACTGACTTGCTGTACAATCTTCAGTAAAATGTGCCACCTCCCTGGGCCTCAGTGGACTTCTCTGTCAAGTGTGTGTGTGTGTGTGTGTGTGTGTGTGTGTGTGTGTGTGTGTGTGTGTGTGTCTGTGTGTGTGTACATGTGTGTGTAGGTTCACAGTGGGCTAGCCTATCTCTGGGCTCCTCAGAAACACTGAGGCCAAGTTCAGCGCTCTCTGTCCAGATGAGCCTTGACCAGAGCTCAGATACTGCCATGGTCAGACACCACAAGCAGCAGTAGCCAGCTCCACTGGGGGCTGAAGCTTCCTGTAACCAGATTCAGAGGCTACTGTAGCAAGCCAGCATGTCCAGAAGCAGCACTGAATGCAACATCCTTTCCATCTCCTAGAACTAGTCTGGAGTTTTAAAGTACCTGTGTCATTGACACACTGTTACCAGCTTTGGCAGCTCCAGGCAAGTGCTGCCAGGCCAGGAGTCTGTGCTGATCTGTTCATTAGAAAACTGGCTTCTTGCCACTCTGAACTCCTTCTGTAGCCCCCTTCAGGCCTTCAAGGCCTTCAGAGCTCAAGAGGCAAACTCTCTACTTGCCACATAGAAGCATCCGGATTTAAGTAACAAATAAGTCAGTCCCTAGAGCTCCTCAAAGTGGACAGCCAAGAATTGTCATGGTACCAGGATTGGAGTCAGAGGACCTGGGTACGGCATTTTCTTTGTCACTCATTGCCTTGATAATTGGCACAAATAGCTTCACCCACCTCTATAAAATAAAGGGGGCCCTTCCAGTTCTAGAGCTTAGATCCATTGATCTAGGCTCCTGTGATCTAAGCTTCCAACTTGGAACCCACATGAATCTACGATCCTGCTCACAAGCTGTTGCCTCTTGTTGACAGGCCCAATAACCTGGACAAGGCAAACATCACAGACAGAATCCTAGATGCCCTTCCAAAGGTGATGCTCTGCTTTGATGAGATCAGCTATGTGGCATGTGGGGCATCAGCCCATCTCAGCAAAGAGCCCTTCCCTAACTGTGACCCTTAGCCAAGGCCCTGGGAAAACTAGAAAGGGGGTGTTTCCTTCTACTTGGCAAATCTGCAGCTCTGCTATAGCATCTAACCTTAGAGAGCTGCCCAAGGTCATTGAGAGGTGAAGGGACTGGTCCAGGGTCACACAGCCGGGAGATGTCAGAGGCAGGACATGAATGGGCTTGCTGACTCTCTGGTCACTACACCAGGCTGCACTTTCACAAGTCTCAGAGTTGGGATCTCAGACTTCACTCCAGATTCAAGCAAGGATCTTTCCCCTTCTAATAAGTGCTTGTCTATCCTTCACCCAAAGACCTGCAAGGAGGGGGAACCCACCACCACTGCCTCATTCCTCGATGGGATGGCTCAGACTGATGGGGAGGTTTTCAACAAGACCTTTTACAATGGCCCGCTTTTACCCCTTCTACTGCTCCTGGTTCTGCTCTCACTCCAACAGAACAAGCCTAATCTTTCTTTCTTCAAGTATTTGAAGAAGGCTATTGTGTCTCTCCTAAGTTTTCTTTCTGCCACTGAAACACTCCCAGTTCCTTCAACCCGGCTTTAGACTGCATGGCCTCAAGGGCCTTCATCATTCTACCTGCCCTCCTCTAGACACTCTGCAGCTTATCAATGTCCTTCTGAAGTGGTAATGCCCCAAAACAAACATGATGTTCTAGCGAAAACGTAGTATCTGGTAATGAGCATTGACTGTGGAGTGAATCAAAGGACCTGAGTTCAAATCCTGCCTCTGATGATGACTGGCTTTGGGACTTTAGGTGAAATGAGAGGATGGGACCAGATGGCCTGAGACCACTTGCAGTCCTAGGATGCTAGCTATGACAGAACTAGATCCAGGGGAACTATCACCTTATTCCTGAAAACAGCAGACACAGCACCTGGTAGCTGTGCTGTCTGAATGTAGAGCAATGGATGTAACAGTCACAGTTCCCACAAAGAGAGCCCTGGAAGGTTTTCAGAACACTTTTCCAATCATTTGCCTCCCTGTTCACTACTCTCTCCTCCACCTCATGTTGTCTGTCTTGACTTTAACAAAGGAAGTTTCTGGAGAAGACCTCTTCCTTTTTGTTAATCTTTAGAATTTAATTCTCAAGAAAAACAAATGTGTGTCCTGAGAGCCCTCAGGCATGAACACACACAAAGGCCACTTTCCGCCTATCTCCCATGGGCCTCTCTCTGGGTCCTGAGTTCTGACTTGGTATATGGGCCCTTTTCTGGAAGGCCTTGCTGCCCTCACAGAACATCGGAGCCAACTCTTTGCTGTATGTCTCTGTCCTTAGCCAGAGACTTTGGAAGAAGTTTGGCCTCTTGCAGGTATGTCTGAGTGGCCTGTATCCCCTCCCTGCTGGCACCACACTGGCTGGATGGGGCTCTCAGTAAGGCTTTCCATCTCTCCTTCCTTCCATTGAGCTCTTCTTCACAATTCCAACACCAATAAATGCCACAACCAAGAGATATTCTCCTGGCTGGGTGGCCCCAGACTGAGCTGATGCTCCTGTTGGAGGTCTCACTGTTCTGGACAGTTTCCCCAGCATTTGAAGAGCATCTTCAGACTTGGAAAGCACTTCCCATTTGAGTCTCACAACAACCCTGGAAGGGAGGCATTACTAATGTTATCATGCCCATTTCACAGATCCAGAACCTGAGGGCAAAGGACATAAAGTGATTTGCCCTGGGTCTCTTATGGCTAGTAAGAGTCTGAGGCAGGATTTGAACTTGGGTCTTCCTGACTTCAAGTCCCAGTGCTCTATCTACTACCTCAGGCTGTCCTTCTTTGAAGCCCTTGCAATCTTACACACTTTATACTGACTCACCTTCCCCCCAACATCAACACATACACAAAGTTGGTCACTTTCCCCAAACTGTTTCCTCAACTTACTGCTTCCCCAGGGCCAAGTTACACAAAATTAATGCCCCTGTCTGCAAAAAGTCAATAAGAGGAGAAAGAAATAAACTCCAATCCATCACTGAGTAACAGAGACAGAAGTGCAAACTGCTTTAAAAGTGGAAACAATACCCCGGGAACCTAACCAAAAGGCCCCCAAATTTCAGGCATCATAAAACACACACATTAATAAACAACATTTCTCATCATCTAACAAAAGATTAATCACAGGCTTCCTCTCCAGACTGCTCCCTCACCACTGCCTGTATTGCAGGCAGCCACAGGGTTAGATCCCAGGATCTGTATAGCTGGAAGGGGCCTTCAAGGCCACCAAGATCAAGTGGAAGCCCAGAGAATAGGACTTTGACCAAAGTGACAGAGCACATGAGCACTGCCAAGAAGCTATAAGGCCTGGTCTCCTCCTTCTAGGAGCTCCCAGCCACACCAAATTACCTACCATGAGCCTTGGCCTATAGAACCAGCTGGCTTTCAATGATAGTAAGTGAAAATTGAAAAACTCAAAATGTTACTGTTACTATGGTTTGGTGAGGTGGCCCTGCTCTCTCCACAGTCCCCTTCAGTGAGAAATAGGAGAGTAAACCAGGGGCAAATCTGCCAAATGTCCTTGGAGTGTCCTGAGGAAAGATGGAGACAGGAATTGGACCCAGGGAGGAGACTCCTTCTACCACTAAAGGCCAGTAGCTCCTTTGTACTGACAAGTTACATGACTTGCCCAGGATCACACACACAGCAGGTGTCAAAGGCAGGCCAGAATGAAAAGCCAGAGTAAATCTTTTTTTTGCTAATGTATTACACAAAGATGCTACTGACTCACCTTTAGGGGATAAAACAAAGAGCCTTTTAAGAAATGGCTCATTGACCTCTTTTGTTTTAGTATCACAGTCATTTGTAGATACTGGATCCCCTTCTCCCTCTCCCCACTCCACTCACTCCCCCCACATTCATCAGTGAGATTGGTGGCTGAAGACCATGATCCACCCAAAGTCTCTACTCAAAGAAGGAAGTGGATCCATTCTCTTGGGCCCAGCTTGGTCATTGTGCTTGATTTAAATTTAGCTATCTTTGTTCTAGTCACTGGATAGTTTGTTTGTTTTTTGCTCACTTTGTTGTTGTTGTTTTCAGCTGAGTCCAGCTCTTTGGGACCCCATTTGGGGTTTTCTTGGCAAAGATATTGGAGTGGTTTGCCACTTCCTTTTCAAGTTTATTTTAAACTGAGGGAAACAGGAGTAAGTGACTTTCCCTGGGTCACACAGATAGTAAGTGTCTGAGACCAGATCTGAACTCAGGAAGATGAGTCTTCCTGACTTCAGATTGAGCAGTCTGTGAACTGAGCCACCTAGCTGTTCACTATATGCTGCATCAATTCATATAGGTCTTCCCATGTTTCCCTGAGTCCCTTATATTGGCTGCTTCTCATGGTACAAGAGCATCATGCAATATTCATATACCAAGATTTGTTCATTCCCCAAT
>CM053582.1:55308840-55329246 GCA_028627135.1 Pseudochirops cupreus | reverse complement strand
ATATATATATATATATATATATATATATATATATATATATATATATATACAAGATAAATAGGAAATAATTTAGAGAGGGGAGGTACTGGAATTAAGAGAGGTTGGGGAAGGTTTCCAGTAAAAGATGGGATTTAAATAGAGACTTCACGGAAGTCAGAGAGGTCAGGAATTGGAGCAGAGAAAGCTAGTAACCCTTGAGAAATGCACTAACACACTGGGATATCTCGTCTGTGAGGCCTTTCTTGAACACCTTGCCCACCTTGGGGTATATGTTTAGGAGTGGAGTCATTGAGTCAAAGGATATAGACAGTTACAGAAAAGTCATTTTTCTAGTAATGCAATTCACACGAATTTGTCCCTGCTTTCTCAAACGCCACACAACAGGCCACCAGTAGCCAGCCTCAATTTGCTCACTGAGCAATCAATAAGTATTTATTGGACACCTATCACACATATTGATATTGAGTCTCTGATTTTCCACTGAAAGACACAGCTTACTTTAAGGTGTTACATGAATATTCTAACAAAAACATACATTAGGGAGAGGGAGGGAAGGTGAGATTATTTTTACTACAATATAATTCTTGACTTAGAGAAAAAGAGAATAAAGCAAGAGAGAGAGATAACAGTGTGTGTGTGAAAGAATACAAGAAAGATAGATACAGACATGAAAAGAGAACAAAAGGGAATGAGAGAAAAGAAGAGAGAGGCCTAGGCCCATGACCGGATCTGGTTTCTGGGCCCTTCTTCAATCCCCCAAAGTTCTCTCTCTCACTCTTCCACAGATTATGGCTGCATCCCAATAATAAGAGATTTGTAAGGAAGAGATTGAAATTACGTGGAATGGATGTGAAAATAAAAACATGACAGGCAAAAGGATGGAAACGACCTGCCCTCAGTAGAGACCCTGGGGAAAGAGTTAGAGATCTGATAGCCCACCTCTTCTCCCTCCCAAAGCGCGACAAACAAGAGCCCTCAAGAAAGCTAGCCAGTTTCTAAGAACAAAGACAAGCTTTGCAATGAAATATCTGGTCATCCCTAGAACCTTGCAAGATGCAACTGCAGCTTCCAAGAAGTTGTATTCATCACTATTATCCTCCTTCAAAATCTCCCTTCCTCCCTTCCTTCCTCCCTCCCTCCCTCCCTTCCTCTCTCCCTGCCTCCCTCCCTCCCTCCCCTTCCTTCCTTCCTTCCTTGCTTGCTTCCACAAACATTTAGGGAACACCCACTCTGTGTGAAACACAGCAGTGTGCTGAGCACTGATGGAGAAACAGAGATAGAGAAGGCCTCCAGAAGCAAACCCAGAGCCATACCCATTTCTTTTCCTTTGGCTGGGAGGTAGCATGGGGACTGGGCTGATGGGCTGGGCAGGGACTCACACAGGTAGAGGTCTGGGGAGGAGGACACTCATCACAGGATCAATGGATCACAGATTTGGGCCTGGAAGGAGCCTCCGAGATCATCTTGCCCAAGACCGTCATTTTACACAGCAAGGAATCTGAAGCCCAAGGAGATGCCACGGGTAATAAATATCAGAGGGGGAATGTGAAGCCAGGCTTTCTTGCCTCCCAATCCAGCATTCTATCCACTGTATGACATTGCGACATTATAGCAAATACAGGAACACCCAGTCCACGTGGGCCTTTGGCAGTCTTTCCAAAATCTCTCTTGGACTTTCTATAAGCAGTTAACCAGTTTTGCAAAGAAGGGTTTTGGTTTATTAAGAATAGCCCAAAGAGTCACAGAAAGATACTGACATCCTGCCAAGAGTCATGGGACAAACATTCTAGAGAAATCCTCTTGGCTACCTCTACAGCCACAGGACAGTCCTGATCCAAGCACACAGAGCCCAGGATGTTCAGCCCAGATGATGCTAACCATTGGGCAACGGGATCTCCAAGCAAGGTTGAGCTGTCTTGGAACAGTTTTCTCCCCTTGTCTTTCACCTTTCTACATATTCCCCCAACAAGCTCTTCAGTTTGAAGACAGAAATTATGACTTGACTTTGACCAGATGAAGAAACAGGCTCCCAGAGCTCATGGCCCGGTCAAAGCCACTTGACTAGTTGGCAAAGCCAAATCTTTGGACTCTCTAAGGTTTAACCACCATCAGAGACTTCCTCTATTTGAGGAACAATACAAGCTCCCTACTGTAACCCCCTCCTTCCAAACCACACTGTCTCCCCTCCCTCAGTGTGTCTATTACTCGTGCTCCCATAGGTGGGCTTCATCTCCACAGCCCTGGAAGTTAGACTTTCTACATAAAGTGCCATATATATTACATATTTAAATATATATATATATATATAGTATATATATATGTACATATATATCATATCTACATAATCTATATTCAATACATATATTCACACATATATACACTTACACACATTTCCATATGTACACACATACATGTATATGTGTGTGTATTTTTTTAAACAAAAAAGTTCTTATTTGGAAATATTCCTTTCTCAAAACACCATGCAATTAGACCCTAAAAATAGAGATTGGGTTTTGAAGAGAGCTATATGCTTGCTTTTAAAAGTACTTGAAATTATGGTAGTACATTCCATTTTCGGACTCTAATTTTTAATACAAACATTTAGCTATACAAGAAAAAATCTGAGTTGCCATGGCAACAGAGAGTCCAAAGCATCCTCCTTCTGAGGAGATGAGTCCCAAGGATTTGGGGGGTTTCTTGGCCTCTGTGTTTGCATTCCATGTTCAGAGCAAAGACAATGAAAGTGAACCCCCCACCCAAAGGGTGAATCACAAACCTCTCAACTCACTGAACAATGAGATAACTTTAAAACAAAACAAAATACGTTTCTTGAAAATAAATGCTAATACTCACAGGCAAGTGTGTTCATGGGATCATTAAAAATTATCCAAATATGTCGACCTTCTTTTAGTTCATTCATCATTCCCATACTGGCCCAAACGCTGAGCGCCTGAATGGTGCTATGCCAAGGAGGGTTCGATTCTCCATAGAGACCTCTCCAAATGTGCAGGCTTTCCTGAAAGAAGGAGAAAAAGTCAATTCTATCAAAGTTTCTTGATTGTCTTATTATGTGTTAGGGACCATGTTAAGTGCTGAAGATTTTGCTTTTGTTCTGTCTGGTGATGTTATGTAAGGAGCTGTCTGGTGAGGAAATCCTAACCCTAACTCTAACCCCTACCCCCACTCCCCATCAATTTTTGTTGTTCAGTTGTTTCAGTCATGCCTAACTCTTCGTGACCCCATTTGGGATTTTCTCAGCAAAGATACTGAAGTGGTTTGCCATTTCCTTCTCCAGATCATTTTACAGATGAGGAAACTGAGGCAAACAGGGAGAAGTGACTTGCCCAAGGTCACATCTAGTAAGTGTCTGAGGCCAGATTTGAACTTAGGCGTTCTTGACTCTTGGCCCAGTACTCTTTGTACTACATGCACCTAGCTTCCCACCCCCACCAATAGGGATAGCAACTGGCCTACTACCCATAGTCTTCAGTAGTTGCCTGGACCACTGAGAGGTTAAGTGATTTGGCCAGGGTCATACAACCAGTAAGTGTCAGAGGAGATACCTGAAGCTATTTCTTCCTGATTTTCAAGTCAGATCTCTACCCACTGCACAACACTTCCTCTCTAGATAGTTAAGATCCAAAGGCAAAAATGTAAGTCCTTACCTTCAAGGAGTTTACAAACAAAACCGTAAGTATTAGGAGTCAGAAGACTTGGGTTCTGGTCCTGGATCCCACACCAACATATGGCATGATTTTGGTAAAGTCATTTAACCTGAGTCTTTCCTCATCTGACGAATTTGGGATAACAACCATTGCCCTGCTTCACTCCCATTGTGGGATTGGGAGGATCAGAAGGATGAAGGATGTGAAAGGCCTTCAAAACAACTTCAAACCATTACACATCCATGGGGATATTTTAGGGCCAGAGACCCAAGCTGATTAGGTCTGCTAAAGATACCTTGCATTGGTCTTCTTTTGTAAAGCAGCCTAATATTGTGAGCAAAAGCCCTTTGTTCTGTAAAACCTGAACTCAGTCAAAGGGTCACATGTGGCCCTAGAGGGCCACACGTGGCCTCAAGACTGCAGGTTCTCCACCCCTGGTAGGACCTTGGCTAGGGTCATTCAGAAGGATATTTTCCTGCTCCCAGACCAAGGAGAATGATGATGATGACAATCCCTGTGACCCCTCAGTGTGGGCTACAGGATGGGAAGCCAAGGTAGCTGGCTCAGGCCAGGCCAGAACAGGTCTTGCCCAGCAGCCTCCAGTCTCCCCTGAGATCAAGGCCTTACTTTCTAAAGGCATGCTGCTGACTCCATTAAATGTTCTCCCCAGTGTGGCTTCTGAATGGCACTGCAGTTCTGGCTTATCTAATCCTAACTTGGTCTGGTGATATATACCTTTGTGTACTCCCTGGCTTGCTAGGTTATCAAGGACACCAAGGCTGCCTTGTCCTGTCCTGAACCTGGTAGGCCTTTCCTGTCATCTCCCTGCCTTTGATCTATAGCTGCTGCCAGAGAAACTGCCAAGGGCTGTAAGAAACTGCCAAGTCTCAGTACTAGCTGGGCTTCATCCCAGCTGAGTTATAATCAGGAGCAGCCTGCTGGGCTGGCTCTTCCATCACCACCTGGGCACACTACTGATAAGCTAGAGAAGGGGAATTCCCCCCCCCCCCAATCTGGGCCTGAACTCTACCCCCTTTGCCTCTAGGTCATTATCAGTTGTGCATGGGCCAACTGATCCGCCAGTTCAGCCAATACCTGTTGGTTTGGCTAACTAGAAATGTGGGACTGGTGATTCCTCACCCCTGAGCTGTTCCTAGTCTATGGGCATATTCAGCTCTGATCTGTCTGCTCTGTCTCCTGGCTGAGTTCTTCAGGCTCTGTTAGTGAACATGATCCTCTATTCTGCCTCAGAGGTTCATCTTTCTCTGAGCCCAACACTCCCATAAGGCCATAAAGGTCCCCAAGTCCCTCACAAAACTCCCTTGCCATCATCAGCCCAATGCTTCCAGCAGCCATGTCTGACCTAGCTCCTTCTCAGGGAGTTACACTTCAATGTGTCTCTGAGGGTCCTTCCACCTCAAAATCCTGTGATTTGGGTGGTTGGCAGTCAACATTCTACCTTGGGAAACTCCAGTATTGTCTTTCCCTTAGACTTAGACCATCCCAAATGCTTAAGACCCCATATGGACACTGGATCATACACATCTCTTATAGTAAGAGCTGGCATTTTCATAACACCTTAAGGTTTGCAAAACATCCTATAAATATCTCATTTGAACTTCACAACAACCCTGAGAAGTAAATCCTATTGTTATCCCCAGGGTGTTCTGACTCAGAGTCAGGTACTCTACCCACTATGGCAAGTTGCCTGTCTTACCCCCGTCCTTATTCTTCCTTTAATCCCCAATCATTGAGAGGGTGGATTTCTGTCATACTCTCCTCACTTGAAAGAGGTAGAATTTCAGGTCCCTTGGCTGACTTGTGGTCAGACAGGGTTTTCTGAGGATGTCTCATATCCTGCTGCCTAGGCTTACGGTTAAGGCCAGCTCTGTCCAGCACATCATAATCTACTCTCATCTGTCCTCCCCCATTAGAAGCTGCTTGGGGAGCCATAGGTTTCCCAAGTCCCCTTCCAGTGCCCACACGCTTGTCTCCCCACTCTCATCTCCCAGCAAGGATGGAGATGAGAGCAGGTGATGCCAAAGCTTTCTTTGTGTTGGCTCTGATTCATATCACCCAAATATGCAGCAGTCATTATCAGACTTCTTTTCATCTGCTGCCACCCAAGGTCAGGGTGCTGGCGACGGGGGGGCTTGTCAAAAACAAGTGTTTCCTGACAGCGATCTTTATATTGAATCTGACTAAGACTCATTTTCCCAAAGATGGAGATCAAACACATTCATCTCAGCAAAGCCAGAGAAAGATAAGGCAAAGGCGACTCGACAAAGACATTTTCTTTGCTTGCTGCCACTCCAGGTGCCCATCAGGTTGCAGACAGCTCTGTATTTGCATCTCATTGATTTTGCCTCATAAGAAAGGGTAAAAGCTGAAAAGAACAAAGCTGCAAAGTGTGGTGCGGTGGATAGAGTGCTAGGCATGGGGTTCAGAGGCCTGGGTACAAGTCCTGGACCTCCCTGAGCCTCAGTTTCCTCCTCAGTAAAACGAGAGGAATATTATTGCTGCAGTCCAAATAAGATGAAGTATGAAGAGCCAGCTTTGTAGTTGATTATAAAGGTTGGCTCTCATGGGCAACTCTAAGCTCGGCCTGGGCCCTGTGGCTGCCCCCAAATTGATATTCACTTGACATATTTGTACTGTGCAGATGATGAGACACACATGTGGGCACAAGGTCTGGAGGGAGAGGTGAAAGGGAGACATAAGAACCTTGGCTGCAGTGCAGTGAAAGACCCAAATCAGGTTGTATGCTCTTGCCCATCTGCACCCCCCTCCCCAGGGTCCCTTTGCCCAGAGCTCCAACCAGCTGGGCTAAATAGAGGTCCTGGGGTCATTTCCAGCTGCAGAACTTCTAGAGAACCAGGAGACTGTGATTTGGAACCTGAAGAAGCCACCAAGGCCCTAGGCAAAACTGTGTAAGAACAGGATGACATTGGCCCCAAGCGACTGAAAAGGCCTGGAGAAAGCCAGACTAGTGGACCTCTTTAGGAATGCACGGCGGGTGGGAATGGGCACCAGAGGACACTGGGACCTTCACTTGCACCATTCAACTTTAGAGATGCCACTGAGCTTTGGTCAAGGATGTGTCAGGAAATTGGCCAGAACAAACCAGGGTGATTTTTGAAAAATTGGGATCTAGGATTTCATCAGGATAAGGGACTCCCCAGGTGGAAACTGTCCCTCCCAATGCAGAGTGGTGACTTCAAGTTAATTTATAGTCTTAAGGGAGTTTCCTGATAACTTTTTCTTTAAAAAAAAAATAAATTTTATCATTATCTTTTGTTTTTACATCAGCTATACTTCCCAATATTTATCTAGTATATCTCTTCCCCTTCCCTCTCCCAGGGGGCAAGTAATTCCTTATAACAAAGAGATAAGAAGGAAAACAGTTTCCTGTTTGCAGTGTTAGCCACCCAGTCTCCTATCTTTGCAAAGAAGGGGGGAGGGGCCTTTCTGATATCTGCCAAGTTCAGTCATTGAGTCATTAGTTTTTTTGTTCTTGTTTCTGGGGTCTTCGGTCATTGTTTCATTTTGGTTTTTCATTTCTGTTTTTATTTGTTATTGTTTTTCAATTTACAGTCTTATAGTCAGTGTGTATAGTTTTCTTGGTTTTTCCCACTTTACTTTCAATCAGATATGGCTTTCCACCCTTCTCTGTATTCTTCATATTTATTCTTTCTTGCAGCATAATATGAATGTGCCATAACTTCTCTAGCCATTCTCCAATCAATGAGCATCAACTTTGTTTCCAGTTCTTTGCCACCACCCCAGAAATGCTACTATAAATATTATGATGCATATGTGACCTTTCGTTCTGATTTCCATCTCCTTGAGGCGTATGCCTAGCACAGGGATCTCTGGGAAAAAAGCATAGAGCCATTTAGCTTTTGATTATACACTGGGTTACTGAATTCCATTCTTTCTGATTTCTCCTTGTCTATTCTGTTCCTTAGATCTACTTTTCTATTTTTAAACCAGCACCAAAGGGTTCTGATGATCACTGCTTTGTAATCTGGTTGGAGGCTTAGAACTTCTATTCCCCACTCATATCATTTTTTCTTGTACCCACCAATATTCTAGATACTTTGTATCTCCAAATGAATTGTGTTATTATTTTGCCTTGCTCAGTACCGTATGCCCTTGGTGCTTGGTGTAGCGCTAACCCTGTAAATGAGTCTCGGTAGTATTGTCATCTTTATTTGATTGACTTGGCTCAGTCATAAACACTGAATATCCCTCTAGTTACTTCACTTATTCTTTATTTCTTTAAGGAGAATTTTATAATTGTGTCTCTGCAGGGCCTGACAGTGCTTTAGGAGACTGATTCCCAGATGTTTTATGCCTTCTCTACTTCTGTAGTGTAGGACTTCCCTTTTCTATTTGTCCTGCCTGCTTATGAAATTTCATAGGGACAAGTATAAAGTATGATTTCAAAACAGCAACTCGCCAGTACAAGATGGGAGTGGAGGGGCTACCAGGGGTGGGGAACCTGCGACCTTGAGGCCACATGCAACCCTCTAGGTCAAGTGCAGCCCTTTGACTGAATCCAAACTTCCCAGAACAATTAGAACAGTAATGTACTTGAGAGACAGCCGATCCACCCTCTCCTTCAAATGTGGAATTGACTGTCCGGTAAAGATTACATTCATTTACTGTCCCCTTCCCTCTGGCACCCCTCCCTACCCCAGCCACTTCAGTCCCTGAAGCCTCTTTCCAATATTTATTCCATTCTCTGTTTAAAACTCATTTGGCTTATTCAGGATCCATGCCCACGCAAGTTGAATCAGATTAATAGACTATAACATAACAAGCAATAAGGTGCAAATAAGAGATTCCATTCCAGAAAAATATTGTTGATAAAAATTAAGAAATGATTCATTGAGTAGGAAGAAAGAGACATCATCCAGAACTGGAATGAGTCCTTGGAAAGGCTTGCCATGTTTGCCAAAAAGGTAGCCTCTTCCGGGCCTTCCAAGGGGGTCCCTCTGGCCTCTACTGAGATGAGATGCAAACACAATTTTGCCTCATTTTGCTTGGAACAAAGATGCTATGCTGCATCAGGAAAGGAGCCGGCATGCAGCTGAAGGACCAAGACCGTTCTTCTTCCATAGCTGCAAAGGCTCAGCTTGGGGAGATGGCAAACAACCTGGAAAGAAGCCCTATTTTCTAAGAGTAAGAGAAGAGAAAATTGGTGTACATGTTGATTACTGCATGAGTCAGATATTTTCTCATCTGTAAAATGAGGGGGTTGGACTGGATAATCTCAGAGGGCTCTGCAGGCTGTGACAATCTGTGATGCCCTTGTCTAATACTCTGTGAAAAGGAACTGCAAGACGGCTTGCAGATCATCGCCCCCTCCTTCCTTTCCTCTCTAGCTTCGGTCCATACCTTGGCCATACCTGCCTTTGTTTGCCAGATACCGCCCTTCAGGGGGTAGCATGCCCTCCCTCTACTCATATTGTACATGCCCCAGCCAGCCTTCAAGGTCTACTTCAAAATCGACTAAATCCTACCTCATTCATTCATTCACTCACTCATTCGTATATACTTTACTGAGAGATTTGGTTTGGATACAATAATCACATCCCAATAGACACTGCCTTCTTCCCATGGCACATTCCCTTGAAATCAATAAGCAAACTACATGATATAGCAATTTCAACTGACAGAATCAGTCAGAAATCACTTACAAGGGCCCACCTAACATTCCAGTGCTAGGCATCAGAAACACAAAGACCCAAAAAAGGGTCTCTGTATTCAAGGAGCTTATGTTTACTGGAGGAACCACATGAACACAGGTCAAACCTAGAAATATACAAGTTAAAAATGAAGTTGTTCAGGGGCAATGAGGGTAGGGGGAGAAGGTACTAACAACTAGGGAATCACGATAGGCTTTTTAGAGGACATTCTAAGAAACAGGAGGAACAGGTTGATCCTGCTCCTCCTGGGGACAGCCTGTGCAGAGGTGTGGGGCAGTAGAACCTACAGTAGAGGAAGTGATGGGGTAGAAGGTGAAGTCAGCCTGGAAAGATAGTTTGGAGCCAGGATATGAAGGTCTTTGAATGCCAAACCAGGGAGTTTGCGTTGGATCTCAGTGGCTATAAGAGAGCCATTTATCAAACAGAGAAGTAACAGGATCTAACCTGTGCTTCAGGAATACCAATGTGACAGCTAGGTGGAAGATGCAACACAGAAAGGGAAGACTGGAGATAGAGAAACCCCACAAGAGAGTATTGCAGTAATATATGATGAGGGTCTGAACAAGGATTTTGGGCAGCATTGTGAATGGAAATGGAGAGAATATGAGACATGATATAGACTCAGTTGGACTGGGCAATAGATTGGATATGGGAGGTGAGGGACAATGAGGAATTGAGGGCAATACTGAGGCATGAGGAAAGTGAGAAGGGGTGGGTCTAGCAGAGAAGAAACAAGGAGTGTGACTTTGGACACAGAGAGTTTGAGATGCTTCTGGGACAAAAGGCGTATGTGCCATAGTCGGCATCCTTATTCAATGTATAGGTGTCACCAGACTAGGAGGGAGAGCCAACACGTCAAAGGACTAGGACATTGGACCATATCTAATAATAGAAATCAATGTAAGTCTCATACCTGGGCCCCCTAACTGCTTATTACTTGGTCCAACTCTTCCCATGTTTCTCTGAATTCCTTAACACAGTAATATCCCATTACTCTTATCCTATGTTTTTCAGCCTTTTCCCAAAGAACAGGAAAGAATTTGTTTCTAGCTTTTTGCTACTACAGAAAGTGTTTCTATGAACAATTTGGTATGTTTGAGACCATTCTGTCACTGATCTCCATGAGGGATAAGCCCCAAGGAGGAATCTCTGAGTCAAAGGGTATAAATGATTTGGTAGATTTCCTCTAACAATTCCAAATTATTTTCCAGAATGACTGGACCAATTCTCAGCTCTATTAACATATAAAGATTCACTGCATTTTGGGATTGTTAGAATACTTTTTTTTTTCTTTAGGACTGCTTTTGCATTTTTATAACGGTCAATGTAAGAATCAGCAAATGATGTTACAAGGAGGGAAGCACAGCCAAGATGGCAGAGTAAAAGCAGGGAGTCTCTTGAACTCTCTCAAATTGCCCTCCTAACAACTTAAATATAATATCTCAAAACCAATTCTGGAGTGATAGAACCAACAAAGGATGGGATGAAAGAATTGTCCAGCCCCAAACAACTTAGAAGGTTAGCAGGAAAGGTCTGTCTCATTGTGGTACAGGAACAACTTCTGGAACTCTCAGCCTATAGTTGGTAAGGAAGTTGGGCAATCAATCAGAAGCAAATTATAGGGGTCCCTTTACTGGCACTGGGTATAAGGCTCTGCTGCATTGCCCATTCATGGTCCCAGGTTGGAATCAAAGGCAAGGAGAATCATTAGCACACTAAAGTTCAAAGCTGCAGGGGAGTGGGGACTGTACTTACAGACCCAGGGTGGAAAAGAGTGCTTGTGGTTGCTCACAGAGCAGAACACAGATCAGGAGAGTAGTGACCATGCCTCTCTTAGATCATACCATTTTGGAAGAACTGTAACTTGTAGACCCTGAGAACTAGTTCTGAAAATAGCAGCATAAAAAACCTGAAGTTGGGACTGTGTCCTCTCTACCCCCCAAAGCAGAGCCCAACTTTAACATAAAGTTAAAAGCCAGGCTAGAAAAATAAGCAAACTACAAAAAAAGAACATGACCATAGAAAGTTACTATGGTGACATCGAAGATCAAAACACAAATTCTGAAAAAGACAACAAAATCAAAACAGTTACAACCAAAGCCTCAAAAAATGTGAATTGCTCTCAGGCCCAAAAAGAACTCCTGAAAGAGCTCAAAAAGATTTTAGAAATCAAATAGAGAGGTAGAGAGAAAAGTAGGAAAAGAAATGACATGAAAAAAAAGAAATGACAGTGAGGCAAGAAAAGCATGAAAAAAGAGTCAACCACTTTGTAAAGGAAGCACAAGAAAATACAGAAGAAAATAACACCTTAAAATAGAATAGATCAAATTTAAAAAATGTGCAAAAATTCACTGAAGATAAGAACTCCTTAAAAAGTAGAATTAGACAAATGGAAAAGGGGATACAAAAGCTTACTGAATAAACTAATACCTTAGAAATTAGAATTGGGTAAGTGAAAGCTGACGGCTCCATGAGACATCAAGAAATAATAAAAACAAAATCAAAAGAAGGAAAAATACAAGAAAATGTGAAATATCTCATTGGAAAATAACTGACCTGGAAAATAGAGCCAGGAGAAATATTTTAAGAATTACTAGACTACCTAAAGGTCATGATCAAAACAAGAGCCTAGACATCATCTTTCAAGAAATTATCGGTGTACTCCAGCTCTTTCTCACATGTTCGTTCTTCCTCTGAGCTTGTCTGTGGAGTCTTGCTGTTACTGTCAACATGTCTGCTGGAAATGCCAAGATTGGGTACCCAGCCCTCAATTTCAAAACTACTGCTATTATGCCTGATTGGCAGTTCAAAGACATTAGCCTTTCTGACTACAAAGGGAAATAAGTCATGTTGTTCTACCCCTTGGACTTCACCTTCATGTGCCCTATAAAGATTATTGCATTCAGTGATCGAGCTGAAGAAATTAAGAAAATCAACTGCCAAGTGATTGACACCTCAGTGGACTTGCACTTCTATCACCTTGCCTGGGTCAATATGGTCAAGAAGACTGGCGGACTGGGAGCTGTGAATATCCCATTGCTATCTGACCCCAAATGCACCATTGCTCAAGATTATGGGGTCTTAAAGGCAGATGAGGGAATTTCATTCAAGGGTCTCTTCATGATTGATGAGAAGGGGATCCTTCGCCAGATCACCATCAATGACCTTCCCATGGGCTGCTCTGTAGATGAAACTCTTCAGCTTGTCCAGGCCTTCCAGTTCACAGACAAGTATGGTGAAGTGTGACCTGCTGGCTGGAAACAGAGGAGTGACACCATCAAGCCTGATGTTCAGGAAGTAAGGAATACTTCTCCAAGTAGCAGTGAGCCGCTCTCTGCCACCACAGATGGTCCTCTCTGGCCCCCCCCATGGGCCCTGCAGACTTGCTAGCTACTGTCTGTAGGACAAATGTGCTTGATCTTCCCCAACCTTTCAACTTTTGTAGCAGGAGCCCAGGCAATGTGGGGTAGCTAGGCATGCCCTCTGCTTGTGGGGGCCTGATTCATCCAGATCATTCCTCCCTCCCTCAAGGCAGCAGCTAGCCAGCTGAGCCTGCTAGCTCTCTTTCTCACTCTTAATGACCAAGTGCTGTGTTAACAATGTTTACACCATAGTCACCTCTTTGGGTTCAAGCCCATCTCATATTTTGTAGCTCTATTAAACTTGTCCTAAGAAAACAAAACAAAAAAAGAAATTATCAAGGAAAAAGGATGGGAGAGCTTGGAGTATGCTATTCTGAAAGGTAAAGGATCTAGGTTTACAACCAAGTATCACCTACCCAGAAAAATGGAGTATAATCCTTCAGGGAAAAATTCAATGAAATAGAGGACTTTCAAGCATTCCTGATGAAAAGACAAGAGCTGAATAGAAAATGTGGTTTTCAAATAAAAACTCAAGAGAAGCATAAAAAGGTAAACAGGAAAGAGGAACCATAAGGGTTTAAGGTTAAATAATGTCAAATTGTTTATATTCCTACATGGGAAGATGATAGTTGTAACTCCTAAGAAATGTTATCACTATTAGGGCAGTAAGAAGGAAGATACATAAACAGAGGGCATGGATGTGAGCTGACTGTGATGAGATGATATCTGAAAAAAAATAAAATTAAGGGAGGAGAAAGAAAGACACTGGGAGAAAGGGGTGGGGAGAGGCAGAATGGAGTGAATTAATTCACATAAAAGAGGTACAAAAGAGCTTTTACAGTATAGAACAGTGGTTCTCAACCTGTGGGTCGCAACCCCTTTGGGAACTGAATGACATTTTCACAGGGGTTGCCTAAGACCATCGGAAAACACATATTTCTGATGGTCTTAGGAACAGAGACACTGGTCTTCTATCTGTCTCCAGGTGGGTCCGCCCCCATGCAGATAACGCCCACATATGAGTGTTAAAAGGTTGCGGCATTAGGAAAGTTGAGAACCACTGGTATAGAAGAACATGGGAGGTGGCAGGAAATACTTGAATTTGTCTCTTATCAGAATTGATTCAAAGAGGGAATAACATACACACTCAGTTGGTGGAGTTGTGAACTTAGTCCAACCATTCTAGAAAGCAATTTGGAACTATGTGCAAAAGGCTATAAAACTGTACCTACCCATTGACCCAGCAATACCACTATGAGGTATCACAAAGAGATTTTTTTAAAAAGAAAAGAAAAAAGATCTATATGTCCAAAAATATTTATAGCAGTTTTTTGTGGTGGCAAAGAACTGGAAATTGAGGGTAAGCTCATCAATTGGGGAATGACTGAACAAGATGTGGTACATGATTATGATAGAATACTATTGTGCTATAAGAAATGATGAGCAGGATCCTTTCAGAAAAACCTGGAAAGACTTACATTAACCAAGGCAAAGTAAAGTAAGCAGAACCAGGAGAACATTATACATAGTAACAGCAATACTGTAAAATGATAAATTGTGAATGACTTAGCTATCCTCAGTAATACAATCATTCAAGACAATTCCAAAGGATTTATGATGAAAAATGCTATCACCCCTAGAGAAAGAACTGATGGAGTCTGAATGCAGATCAAGCAGACTTTTTTTAACTTTCATTTTTTCTTGTTTTTTTTTCAGTCTGTGTTTTCTTTCACAACATGACTAATATGGAAATATGTTTTGCAAGACTGCACATGTATTACCTATATCAAATTGCTTGCCTTCTCAATGAGGGGGAGGGCAGGGAGGGTTGGAGGAAGAGAATTTGGAACTCAAAATTTTAAAAATGAATGTTAAAAATTGTTTTTACATAAAATTGGAAAAAAATTTAAATTATTTTACAAGAGTTTTTTCCCCCAGTCATAAAGGGAAGGTGAGAGGAAGGGAAAATAAAATATGTGCTAATTGGAAAATGAAATGAAATCATGATTTTAAAAGAATCAACAAATGAACACCCACTACATACCCAGGAAGGTGTCATAATGAACACAAATAGAGTATAAGAAACAGCCTGTCTTCCCACAGTTTATTCAATAGTAAGTATTTCCATTTTGTATTTCCACCATTTGGAAATTTCCATCATCTGGGCCAATTTAATGGGTGTGAAATGATGTCTCAGAGTTAATTAATTTGCATTTCTCTTACTATTTTTGATTTAGAGTGTATTTTCATATGGTTGTTGATAGTTTGCATTTCTTCTTTTGAAAATCATACCTATATTTTGGCTATTTTTCTATTACCACATAATCTCAGAGTTGGAAGGCAGCTCGGAGGCCATCTAATTCAACTAAGACATGAAAAAAAAAACTCTCAAAACATCCCTGACAAATTATTATACAGTCTTTGCTTGAAGATCCTCCAGTGAGAGAAGGAAGAAGAATCATATACGCAACTACCACACCGCAAAGGAAAACAACTCTAAAAAGGGTCTGAACTCAGATGAAGTGTAATGACCAATTATGGTGCCAGACGAAAGCATTCTTCTTTCCTCTCTTTGGAGAGGTGGGGCACTACAAGTATAGAATGTTACATACTGTGTCAGATGCAACCACTGTAGTCATTAGTTTTTCTTAACTGTCTTCTTTGTGACATAGTTCAGGGTAAAGGGATGTATTGAGAAATGACCATCACATATAAAAGGTAAGACATAAATCAAACATTCAAAAAAAGATTGAAATGGGCTATTATTGCACCATAAGCAACAACCAACATGAAGAATTCAGAGAAACATGGGAAGACTCATGATGAACTGATAGAGTAAACATGGCATTGGACTTGAAGTTAGGATGTCCTGAGATCAAATCTCACCACAGACACTTACTAGCTGTGTGACCCTGGGCAAGTCACTTACTTCTCTGTGCCTTGGTTTCCTCATTTGTAAAATGAAGAGGTTGACCTCTATGTCCTATAATGGTCCTTTCTAGCTCTACATTTTTGACCCTATTATCCTCTGATAGTGGAAGTAGGGAAACAACATACATAGTAGCTAATGTAAATGAATATGCCAACCAAATACAATGACCAATATTGGTCCCAGATGACTGATGATAAATTACACTTTCTTCCTCCTTGTTAAGAAATGAAGAGTGAAATCTTTCTTGTTTTGTGTCTCTTTTAACTTTGTATCTCTAGCATCTGGCACAGTACTTGGCACGTGGTAGGTGCCTAATGAAGTCTCAGTGACTGCTTGGGTTGTAATTGCTATGTCATGTTGTTTTGCTTATTTTTTAAGGGGAAAGTACCATGGACAGAGACGTTGTCTATGGGGAAGTGATTATTGTGGTCAAAGAAAATCAATAATATATTTTTAAAAAAATATTTCCTAACAAGAGCACAACATTGAATATGATTACACCGCCATCTTAAAATTTCAAGAGTCCAAATTTTTGACCTAGGCTCGAATTCTTCCTATGCTTGGCCACTGAAGCTCTAACAATGCATTGAAGTATTCTGATTTTACCTGCAGTCCCTTGCTGATAAGGGTGGCTAAAGAACAAAGAGATCCCATTGCCTTGATTTTATTAGGTTTACTACGGACATCGATTTTGCCTCATGAGCACAGACATACATATAGAGGCTGGGCAAAGATCACAAATACATAAAGTCTCTTTAGAAATACACAAATAGATAGATTTAAAGGGGAACCTGTTCCAACCTTTCTTCATTTTTCAGCTTTGTCTTTTTGTGAGGGTTATTTATGACAAAGGCTCTGGAAAACATCAAGTCAACTCTCCGTGTTGATTAAGGCTTTGAAAAATGGCAATTGTGAGAGATCATCAATAGCAGCTTGTAAAAGAATTCATTTCTTTCCCATCCTGGTGAGACACTGATCTTTGGCCATGGAATCCCACAAATTAATGACTTCCTCATTGGCTTTGCTGATTGCTAGTCTCCCCAAGGACAAATGGGCTTTCAGACATGGTTGTAAATATCCAATATAAAGCAACATTCTGTCGACTTTGGGTGGTAAGACTATCATTACAAAAAGTTGGTAAAGAAATATAATTGAGCATTTCCTATATCTTTCTTCTCTAGAGGGCTATGCTGGGGTTTTATTTAAAAAACACAAGCCCAAGTCATCTCCAATTCTCCTCTCCTTATTTGGGAATGTTAATTACTGAGTAGCATCCATTGATGAGACCACTTTTCTCTGCCTCCCATGATGTGAAAAGCTACCATTCCACAGCCCCCTCTCCCTTCTATTTTTGAAATACACGAAGAATTTGTCAATAACAATCTAACCACTTTTCGTCTTCAATGAAGGAGAAACTTAGGAGAGAAAAATCACTGTTTGGGAAAGAAACTCTAATTTTGTTGAACCCTGAGGCCAGAGAAAAGCTCCGTGAAACCCCAGAGTGAACAGTGATTCATGCTCCAAATGGTGCCCTTCAATCACCTCATGTCACTCCTATATGGTACTGGAACACCTCCGGTAACTTTGCTCAGGTTTCTGAAAACCACAGCAGAGCCACGGAAATTACTCAGTGGTTTGCTCATAAAAGCCAAAGACAAGTCCACTGAATAGAAAGCACTTCCTTAGGCATTAAAGTCGAGAAGGAAAAGTTTAGCTATAATGATGTCTGGTAGGGAGCCAGTACATTTAGTCAGTGGAGAATTCCCTTGACCCACTTAAAAAGTAAAAGAATGAAAAATGGTGGTGATTCAGAAGCTGGTGAAGCTTCGAACTCCCCTTTTCCTCCAATCCACGCCTGCTTGTGTCCCTCCCTTGGAATCAGAAAGGGCTAGAGTTGGAATGGCCCTTCAAGATCATCTACCCTAAGCCCTCCATGCCTTCACCTAAGGAAAGCTAACTCTCCATACATGGGGCCACATTGGGCACAAATGAAATAGTTGTATTTTTCAACATCCCCAACCCAGCTACATGGCATAAGGTGAAGCATGAGGTGTCTAGCAGCCCTGCATGCGTGCCTGTCTTTCCCCCACAACCTGTCATACTGCTTGAAATTCTACCATTAGAGATGTATTCCCTTGAGATGTGGATTTTTAAAATTTTGTTTTTAGGCTTTGGATCATCAAAAGTCCCCTACTAAATGGGAATGTGCTGCAGCAGGATTATGCCATAAACTTCTAGTACCTGCACCTCATTCCCCTAAAATAGACTTTTTGGTAGATCCACGGTCTGTAATTTTGTCAAATTGAATATTCCTACTTCCTCCAGGGATTGTGACCCATCTATGACTCAGTAGACTTATTAAATGGTCTTGGAGAGCTGCTGTGGATGAAAAATTTTATTACTCTGTGGCTAACCCAGTGATGAGCCTCTGAGTCACCTAGGACAGCACTGGCCTCATATTTACATTTCCAACATGGTAGGTTTTATCAGAGCTTTTGTTCTCCTGACACAATTATCTTTTCTAATATCAACATTCTTCCAGTGATGCTAGTTGGCAAACAATTACTTATTGTCCAGAGAATCAGCAATGAGGATCACCCAAAGAACAATGGGATTGTGCATGGTGGGTATAAGCCAGCTTAAATACATTATAAATGAGAATTTGAGCAACAGAATCAACACAAAGGATGTCATCAAAGAAACATTTGATTAGAAAAAATATGTGAGCTGATAATACAGCCACGATTGGGAATAAGTGATGGGCAGTTCATCGTGTCCCACTGGTAACCAGATAGTATAGACAAATGCAAGGAAGACCCCAACAGGCCTAGTATAAACCCTATAGGTGCAGCTAGGTGGTTTAGTGGTGTAGAGCACTGGGCTTAGAGTTAGGAAGACCTATCTTTCTGAGTTCCAATCCAGCCTCAGACATGTCCTAGCTGTGTGACCCTGGGTAAGTTACTTCATCCTGTTTGCCTCAGTTTCCTCATATGTAAAGCGAGCTGGAAAAGGAAATGGCAAACCACCCTGCTAAGAAAACCCCAAATGAGGTCACAGAGAGTTGGACATGACTGAAAATGACCGAACAACAACAGACAGATCCTATACTGAACTCAGGGAAGGATATGACCAAGAGTCACAGAGAATGGGTCGAAATCTTCATCCTTGGAGGGACTATCCACATTGGTGAGACTACAAATGCCTTAGGGTATTTGAGTTCTGCATATCAGTATAGTATTTTTGAATACCATACTTGTCTGCATATAGAATTTCCTTGAAAATAGGCTGTACCCCTAAAATGAGGTCCCTGTGAAAGGAGCTAGAGGCATACATTGAGAAATAATTACACAAAATTACCGTATAAGCACGTTAGACCTAGCCCAAAGAAACCTGCCATTGTTTTTGAAAGTAAAGAAAGAAGCTTCTGTCCTACTGAAACAGAAGGCAGATAAAAGGGGTGGACTCACCCCAGGAAAGTGAAGAAAATGAGGGCAGCGAGCCACCATGGGCTTTTGGAAGGTGAGGAGGCTGACCTCCCACTACCACTCTTAGTCTCATGTCCTTGTCAGATAGGATTCCACCCCACCCCCACATCAAGGGCTAGTGATAAGCATTGTGCCCACCCAATGCAAAGCCAGCAAGATGATCAAATATGCAAATATTCAACATGAAATGTGACTTTAAAGCCCGTAGGGAGGCAAGAGTAAGAACTTGGGAGGAAGGGTAGGGGCTAGGTGGCCCTGCCCGAGGAGAGCAGGAGGCAGCTGGGCAGCCCAGTGGATAGAATCAGGAAAATGCAGCTTCTGATCCTGTTGCAGACACTTGCTATTTGTGTGTTCCCTAGCCTCTCAGTCTCAGTTTCCTCAGTTATAAGACAGGAATAATAATGACACCTATTTCTTAGGACTGTTGTTCTTTGCACAACGCCTGGCACATAGTAGGACCTTAATAAATGCTTGTTCTCTCCTCGGTTTTCTTATTTGTAAAGTGGGGATATGATAGTATTGACCTCCCAGAGTGGTTCTGAGGATAAAATGGGAGGGTATTAATTAGCATTAATGAGCATTCTGAAGGTCTTAAAGCCAGGTATAAATGCTATAATAATGATTATTAAAATGAGGGTCCTGCCAGGGGACATTGTCTACAAATTTCCCAACTTAGTCTATGGGATACAGATCTGGAGTCAGGAAAGGTCTCACATAGAAATGTCAGCTCCAATACTCACTAGCTGGGGGACCCTGGACAGCGCATGGAACATCATCCCTGAGCCTTAGCTTCTTTAGGTGTCAGACAGGGATAAAAACACCTTACAGTACCTCCCCCCCAGGGTTGTTAAAAGGCTCCAAAGAGATAATTAATGTATTATAAAGTGCTTTGCCAAATTAAAAATGATACAGAAAAGCAAGCTATTATTCTTACAGCAATTAGCTCTAAGACATTTACATTTCAGTAGCATTGTAAGGCCGGTGAGGGCCTTACATACACTGCTTAGGTCACATGGCTTATAACAGCCAGAGGCAGGAATGGAATTGTGGGCATCCTTACTGCAGGTCTAGATCTCTGGTCATTGTGCCAACCCTCCAAACACACAGACACACAGACACACACACACACACACACACACACACACACACCCCTATACACCCCCCCCACCTTACACCTACACCTACACACACATAGACACCTATACACCCACACCTATACCCACACGCACACACATACCTACACACACA
>CM053582.1:55220206-55308740 GCA_028627135.1 Pseudochirops cupreus | reverse complement strand
CTTCAGAGAAGGGGCTAAGTCCACATCTTTAAAGGCATTCAGTAAAAATGACTCAAAACTATTGAATCTGAAAGGGTGCAGGAGCTCTGCAGGCCCAGAGCACTGCGGTGATAGACTTACTCAGCAATACTGATCAATGCTTGAAGGCAGATTGGCCAGAGGTGGCCTCACCCACACTGTGCTGCCATGAGGACAGGCCTGAGAATAAGCCAGGAAACCTCTGGGCCAGAGAGTGCAGTCTTCCTATATCCAGGAAGATCCTCCGCACCCTGGTGATCAGGGCCAGGGCTGGCCCTGGGAAGGGAGGGGCATGCTTAGGGGGGAGGCTCAGAACCTTATGCGTAGCCAAGGCAGCCCAGGCCAGGAGGCCATGAGACCAAGAGGGCTGCATGGGACTGTTTCACTTCTTATTGTTGCTGTTCCCCCCCCCCCCCATTTATTCTAGGAAAGGAAAGCAAGGCAACAGTGTCTTCCTCTGGTACCTTTCAAATGAAAGTTATGTGGAAGGAATGATCCCATAAAGGAGGAAAAGTCCAGCTACCCCAAATCGAGAAACATCAAAGAATCCAAGTACAGAGCAAGGCAAGGATGGTTTTACCATCATGGAAGGAGAGACAGACAGACAGACAGACAGACAGAGAGATTGAGGAAGAAACAGAGAGAGAGACAGAGACAGAGACACACACACAGAAGGAGAGACATACAGAGAAAGAGAGAATGAGACAGAGAGAATGAGACAGAGAGAGAGAAAGAGAGGGAAGAAGAGAAAGAGAGAGAGACAAGGAGATGAGAGAGAGAAGAGTAGGGGAGAGAGAGGGGGGAGGAAGAGAGGGAGAGAGGGAGAGAGGGAAAGAGGAAGAGAGAGAGAGAGAGAGAATGAGAGAATATATATCCCCATCCTGAAAGTCTTCCTAATGTCTCCCTTGTCATCACTAGCTCTGGTGCTAACATTTCAGACAAAGAAGTAAATGTGATGATGGAAGCCATCCTCTTCCTTAATGGAGGGGTGAAATGAAACCCTTCAAATGATTCTTCCAAATAAGTGCACTCTCCAAATCAGAGTTATAGGAAGGGGAGCAAAAAGTACTGGGCAACTTTGAACTCCAAACATATCCACTGATAGCAAATGGAGTTGATTACCTAAAAGCCTCAAAGAAAGCAGGCTGGAATGATTCATGGGCAGACAGAGCTCTGCTATTAAGCCTCCAAAAAGGGGCACGGGGTGTTCTAGAAGCCCCATGGGGTAGAGGGCCAGGAAAATAAGCATTAAACTTGTTTATCACTGTCCCATGCAAAATTCAGCAGACAGAGTCTGATGTTGGGCAGGGTAGGGGAACGGGGAGAGAAGGGCAGTTGGGGAAGAGAGCATTCTTCTTAATAAGGTTCTTTCTTTCTTTATTCCTCTCATGATGGTGACAACAGTGAGTATGGGAAGGCTAGGGAAGAAAGGGCATCGTTATCAAGGGCCCGTATACTGTTAGCCAGAAAGACATTACATTATTTGGACTAATAGATGAAAATACGTCACGTTAATAAGGAGCTGATTCTCCAGTCCAAGGTATCTAAATTTAAATCTAAACCCTTGCCTGTTAAGGATGTCTAGAAGAAAATCCCATTCAGTTGTAGAAAGGAGAAAAAAAAACAACCTTTCAGGATTAAAATTAATGTTAGCAATTTAGCATCATTCGATTTCCATAGCAGTTAACCTCTGGGAACCCACCTGATCATCACTGGGAAGAATAATGGCTTCAGGCCTGTTTGTTTGGCTTGATTTAATTTGCTTTGCTTTGCTTTGAGGTGTGCGAACAGCACAGCTGAACAATTGGACCTGAGACTGAAGCTGTACAATTTGTTCTGGGCCCTTAGAATGTGGTCTCCCATCTAGAAAGAAAAATACTGGACTTTAGCCTTCTGTTTGCATCTGCGGCCACCCCAGCAGAGAGACGGGACTGTCCAGGGAGACCCTCCTGCGCTTTCTCCCCATTCCATAAACATGTATAAAGGTGGCAAGGCAGAGAGTGCAGAATTCTGAGTTTAATGTCAGGAAGACTCAGGGTCAAATTCTCTCATAGCTGTGAGACCCTGGGCAAGTCACTTAACAGACTCTATGTACCAACTCCCTAGGATCCCTTTACTAAGTCAGAGATGGGTTGTAATCTGTGTTGGTGAAAACAACTTTCACATAAGGAGTTCTTCACATCTCCTCTGACCCTCAATGAAACCATAGCTCCTCTGCATACTTCCCAGGTGCTGTCAGGAGAGAAATTCAGAGGAATAAGATATGAGTAATGGTTGTTGGTGACTACCTCCTGAGGGGTACTAAGGTGGCTAGCACTAATCACTCTCTCCTCTTTTCCCCCATCTTGACCCCTTGGTGAACCAATTCAACTCCATACTGACCTCTTCTCATGAATCTCTTGACCCCTTATATTACTGATTATGTCCAGCCAAGCATCAGCCTTGGATCCCTCCCACCATTTGCTGCCTTAATTCCTACACACATGTTGCTGAACAAAGGTGGAAAAATTCATGCAACTGTTCTGGCTGGGTCCACTATACATTTAGGTTACCCAGTGTCAACTGAGCCCTCACAGCTGTGAGGCAATCCTTCTATACCTCCCTTATCAACTCCCTATCCCAGTCTCCAAAGTAGCACTTCCAAACCTCATCATCCCTCCTCAAACCTCCCATGACTCATCCCACCCCTTTTCAGGTGAGAATCTTGCTTCATATTTTACAGAAAATATTGAGGCGATTTGTTATGAACTCCTTCTTCCTCTTCTTCTTCTCCCATCCCCCAGGTGCCTTCTGCCACTCTCCTCCTCCACCCCTGTCTCACATGATGAAGTGACCTAACTCTTGACCAAGGCCAAGCCCTCTACTTGTTCAAGAGATCCCCTTCCATCCTGGCTCCTCCAACAGAATGCTGTCTCTGTCATCCCTGCTCTCTCACTTACTTTCAATCTCTCCCTCTCTACTGGCTCACTCCCTACTGCCTACAAACATAGTCTTGTCTCTCCCATCCTGAAAAAAACCCTCACTTGATCCTTTCATCCACACTATCATCCTAAATCTCTTTTGCTTTCTATAGCTAAACTCCTTGAAAAAAGCCATCTATATGAGATACCTACACTTTCTCTCCTCTTATTCTCTACTTACCCCCTTATTATCATTGGACTGAAATTGCTCCCTCCAAAGTTACCAATGATCTCTTGGTTGTCAACTCCAATGGCCTTTTCTCAATGTTCATTCTCCTTGATCTCTCTGCAGCCTTTGACACTTGCGATCACCCTCTCTTCTTTCATACTTTCTTCTCTCTCGATTTTCAGGATATCCCTCTCTCTCCTGGCTCCCCTCCTTCTTCTCTGACCACTACTTCTTTGTCTCCTTTGCTAGATCCTCCTCTAGATCACACCCTTTAACCCACAGGTGTCTCTCAGGTCTCTGTCCTGGGACCTCTTCTCTTCTCTCTCTATTCTACTTCACTTGGTAATCTCATAGCACCCAAAGATTTAATGACCATCTCTATGCTATTGATTCTCAAATCTACCTTTCCTGATCCAATTTCTCTGCTGACCTCCAACCTCACATTTCCAACTTCTTTGCAGACATCTCAAACTGGATGTCCAGTGGATATCTTGAACTCAGTAAATCCCCAAACCAGAATTCATTATTACCCAAAAACGCTCCCCACTCCCATGCCCCCCCCCACTGTAGAGGGCAACATCCTCCCAATCCATCAGCCTTGTAACCTAGGAATTAACATGGACTCCCCACTATCTCTCACCCCACACATGCAATCTGTTGCCAAAGCCTGTCGATTTCACCTTTGCAACATGTCCCAAATACACCGCTTTGTCTCCTCTGATCCTGCCACCATTCTGGTGTAGCCTTCACCACCTCACATCTGGATTACTGCAACAGCTGTTGGTGGATCTGCCTGCTTCAAGTCTACTGTGGGAGGACCTTCTCTCCATATTATAACTCTCTTTTCTCAAAGCTTCTTTTCTTCCCTTCCAAGAGGCTGATAGGAGAGAGAACTCTGTAGGGCAAAGGCATCAAAAACAATAGGCCCAAGGGCTGCATGGGGTCCACAACACTCCTGAGGGCTACCCGAACCAGATTAAAATGTAATTGGGAAATATGTAACAAAATAAACACAAATACAATAAAACATAGATAATCATATATTTTCAAACTAAGCCAATATGTGGCCAACAAGATCCTTATGTACAGATCAGCAGATCTATTTATATTTGAAGCTGACAGCATCGATGGAAGCTATCTCTGTCCTGACATCATTCTAATGAGACCTCTGCTTTTGTCACTGGTTTCTTTCTTTTGTTTGGGGGTGGGAGAGAACTCTTTTTTGTCCCTAGTTTTCATACAGACTTGGGGGACCTTTGAGTGCAACAGATGAACTCCCCCCCAAATTTACAGGTTCATAGCTTTAGAGCTAGAAGGGACCTGGGGTCCAGCTGGTCCAACTCCTTCATTTTCTGGAAAAGGAAAATAAAATAGTGGCTTAAACTTACAGCAGTAACAAGTGACGAAGTCCAGATTTTACCTAGGGTCACCTGACTCTTAAGTCCAGTGCTATTTCCAATTCATTGAGCTGTCTGGCAATGAAATGCTTCTAAGCCAGGCTCTATTTCTTTGGGCTTTACATTATAACTCCCCAAATGGTTGCTTTTCTTTGATCATTGGTGAACAGTGGCTTGGCATGCATTAGTCCTGAGTGTCTTTGCCTCTTAGCTTCTCTGTCAAATAGTCAATAATTGGTAAATAACCCTAGAAATGGACTGGAGAGTTCTTTATTACAAGGAACTCTTTGTCATTCCCTCACATCACAAAGCACCCTTTCATCATAGAGATGATGCCCCCCTTATTTTCAAATGTCTGGTTTTCTGGAAGCAAGGCAGACCTCCCCAGGATCTTTTAGGTTTACAATCAAGGCTGATGCAGCATTCTCTAGCAGCCTTCTGTCTCCCTCATGTAGGGACAGAAGAATTAACTCATGATCGCTCCACAAAGGAAAGAAAAAAAAATGCCATATAGACTTTTCTTTTTTCTGCAGGTAGGTAATTATATGGGGAATGAAGGGAAAAATGGGCAAAGAAGGTCCTCCCTTTTCTAAAGGGCCCAATCTAATTAGCTTGGGATTCCTAATGATTATAATAGACCAGACAATGTCATTAGAGGCTAATGCAGCCCATTCATCATTATTCTCAAAGAGAAGATCATAAGATCATACACTTGGAGCTGGAAGGGATGTCAGAGGTCATTTTGCACATGAGGAAACTGTGGCCCAGAAAGGTGAAATAGGGGCAGAGCTAAGATTCAAAACCAGGCCCTCTGACTGCTGATTTAGCTCTCTGTTCACCATATTATAGTGTAGTTATTGTGCCCAGGTCACCCCCAAGACAGAGAAAGCCTATTTTCTCAATGCAATGGTTGCTCTATGACTAAAACTGGCAGGGTCAATTCAATCAACAGGTAATTATTAAGTGCCTAATAAGCACTATGCTATGGGGATGCAAAGCAAAATGAAAAAGCCTCCAATTTCAAGGAGTAGAAGAGCAACTTTACTGGGCATACCTTAGTACTAAGTTCTCTGGATGTGTATGCCTAGTCATAGCCATCAATGGGAACAGAAAAAGTGGGATGTGGTCTCTAAGGTCCCTGCCAGCTGCAAGTCGAGATCTATGATGCTGTGATCACATGATAGATGTCTGAAGACCTCACCTTACAATTTATTGTCTTTGACGAAAGGGCTCTCATCACAGTGGAGCAGCTTTAAGCCTGAGAGAGCCATCAGCACAGAAGAGTTATTGGCCCTACCTGTTATCATGGCAAAAACACTACATGTTTTGCTCCGGTTTGTTTTCAGGCTTTTCTTTTCAGTGTGAGTACAACATGTATTTATTGATTGAATTTATTGAATGCATCATTATAATAGTCTCATGGGCACGGACTAGAGAAAAAGAAATCATTCATATCATTCTGATACTTAATAGAAAAGAGCAAAGAGGAAAAGAAGAAAGTGGCAGAGAGGAAAGAAGGGAAGGCAGATAGAAAGAACATGAAAAAGTAGCTGTTACCTTACAGTGGCATAGTGTTTTATAATTACAAAGCACTTTCACACAGATGTTATCTCCTTTGATTCTCACAATACCCCAGTATTGTGATCAAAGCACAAATTGTTCTCCCAATCGTACAGATGAGAAAATAATGAAGTTTAGGGACCATCTGAAGTTTATAGGACAAGTAAGTGGCAGGACTGACCCCAGTCTTCATACTTCCAGTGCAATGTTCTTGTGGATCCAGTGCATGAAATGTATTCTTTCATCATATCTGCCTTTCCAAATTCCTTGCTTCCTTCAATGGTCAGCTGAGCTTCCACATACTCCATAAAGCCTTCTGTGATTCTGAACCTCACTCTCTTTGGCCTCATTTTTAGCTCATTCTCAGTATTTGTTGTACTTTGTTGATTTGTATAACCATTCTATCTCAGTGGGACAGGGCATCCCACCATTTAAGGACAGGGACTGTTTCTTGGTTGTTTTTGCTGCCTTGTATATGGTATATGTTCAATCCATATCTGTTGAATTGAGTTTTACTTTACCACATGGAAATAATTTTGCTGCACCTATAGTACTTGAATGGGTCTGTGATCTCATTAATGTGGGTACTCCCAACAGTGATCAAAACCCCTGCATGCCTACTCCTTTTGTGTAACCCTTGTCCATGTCCTCCTAAAAGTCCACAAAAGGGAGGACCACCAGACTTTGGGCTAGTTGATGGAGGCCTTCTTCATTTTCTCCTGATATTATGAGGCTAACCAATGGAAGTCAAATCTCTTACTAATAGAGGCCCAATTTTTGATTTTGCAAGTTAGAAGTAGCATATGAACAGAAGGAGGCCTTCTTGTGATAATATGGAGCTGGAGCTATCTGATGCATGGCCTCTCTCTCCTGAGGCCCTTGAAGACCTTGATTTCTTCCTTGGTTCCAAAAAATATACTGCTCTGGTTGGCAAAGCTAGATCATAGCAAGAAAGGCCAATATTAGCAGTGTGCTTGTCTGCCATCATTATGCCTGGGGGTTCCACAAACCTGCTGACTGATTATCCAGGATGCAAATAATAGACACCCAGGAAGACAAAGAGCCATCCAAAAGACATTTCTACATTTTTGCTTTCCACAGAGTGCATATGAAGTAACCAAGAGGAAATTGTAGTTTCTGGGAAATTGAAGAATTTGAACTTGTTCTAAATGAACTTTATCCTCAAAAATTCATTATCAAATGACTCAAGAGATTTCTTGAAGTAGCAAGCACTCTGAATAGTCTCAGTTCAGGTCCTTTAAGCTGGGTAGGGGCAAATGAGGGGTTAATGCCAGAATGTTCAATGGGAAGTCAGTCTCCAACTGAGGAGAAAAACTCCACTAATTGAAAATGAATTTCCACAGTGAGTTGATGTGCATTTTCTGAGAATAACTCATCAAGCATTACCATTGTGCCCCTGTGACCTGGCTAAGAGTCAAAGTGACAACTGGTGATGAGTCAGGCCCTAACCATCTGTTCTTGGCCCTGTGCTGGTTAACATTTTTATCAATGACTTGGATAAAGGCATGGATGGGATGCTCATCAGATTCAAAGATGACATCAAGCTGGGAGGGAAAGCTGACACACCAGATGAAAGAGTCAGGATCCAAAAGATTAGAACATTGGGCCAATTCGAACAAGATGAAATTGAATAGGAATGAATGGAAAGTCCTACACAGAGAGTCAATAAAAATCAACTTCACAAGTGCAAGAAAGGGAAAGTAAGGGCAGACATGAACTACAAACTCAATGTAAGCCAGCCAGGTGATATGGGCAGTCAAAAAATCTCAAGCAATCTGATGCTAAATGAAGGGAGATGTAGCATAACTTCCAGTCCCAGGGAGGTGTGGGCTCCTCTCTATGCTGCCCTGCTCCGACCATATCTGAGGCCTTGTAGTCCGTTCTGGGTAGCACTCTAAAGTAATGGCATCCAACAGAGAGCAACCAAGGTGTGATGGTACCTCCACATGGTACCATATGGCAAATGGGAATGTTTACTCTGGAGAAGAAAAGGCTTGAGGACAGGACAGTAGTCATGAAGGTTTTTTGAAGGACTTCCATAAAGAAGATGGACAAGACTTAATCTGCTTGTCCCTAGAGGGCAGAATTAGGAGCAGTGGGGGGAAGCAGTGAAGAACTAGATTGAGGTTGGATATCAGTACCAATTTCCTTACCAAGGAGAGTGGTCCTAAAGTTGAGCCAGTTGCCTAGGGAGTGGAGTGGGTTCCTCATCACTGCAGGTATTCAAGTGGAAGCCAATGAAGCACTTGTGGAGGATGCTGTAGGGGGATTCTTGGACAGGGAAGGGTTGCCATAGAGGGCATCTCAGGAGCATTCTGACTCCATGAGAGCAATGATGCAACAGTCTATACCTTGCCCTTGTCTCAGCCTATCTAAATGTACATGTTGCTTCAGAGTATATACCTTAGTCTGCTGAGGACTGAGAAGGAGCTGTGAAATAAATCATGCAAAGGCTCCCAGTCACTAAATGTACAGTCACAGATCCTCATTTGACTCGAATGTGATGCCTGGTCAAAGGACTTTTCTCTTCTCCAGGCTAAACATTGCCACTTTCTTCCCCCGCTTACCATGCAGCATGGTTTTGAATCTCCTCATGGTGCTGATGTCAAATGTCTTGATGAAATCCAGGGATATTATGTCAATGGCATTCACCTGGTATACCCACCTAGTAAGTAGTTCTATTGAAAAAAGAAATGATGTCTATCAGATTAGCTAACATGACAAAACAGGAAAATGATAAGTGTTAGAGAAGATGTGAGAAAATTGGAACACTAATGCATCATTGGTGGAATTGTGAATTGATCTAACCATTCTGGAGAGCGATTTAGAACTATGCCCAAAGGGCTATGAAATTGTGCATACCCTTTGACCCAGCAATAACACTTCTAGGTCTATATCCCAAAGAACTCATAAAATCGGGAAAAGGACCCACATGTACAAAAATATTTATAGCAGCTCTTTTTGTGGTGGCAAAGAATTAGAAATTGAGGGGATGTTCATCAATTGTAGAATAGCTGAACAAGTTGTGGTATGCCAACATAATGGGATACTATTGTGCTATAAGAAATTATGAGCAGGCAGACTTCAGAAAAACCTGGAAAGACTTATATGAACTGATGCTGAGTGAGGGCAGCAGAACCAGGAGAACATTGTACACAGTAACAGTCACATTGTGCAATGATTGACTTTGATAGACTTAGCTCTTCTCAGCAATGCAAAGATTTAAGACAACTCCAAAAGTCTCATGATGGAAATGCTATCTACAGCCAGAGAAAGAACTCTGGAGTCTGAATGCAGATGGAAATACTATTTACTCTCCTTTTCTTTTGTTGTTTTGTTTCTTCTTTCTCATAGTTCCCCCCATCAGTTCTAATTCTTCTTTACATCATGACTAATGTGAAAATATGTTTAATATGAATGTATAAGTAGAACCTATATCAGACTGCATGCTGTCTTGGGGAGGATGGAGGAGAGAGTGGGGGAGAAAATTCAAAATTCAAAATCTTATGGAAGCGAAAGTTGAAAACTAAAAATAAATAAATTATTTATTTAAAAAAAGAAATCAAGTACAACTTAAATAGCCTGAAAAAAAAGAAAAAAGTAGGGGCAGCTAGGTGGCGCAGTGAATAGAGCAATGGCCCTGGAGTCAGGAGGACCCAAGTTCAAATGTGGCCTTAGACACTTAACACTTAGTAGCCATGTGACCTTGGGCAAGTCACTTAACCCCAAATGCCCCTCCAAAAGAAAGAAAAAGAAAAAAGAAATGGGTGTAGCCTACTATGACATGACTTACTGGGAACAACTTGCACCGATTCCCAGTGATTGTCACATTCCTTTCTAAATCCTTAAAAACCATACCTTTAGTAACACGTTCTAGAATTTTGAAAAAATCAGCATCAAAATCACTGAATACTTCTCTTCTTCCCTTTCCAAATCAGGACAAAATTTACCCATCTCCATTCCTATTGCAACTCTCCTCTTGGCTCTGATTTTTCCAAGGTCACTTAATGGAACTCAGCAATAATGGTCCCAAGTTCTTTCAGTAAAAACCATCTTCACTCTCTTTTCCATCTGCAGTTTTTCTCTTTTCCTATGAGGGAAACAGCAGGCACGAAGTGGGGCTTCATGTGCAGATAAAGCCTAGAACATCTAGCTAGAGGCTTCCTTACCTTTTAATAGGCCCATATACCAGAACATTAAGGGGTGACCTCTCTTTTCCACCATGGCATCCCTGGGGTGCTCGGTTTCCTCAGATCCCTTGTCCCAGGAATAGGCACAGATTCCTCTTGCTAGCAAAATGAAATCTCCTTGAGGGCAGAGATTGTTTCATTTTTGCCTTTTTGTCCACACTGTCTAACACAGTACCTTGCATGTAGCAACTGGGTTAAATTTCAGTGCTTCCTGAATCGTTGAAATGATTCCCCTTAGGTTCCCCCTAACAAAAGTTGAGTTTTTCCAAAAGGACCTTACTAGTAACTAAATGGAAAAGCTAAGGTAAAACACAATACAATGACAGATTTGATAAGGTTCAAGAGCATAGCAATCCACAACCTAGCCATAGATGACTGGTATAACTTCCAGGAGCTCACTAGTCCCATGTCTATATAAACTTATTCTCCCCCAAAGAATCTGGCCTTCATCCTAGAGGGGGTTGACAAAGAAGACAAAAAGGGTTAACAGAGGTATGAGGATGGCACTTGTTGTGGGGAGGAAGTGCGCCCTTGCTCGATGAGTCAATGGCAAAATCCCATTGGCTCCACCTAGTTGTAGCCCTGGGTCTTTATCTCCAATAAATAAAGGCAAATGTTATAGAAACAAGAGCAATAGAAGAGAGGGTTTTTTTTTTTGTTTGATACCAGAAAAATTGACTTTCAGCAGGACAATTAATCTGAGCAGCTGTGTTCAGCAACAGCATCCTCCAGGGCCAGGCCTGATTCAAATGACAGAGAGAATTTGGTTTCTTAGCCTGACCCCCCATCATGGCTCTAAAGTGATCTTCATTTGTATTCATTCCCTGGCAAAGAGAGTCAACTCAAAGAATTAAGACTTGGAGTCCTGATGGCAACTGTAACATGGGAAATCGGCAAGGTTAATAGGTTTGCATGACTAAATATGTAAGTCAAAGGAAGTGACAGGCCCTCATGCAAGACTGGATGCAGCAAAGCAGCCATACCAGGAGGCAGGAGGAAGAAAAAGACACCAAGACAATGAGTTTGGTTCTTCCCCACCCCCACCCCACCCCCCATATCTAGAATAATGTGCTTTTCAGCTTAGGAATAAAATCAAATGCCTTGGACCTCAAGTCTTTTTCCTTGCCTCGCTGCTGGGAAGACCCAGAGTTTGTATGCAGGGCCCTAATAATCACCCATGAGAGCAGAAGGATCTCTCCTACCTAATCTGTAGCCCAACATTCCAATGGGCCTTTTGGATTGTGGCCCCTGGAAATTCAATCCTGTGTACTTCATGGGCTCCCAGACTCGAAAGGGAGGTTGCCTGAGATGCTCCTAAAGTGATGCTGAGGATGCTGTTGTTTTTCAGTCATTTCAGTCATGTCTAACTCACTTGAGGTTTCCTTGGCAAAGATGCTGAAATGGTTTGCCATTTTCTTCCCATTTTGCAGATGAAAAAACTGAGGCAAACAGGATTAAATGACTTGCCCAGGGTCACACAGCTAGGAAGTGTCAGATTTGAACTCAGGTCTTCCTAACTCCAGGCCCAGCACACTATCCGCTGCACTACGCTGAATACTGAGGATGAGAATGGCATTAAACTCCAAAATGAAGACCTCTGACCTCAGAAGCAAACCAGAAAGCTTCCTCCCACGCTCTAAGACCTCTGTTTCAGCCGAGAGCTCACGACTTGGCCTCAAGTAAATGCTCCAAAAAATGACCCCCCAGGATAGACAAGAAAAGAAGCCAAAGCGTAGGGTGGAGGCCTGACAGCACGAAGGAGGCAGCCCCACTGTCACCTCAATACAGAAGTCTCACTGCAGGCCCCCTCCCAGGGGGCTCTGGTCACTTAGAGTCTTTCCAGGGTGCCAGCTTTTCCTGTTTCATTGTCCAATCTATAGTTCCCTTCCTCTGTTTAACGGAGGTAGGAGACAATGAACTTTACAAAGAGAATGCTCGAATGTGTCCACCAGACAGACAGGAGAGAAAGCACAAAGAGAAAGGCAGGGTATTGATTTCTGTCCTCTTCCTCCTCAACTTCTCCTTTTATTATCCAGAAGGAAACATTAGGGTTTTAGTTGCCATTAGCAGTGTTACTATATTCATCTCCTTCCTTCCAATTGAATCATCTTCTGTTTCCTCTCCCGACTCTCCCTCCTCAGGCATGAGGGCTCTCTGCCTCTTCAAAGTACCTAGAACATACTTCATATTTACCTACGTATATGTCATCCCTCCCTTCTCCCCCGCCTCCCATGAGAGAATATATAATCCATGGGCCCAGGCCCCTAAACTCAGACTAGGTTTAATCTTGAGGTCAGACCTAAAGATGGCAGACTCTTTGGTTTGTTATACTACTGCCCAAAATTGGCTTTGGTAAAATCTACAAATAGAGTTTCTGGGGTCAGAAGCTTGACATGCTCCAGGAACTCTCCTCTTAGACCTCAAAGTTGACACAGATGTAATAAAAGAGGTTCCCAGATGCTGTACAAGCATTCAAGGTCAAAAAGTATATTGAAGGACAACCTTTATTCTACCTCACAAAAATATAAAGGACTGACAAGAATCTGCAGACAAATAGAGAAAACATGTAAGGACTCCCAGTAGCTCATAAACAATCAATATAATGTTCCTTCCTCTCTAGTAAATCTCACTGTCCCAAGGTCCTGAAGTCCTCCACACTCAGTAACACCCCTTGGGAGGGAAATGAGTGTGGAATCTGCTTTTTCTTGCACTAAGCCTAGATTCTCAGATTTGTTGCCATGGAAGATTACCTTCCTCTGCCCAGGAGGTTAGAGGTTAGGAATTGTCATCACTTTGACTAGGTAGTTAGTTCTCTTCTCTGTGCCTGCCACATGGTTGAGAAGTTACAAATTCTCCAACTCTGGGGCCAGGGGCTCAGCATTTTTCAACTCTCATTTCAGGACACTCAAGGAAGCACACACAACTCCCACATGCCTATGCTCTAAGACAGGCACTAACAACTTCTAATGGGGAAGAAACACCTTCCACCACACACTGCTACCACCATCATGATCCAACCCCACCCTTAGCTCAGAAGAACTCTCAGTATCTGTAGAGAAGAAAGGCAATAGAGTAGAAAAGGGATGAAAACCTGTGTGTCTGGCTCCCTTGGATATATTAACACAAAGAGCTGACTCCTCCCACAACATTCATCCCTCAGGAATCTGAAGGAACTCATTCATCTCAAGTATATCTCCCATTAGTGAAACAAGACCTCTAGAATGTTCCAAGGAGGTATAGCCATACCCTTAGTAGGAAGATGCAATCCAAGTTCCAAAGGCTCACCAACCAATAAACCCATTAAGTTGATTAGGAAATGCCCTTTACCAGCCTCCTACACAGCCCTGCCCGCCTCCAATATTTACAGTTCCTACAAATTAAATCAGGGTTTCTTTGGGTACATTGGTCTAAGTTTCCAATTTTTGATAGCTATCTAGGGAAGTAGGAAGACAACAGTTCCAAGAAATTTACTCAATGCACTAGTCCCTGGTTTGTTATTGCCACCTCCCTGTCTACACTATCCCAATCCCAAGAAGTCCACAATAGTGTCCATGAAGGACAGTTCTCAAGCAATCCCAAATTAACAGGCACCCGTGAAGGTCCTTTCTACCAGAGGTTGGCCTGCATTGTACAGCCACCAACAACATTTAACTGGAAAAACTTTCTCCTAGGTTTCTGCCTGTAAAGGTTTATCTTAAAACCGAAAATCAACAGGAAAAACAAAAGGAAAAACACATGACCAAGGAGATGCATGTACACATAATACACGTATATAAAAACATGCACAATGCATACATACTCATATATACCCATCCAAACATACACATACATATGCACACATGTAGATAGATATACATATACTCACAACATACATAAACACACAGACAGGCACACAGCAGCCAACTGACTTGCCCCAGGTCACATGAGTAGCCAGGGGCAAAGTTAGTCCTCAAACCCAGGTATTCTGAGTTCACACCCAGCCCTGTCCCCACACTCAGGCCTGTAACTCCACAAAGCATCATGTGAATATCATCTACTGTTATGAAACACTTATGGAATCAATAGCATAAGAAAAACAGAAAGCTCATTTGTTTGCCCAGTGTTGACCCAGAGCTTGCTAGATGCCGAGGATCTCTTTGTTGCCGCTGTCTCTCAGCACTACAGGCCAGAGTGGCAATCTACCCTGTGTAGGGAATGGAGCAGGTGCCAGAGGCATGAGTCAGAGCGAGAACCAGGAGGCCCATGGCCCTGGCCAGCCGACATTCTTCCTCCAGGGATTTATCAGAAACAGAAATGCCTTGACAGTTACCACCTACACAGTCTTGCCCACCCTGTGATGGGGCTTACTGACTAGACCGGAAATTAGATTTAGCCCTTTACTTGTAGACACAAAGAGAAAAGTGACAGAAAGAGCAAAGTACCTAAAACATAAGGAAGGGACAGGGGATGGAAGGATACTGCTTTGTCAGATGCTGACAGAAAATAAGTCAAATTTAAACTCAAAGAATCGTTGCCAGTTCTGGCTAATTATAGGGGCCACCCATTTGATCCAAAAGAGATATTCTTGACAAACTGGGTACAGATCTTTTCTTTTGCTGGGGAGGGAGTAGTAGAGTAATTTTTTCATATACTGAGGCAAGGGGCGATTTAAAAAAAAATCCAGTGTTGAATTATTCTGTAAAGCAAGGATTCCTTTGATGACATGAATGATCCTGTGTGGCCTTGGACAAGTCATTGGCCCTTTGTGGGCCTTAGTTTCTTTATCCTAAAAAGGAAAGTGTTGTCTGAAAAAAATATCCTTCCTTATAAGGGATCCCTCAATGGGAGGGATAGAGGGAGGGATAAGGAGGAATCTAGGCAAAGGAAAAACAAGATAGCAATATAAATCTAGTTTTGAAAATGAAGGCTTTGGTCTAGATAAACTCCAAGAACTTGAACCCTCTGATCCTAATCAAGGAAAAGAGTTTTGCATTTGGAGTCAGACGACCTGGGTTCCAATCCTGGTTCTGTCAGTTACCATCTCAAAGATCATGGACGATTTCCCTAGAGTTCTCTTGACCTTCATTTCTTCCTTGAAAAATCATGTGAGTTGCCTTAAACAATTCCGAAGATTTTTCTAAGCTGAAATGCTACAATCATGTGACTTATGAGAGACTCATAGAAACCCAGCTTTTTTTGACTTGATCAAGTTCTAATTACTAGAAAGTCTTCTCTGAAATTAAGCCTAAATGTGGGGACCTGCAACATTCACCCAGGGCTCCCATTTCTGCCCTTTGGGGCCAAGCAGAAGAAATCGAATCCCTCTTCCATGATATAGTTTCTCAAATATTTAATGCTTGGGAAGTCCCCAAGTTCATATTTGGGGTTTAATTGAAGGGAACTACTATATTTACAGTCGCTTGTGAAATCTTAGTAGCCTCCATTAGGGAAGATCTGAACTGAAGGTTTTCAAAATATATATAATAATGTCCTCATTAGCATCAAAGGGTCTTGAAATCATCGAACCCTCAAGTCCTTTGTATTTCACTCTCAACAAATAGGCAATTTTTTTTTTCAGAGAAAGACAGAAAAAGACAATTATTTGCCAAAAGTCATATGTGGCGGAATTGAGGGGATTAAAATAGCAAGTGGTTAATTGTGGGAACTGTGTCAACCACACTGACTCCATCTTGTGACTCAATTCTGGGGCTAGCTCAGCTCCATTTCTACTCAGTTATGGGTCTAATCTAAATTCTGGCCTGTGAGAAAACTTTATTCAACTGTGGGAATTGGGAGAAAGCTTTATCGTTTTGTCTGAACCTTGCCCTTTATGGCTGGGAAGCTGTGCCACCTCTTCCTGCTGTTTTAGAGACCCTTAACCAAGGACCTCGGTTTTGCTGATCAGAAACCCATTCAGATCCAAAGATTGCTGCAAGCAGTTTTTTCCCCTCTTAAGCAACCCATATGTCTTATCTGAAAACTGGCCCATGTTCCCATGTTCCTTTGAATACAGACACTTGGGGAGGGGGCAGTTGGACACTTCCTTTTCTCATTTCAAGTAATTGTACCTGTTAACACATTCTCCCCCTCCCAACCCAGAAAGTTCCTAATCTTTCCTCCAATTAGAAATCAGACTACCTAATGTTGTATCCTGGTTAATTGTTTTCTCTTAAGTAATTGGTCATATTTGAGTAACTGTTTTTAACGTATAAAAGTCTGTTTCCTCTTATTTTCAGGGTCTAGTTCTTTTTTTTTTTTTGCTTTTTTTTTGGAGGGCAATTAGGGTTAAGTGACTTGCCCAAGGTCACACGGCTAGTTTTGTGTGTGTGTGTGTTAAGTGTCTGAGGCTGGATTTGAACTTAGGTCCTCCTGACTCCAGGGCCAGTGCTCTGTTCACTGCACCAACTAGCCGCCCCCAGAGTCTAGTTCTAAGACAAGGCAGGGGTCCAGTCCAGATTTGTTAGGCAATTGGCATGCATTGCTTAAGTAAATCTATATGCTCAGAAGATCAAACCATGCTTTTCCTCAGTCTTTTCATCTTTCACCCATTACTTACGTCCCACGGAAAATGCACAATTTCAACTTTAAGTTTTTTATTCGGTAGGTCATTGTTTATTTTGTTCTGTGTATGTGGTTTTTTTATCATCACCAAGTGAATGAGTCCTGCTCCTAAATCTAAGACCATCAAAATGGATTGACCAAATAAATAAGTTTACCCACATTGTAAAAGTCAAACTTCATCCATTTTTTATTGGTTCCAATATTTATTCCCCTTCAAACATTTTAGTAAAAAAACTGCAGAAGTCTGAGATAGTATCTCATCTTGTAATATACATTTAATAAGAAAACGTGGCCATGCTGAGAGATAGTTTATGGACTGAACACTTAAGTACATTAAAATAAAAAAAAACCACTTAAAAAGAGATGACCCCCCCCCCCAACCCTGGGGAGAAACAACAACAAAGACACAAAAACTTCCATGTTATTCTGTAGGATCAGATGAGCCCTAATCAAGGTCAGATGACCTTTTTTTTTTTCTATTTTACAAAATATTTGCTCACTGTATTTCAATATAATCGGTTGTCTAATAGTACACATTTTATGTGATGTCTTTAAAAATATGGCTCTGAGAAGGGTGTTTCTAGGCTTCCCCAGACTGAAGGGGTCCATGACCTCAAAAAGGATATGAACCCTGTACTAATCCAGTACCTATCTATGCAAACTGACTTAGAGGGCAAACATGGAGTAGTGAGTGCGGAGCTGGGCCGTGACTCAGGAAGGCCTGGGTTCAAGTCACCACCCCCTCTTGAGATCTGTAGCATCCTTTGAGGTGGTTCAAGTATATATTTTGTATTTACTAATTGCTATATGAGCTGTACCTGCTGCCCACCCCACCCCTCAATATCCATTCAGTAGAATGTAAGTTTCTTGAGGACAGAAATTGTTTTGGATTTTTGACCTTTCTGTCTCCAGGGCATACCAAACTCAGTGTCTGGTCTAAGGAAAGTGCTTAATAAATGGGCATGAACTTTACCTCTTGGTGCCTTTATGTCACAAGTGAGTGTAAGGGAGGGGAAGGGGGGTTCTATCCCAGGAATTTCCCAGCTTGATGAAGTCACAGCTCGGAAATGACAACAAAAGAACAAAACAAGTAACATCAGCCCTCTCCCTCACTTCAATATTTTGAATGTTTTATGATTCTATTCCACACAGACGGATACACAGTCCTATGCCTCAGTAGACGATTTCATGAGTTACCGTAGAATGGAAGGTCTTTGACTATTTCATTCTGGTCTTTGTAGCCCAAACACCTAGCACAGTGCCTGCCTGCATATAGGAAGCACTTATATGTTCATTGGATTGGAACTATGAGGCACTGACTGAACAAAATTTATGCCCCACTAGCCAACCCTCTAAAATCCATAGGTTAGCCAATGCCCACATACATAGCCCATCACATTCTGGTGACACCTTGCCAGGGGGAAGCAAAAATGGAAGCTATTAATAAAAGAGCTAGGTTGCCAGGGGTCTTTGAGAAAAAGATTAGCTCTGGACTCCACTGATTTGATCAAGTAAATGAGATTTGACTACATGGGAATATCCTTTACCTTCTGACTTTGTTGGAGAGCTCGATGGCTTCCCTAGAATGATGGTCAGAGGTAGTAGTAGTGACACATAACACAGCCTTTAGACTGGAGCCATTGCAGGAAGCTAGCGATCTATGGCCAGTTACATGAACTTATGACAAGCTATCCTATTACCTCATTATGTGTTGATGTAAACAATGAACTTTTTTAAAAACCCTCTTAGGTGAAAGAGAAAGCATCTCATTCTAGATTGGGTTTTGTGGAATCTCGTTGAGAAATTTTGAACCTCGCAGGCCAGTGAGCTATAAAAGATCAAGAAAAACAGCAAGGTGGGCCAGTAGTTTGATTAACCAGTTTGGTTTTTTGGAAGAAAAGAACTGGGGCCAAACCAGTCTAGACTCCTTAAGGAAAGAAGCAGAACTGGGCATAGGCGATTAGCCAATAAGACTGGGCCAGATGGCAGAAGCAGCACGCCAAGAAGAGCCAGGTCTGGGAGCCTGTCCTGGGCTAGGGACCAGCCTGTCAAGCCCTTCCCCTGGTTCTGTTTCTGACTCTGGATGGACAAGGCCTGCCGACTCCCCAGCTCTAACCTGTTCTGCTCCTGGCCTCATTTCCTGCTTATGGTTTCTGCTCCTCTCTCTCCCTCCTAGGCCAGACTCTGATCTACCCAGGTTGGTAGGGCCAGTGCCACTGAATGGTAGAAAAAGCACTGGGGTAGGAAAGAAGATCATGGAGCCTTACTTTCCAGACTGAAGGCAATTCAGAGGCCACCTAGTTCAATCCCCTTCTTTTATACAGGTGGAAGCTAACTCAAATGACTTGGCCAAAGTGATACACAAGGTAGTAAATCCCTACTCAGCTACTTTAGCTACTGAGAGGCTCATATGAGACTATGCAAGTGAAAGCTCATTGCGAACTGTACAGCACCATGTCAGTGCAGAAAACGCATTGATGAGAGGTAGACCCATATATGATGAGAGTGATGAGTGGTCCCCAGTCAACACAATGAGCTTACTACAAGCATGTGATGGGTGCTGTCCAAGGAGGCTCTGGAATATGGACTTTTGTCCAAGGGTGCTGCCCCTTGGTGGTCTATGAGAGTGAGTCCTTTATGCATTTTTTTCTGTGGTGGGTGCAATGTGAGGTAGTGTCCTCAATAATAAGTTGCCCTCATTCCCGACTGTTTCCTTTGCTTGATGTTTTGGTATTACCAACACTGTACTCTATTCTGATTCTGATGAAAGCATTTTAAACAACAACTACATGGGAAAACTGATAGTGAACCCTTGGCCAAAAGAAGGTGGTCTATGGGTGCAGAAAGGATGCTAGACATAATCAATGTGATGGTTTGTTTTGCTTAACTGTACTTTGTTAACCTTGGTGGGCCCAGGGTGGAGGGAGGTGGGCAGGGGAAGTGACATTAATAACACATTTTAAAAAATAATGGTTGCATGGCTGGAATGCATGGCCTCCCAAGATGCCACTTTAAGATGTCTAAGTTCTGCTGTGTTTGTTAAACAATCAGTTTCCTTACTTTCTAGCCATAGCTCATACATGAAAGTAAGGGCCTCCAGACACTTGAACCTGAAGGGGAAAAACGTGAAGAGGCCCTGGAGCTGAGCTGTGGTGGAATCCTGGAGGCCAGGAGTGCGGTCAGAAATGATGGAAAGCATAAGTCGACTTCCTGGAATTAGTATTCGGAAATACTTTCTTCTCTTTCCTAAGTGTCTATCCAAGTTGCCGAGTTTGAGTATCCACAGAATAAAAGCTGACTTCTAAAATATGCTATTAATTTGAGAGGCAAATGTTGGTTGTCACAGAGAGGAAAGAATTTTGTAAATAAGTGACTCAATTTTTCTTTATCTGTTCTGCCTCCAATCTTCTATTTCTCATTCAAGGACTGATAACATCTCTCATCATACAAAAGAATGATGCTGCCTTGTCAACAAATGCAGAAACTAAACCCGAGAAGCCAGACTGAGGCAGGCCAGTAAAAGGATGACATTATATTCCATTATTGTCAAAAGTCATTTTATTTTTGCCTCATTGTTTGGGGAAAAAAGAATCTAAAGCCATATGGGTAAACACTTGCTTCTATGAATTTCAAACTAGGGTCTCGCAAAAAAAGAAAAAATACCTTGCAAAGAGCTTCCCATGGTATGGACTTACCTAAATGGACTCAGTCCAAACTTGGGATGGGGCGGGGAGGAGGCAAGGCAGACCCTGTCCATGACCATGCAGACACCTTCACCATGGACTAGGGACTGTCAAAATAAAAATCGCTAAGTTGGGGGGAACCAGGTTGAGTGAGTCAAAAGGTCAGCTACTTTCCCTCCCCTACCATTTTGGCTTCTGAATCTCCTAAGAACTTTTTCGACTTTGAATTCCTGAATCCACAGTTGAGTCATTCACCCTTCTTAGCATTCCCCAAACACTCTGGTAACTGACTTAGACTGGTTTTTCAGATCATCCCTGAACTGTTCTCCCAACAAAGAGCCTACCTACCTCTTCTGTCTCAATCTATTATATCGGAGGTGCTATGCTAACAGTTAATGTAGGGTAAGGGAAAGGGAAAGGGAAAGGGAAGGAATATACAGGGAAGAATAAAATAGAATCCCTGCCCTCATGGAACTTGTACTTTAATAGGAGAGATCAGGAAATGAGAAGCACACAAGTAACTGAAATGCAATGGAGAATTTGAAAATGTCTTAAGAGAAATCCTAAGATGGTGCTCTGGGGATTCCAGAGACAGAATGATTACTTTTATCTCAGGGAGCCAGGGAGGAGGTGAGCTTTGAGCTGGATCTTGAAGGATGGGTAGAAATTAGATCAGGAAAAAAATCAGTAAATCCTCTGGAGCCAGAAAAGACAAATGATCAATGTTGGAGCTTCTGAGGGAAAAATACCGGGACCTTAAATATACAACAGAAAACTGTGATATGAATTTTTGCAAGTAGTTTTATATGAAATTGTAGCCAGTTTGGCTTGCTAACAACTTCAAGCTAGTGAATGAATTATTCATTAGCAGGAATTAACTTTTCATGAATAAACTTAGAGTGTGGCACATCATCATTAGTTCCCTGTGGATGTGACCCCAGGGTGGCAAGGCACAGGATCACAGAGTCTCAGAGTCTGAAAGGACCTCGAAGGGCAAGCCAAGCCAACAGACATCTGACCAAGATAGACCTCCAAGGAGGGGACACCCACCTCCTCCTGGGGCAGGGTAGCCCATTCCACTAGTTTGGAAATGTACTTCTGCCTTCATTAGGCCTACATTTGTCTTCAACTACAACTTCCACACATTGTTCCTAGTTATTCAAATTCAAATACTTGAAGACAGCTACCATGCCCATCCCCTAATTCAATCTAGCAATAATTTCAATTAGATTCATGTTGCCTGTGTGAAGTAATAAGCATTCAAAGACCACAATTAATCAGATCCTGCTTTCAAGAAGCTTATGATCTATTAGAAGGCCACTACTTAAAAACAGGTAAGCATAACAGAGGGTAGGGAGGGAAAGGGGTAAAGGGGAGACTGGACAAAATGTTCTAAGAGAATTCCAGATGGAAGAGCATTCTGAGAACTGGCTGATCAAGGGAAGGCTTCAAAGAGCTGAGCTTGAAAGAAGATAAGGATTCTGACTGCTGGAGATAAAGTGAGAACACATTCTGGACATGGGCATACAGTAATAACTAGGAAAGTTTGGGAAACGGTGAATAGTACATACAGGTTGTCTGGAATACAGTGTGGGAAGGGGAATGATGTTAAATCAACTTGAGGGGGGGATTGTTTTGAGCCAGGCCTGGATAGGGCTTAGGTGCAAGGCTCAAGAGTTTAGAATGAATCCTAGATATATTAGTGAGCCATGGACAACTTTTGAGCAGGAGGATGGAATGATAGCACCTGTGCCTTTGAAAGATTCTTTTCACATCTGTATGAATTTGAATAAAGAGCCTATTTAAAAGACAATATCCCAAGTGTGGAAATGTTGAGAGACATGTGATGAAAGATGATGTTGTGAGGCAGAAAGAAGACTTGGGAGATGGGGGAGGAAGAGTAAGAAATGAGCCACAGATTATCGCTCTGGATGAATGACAGTAATTCCTTCAACAAGAATATAGACATATAGAGGAGGGGTAAGCTTAGAGGCAAAGATGATTGGTTCTCTTTGGGACCTGTGTTCTAGGGACAGACCAAACATCGAGGTGAAATCTCTGATAGATAGCTGATGATATGGGACTGGAGCTCAGGAGAGAGATTGGGGCTGGATATAGATGTGGGAGTCATTTGCATAAGGATAGTAATTGAACCGAAGGAAGCAGATAAGATTACAAAGTGAAATATAATAGAGGGAGAAGAAGTTCCAGGACAGAGACCTGGGAGAAGACTACCTAGCTAAGGAGGCAGGAGATAGAGGTGATGACCTAATGAAACAGAATGAGAAAGAGAAGTGGCATGGAAGCCACAGGAGGAGAGAGAACACAGATAAAGGTTATCAGCCTCCAGAATCCCCTTCTGTGCTAGTAACTGCAGAAAGTAGGATATGCTCAGGGCTGAACCATTACAATGGCCTCCTAATTACTATTCCTGCCTTCAGTCTTTCCCCAGTTCAATCCCTTTTCCACATAGTTGGCAAACTGGCATTCTTATAGCATGTCTGACCACGTTATTCATCCAGGAGGGGCAGGAAGGATAGGCCAGACTAACAGAAAGATCTCTCAAAGCTCTTCAGCCCTTTGTCAAGGGGACTCAATCTGGATACTCACCAATAACACTAACAATAATAATGAGAATGATGATGATGATGGTGATGATAACAATGATACAGGGGACAGGAAGTGAACCAGTGAGTTTGGAACACAGGCAACTTGCAGATGAGGAAACTCTCTGGGTCAATGAGAATCTCTGCAATTTATAATCTGAAAGAGTTGCCTAGAGCACTGAGAGATTAAATGACTCACCCAGGGTCACATGACAGGTAGGTCATAGGCAAAGTTAGAACCCAGGTCTTCCTGGCTCTGAGGTCACCTCCCTAATACACCAGATTCCCTCTCAATAATTATAGCCAACATTTATATAGCATTTAAAGGCCTGCCAAGTGCTCAGATATTTACATATTCTCATTTGATCCTGACAACCACATGAAGTAGGTTTATTTATCATCTCTATTTTACAGATGAGGAAACACGGTAAATGATTTGCCCAGGCTCATGCAAGTGTTTGCAACAGAATTACAAGTCAAATCTTCTCGACTCCCCTAGGCCTTAGGGTCACATCCCATGAGGAGACAGACTTCTGAGTGTATGGCATTTGGCCCAAGTGGTCCTTGACCACAGCTGGATCAGTGCACCAGAGCAGAAACCCAATCTGCCCCAGGTCCAGATGAGGCAGTGTCTGGCTCTATGGGTACTATGATGCGCCACTGCAGATTAAATATATATTTTTTATACCATTGATTTTAAAGAAAAAATGTATTATCTGTATTTGTAGTTCTTAGCTATTCTCTCAGACCAATTCTGGGCCTGATTCAAGTGAAAACATTGTAGAAAATCAATCCAAAGGGATAATCCAATCCTCTTTGAATGCACAGGTTCATCTATATTGTTATTAATCATGTATCAAATGTCCTCATTGTTCTAAGGACCTTATAGAACTTAGAGAGTCTTGGTAATGCCATTGATCTCTAGTTGATGGCGGAATGGCAGATGGCACATTGATTTCATTGCTCAATTGATTCATTAAAGCCCCTAGGTACGACAAGGAAGGGCGCTAGAGAAACACATGGAGGATCAATAAATAGCTTTCCACGTTATAGAATTGGAATTGGACTGGGAAAGGCATTGGATTTCCTGGCAAGTCTACTGTGGCTTTGATAAACAATCTAGTTGCCCATGGAGGCTGTGTGAGCCCCACCTCAGCATGCACAAGAAAGAGATTCTGGATTTGGCTGCTGATGAACATGTGCCAATAAGACAGCACTGGAGATGGAACTGGATGAGGAAGTTCCTTCTATTAGTGCAAGTCACCATGTTTTCTGCAACTTAAAAGCTTTGGGAAGTTGCCTCGAGCACAGAGATTAAGTGACTGGCCCAGGGACACAAAGCCGGTATGTGTCAGAGGCAGGATTTGAATGCAAGTCATCTTCCTGGCTCAGAGACAGTTCTCTCTCTATTCTGAGATGCATTCTCTATACATGCCTGTTAAGGGACTACTGTAAGAGCCAAAACAAAAGCATTTATTAAGTGTTTCCTATGCACCAGGCCCTGAGGATACAAGTACAAAAATGAGAGTCTCTTCCCTCTCCCATTCTAATGCAGGAGAAAACCAACACAGGAAAGTCTCTTCCAAGCCATTACTGGCCTTGACACATCCCAGAAGACATGCCATTCAAAGTGGCATCATTGCTGCTCTTGTCACCATGTCTTTGCTGAGGCTATCCCCCATTTCTGGAACATACCCCCACTTCACCTCTGTCTCTGGAAATCCCTCACTTCTTTTGAGGACCAACTCAAGCGCCACTTCCTGCGGAAGATCAGTTACCTTTTCCCCTGGCATTACTTTCTATGTGTTCTGTACATCAAGGTAGCCTGACATAGCAAAGAGAGGGCCAATTGAGGAGTGTGAAAGAGCCAACTTCAAGCACTGACTCCATGTGACCAGGGCCAAGTCAGGCAAACATCTTAAGACTCATTATGGCTGGGTTGCAGGTCTACAAGTGGAAACTTTCTGTGGCTTAGGAGTTTGCTGGCGAAATCACAGGTGTGGACCCATTGTGTAGCTTGAATTTCATTATCTGTAGACAATGTTGCTTTCTCCCTGCAATCCTTCCAACTTCCCAGAATCAAGCTGGGCAGCCCTTTTCTAGGGTTCTGGCAAGACACTCCAACTGTCCCCCAGTGTACCTGAATTCAGCACTATGAAGGAATAAGTAAATTATCTGGAATTATTAGCTCTGAGTCTCTACTCAGGCCTCAGCCTGACCCTATCCATACCTCTGGAATTCTAAGTAGATTCCTTTGCAAGGACTTCAACTCTCTCGGGTGTGGGTTAGGGGGAAGGAGGAAACGTCTACTCATGGCTCAGGTTGGGGGGCAAGTGGAAATGTCTACTCTGGACTCAGGCCTTCTGTTTTAGCTCACTGGCCCCACTCTTCACTAACAGTATTTTTCTTTATTTGTTAAAAACACCAACTGTTGGCAATTGCCAAAGCCCATCTCGAGATTTTGACTTCAAAATAAGGATAAACAACAGTAGACGCTCAGCCTGGGCATTTTCAAAGAGAAACTATAAATTCTTTCTCTCTGATAAATTTTCTGCAATTTGTAATTATAGATGGCTGCCATAGCCCCAAGCTCCATCTTTATAAAGGAGGATGCTTCATCTACCCGGTGAGAGAGTTTTCCAGACAAATAACCCAAATCAATTTAGCCACTTCCCCTTCAAGGGACAAAAGAGAAATTTTGCTAGTGTTTCCAACATTGCTGAAAGCTGTCACAAGTCCAATTGAGAGGCAAACTTAGCACAAATTGTGCTCACCCGAGCAATCAATTGCCCATGTTGTTTGTTCTTCCCTCCTTCCAAAAGCAGTGCCTTGCCTTTGGCACCATTATTCTTAGGTGAATGCATTTGCGTAAATAGCAATATTGCCAGTAGAAGTTCACTCCCAGATTTCCCCAAGTTTTCAGTTTGCTGGTGAACATTTCCCTGAGAAGAGAAGCTAGCGAACCAACAAAATCAGTGCAGAGATTGACTTAGGATAGTGGTGATGAGCAGCTGGGGAGCAGGCTGCTCCAGAAGGCCAGGCCTCTGCAGGCCCCAGAAAGGCCTAAGCTCTAGCGTTAGCTGTCAGACAGCTCCCAGCTAAGAACAGAATGGGTCAATGGAATAGAAATTGCTGACTTGAGAATATTTGATCTCAGGAGAGAGCCAGAGAACAAGAGAACACACTGGTGGCAGGACATTGATTTTCCTTGGTCAGGCTGCAAAAGGATAGCAGGTGGGGCTGGGGGGGAGGGGACTTCTGCCAGGGAGGCTCTTAGAGAACTGGGAGGGGGGCAGGTGCAATTTCAGATGCTAGTCAACTTCCAGTCATAATTCCCGGGGCAAACAAGGCAGGCTCCCCTAGAATCCTGCTTTCTGCTAGCTCTGGGTTTCAGGCTGCTCTTTTACCATCTGAGGTCATTCTCCTTCTCGACTTCAGTCATGATAGCAACCCTTGGGATATTTTAGATTAGCAAACTATACACAAATGCCATCTGTTGTGGTGAACCCAGAGATCTGGATAAAGCTAAGTTCACTTGTCTTTGTGGGGCTCAGCTAGAACACTTAGGCATGAGCACAGAGCCAAAGGATAGCCAAGACAGACACCATGGGAGCCAAGACCCAGCTAGCCAGGGACCTAGAATGTCATGGACAGCGTTAGAGCCTAATTCTCATCCTTCCCTCTTCTCCTCACTTAAATCCTTTGCCAAGGAGTCATAAGATCCAACTTCCAATTCTTCATTCAGTATAAGAGAAAATGTTCAAAGAATAAAGTTAGCCAGACACCTGCATCATGGACCCAAAGCATTTTTGATCGACAGACAGGGCTCCATTTACTAGGGAGCCACAGCTCTGTACCAAGCTTTTGTTCTCTGAAGAGGTGTGCTTACTCCTGAAGCGTCTCTTCTCTTCTCCTCTGGTGTGGAATCATGGGAACATGAACATGGGAGCTAAAGTCAAAGGGCATGGCTTGGGAGCCTGCCTCTGCTACATCAGAGGCCTGTGACTTTAGACAAGTCACTGGGCCTCCCTCTGGGCCTCAGCTGCCTCCTCTCCCAAGAAAAGGATTAGACTATGTGATCTCTAAGGTCTAGCTTTAGATCTCTGGGACTCCTCTTCAGTGTCTCTGTTTAGCTCTTCCTCTCTCCATGTCCTTTACCTCAAAGTAGAATGGAAAATGGAGAAGGCACCTCCATCTACAAGGCCTGTGGGACTATCTTTACCCCTAACCTGACCTGCTATGACTTCTGATCTCACCTGTTATACTTGGCCTGAATTTATGGGTATGGCTTTGACAACATAATTTCTAAAAAAGACCGCTGATTTCTTCCTAAGAACTAGGCCAGCCTGGTCCATGTATATGTCACTAGATGAAAAGCTATAGATTAGCATCCAACCCAGACAATTATGTTTTTTCTCTAAAAATATTCTTTTTTCTCAAAATAATTGACATATATGAATGTCAATCTTTAATTTGCACAATTTAGACCAAGACTTTAGGAAGCACAAGTACAACTTTTCTGCTATCAAACTTGAATTGGTACTAATTACACTTCAGAATCCTCAGCCCACTCCAGGGAAAGACCTTTCGCTTCTTGTCCTTGCTGCTTCTGGGGAGCAGTGTGATAGAGTGTTGGGCTTAGAGTCAGAGAAAGCTGAATTCAAATCCTGTCTTTGCTACTTTCCAGTTGGGTGAGCACTGGCCAATGCACCTATCTGAGCCTTGGTAGAAGAAGTGTCAAAATCAAGGTGATCCTTGAGGATTCACTCTATGTTTATTGAAAAGCCCCAAGGTGCTGGTGCCAGTCATAAGTTGTAACCCACTGCTCCCACTTGGGCCTGTTCAGCTTGGGCCCTTTGCGGCTTCAGAGCAGCCTCATTGAGGGTGTCGGGAAGGTTGGCTCCTTAGTGCTCTGGATACCAGATAATTTCTTGTAACAGACCAATCCCCTCTGACCTTTTGTCCTCTTTCCATCATTATGAAACAGAGACAGAGGGAGATAGACAGAAAGAGACAGTGAGAAAAAGAGAGAGAGAATATAGTCATAGTTCACCCATCTGCTGTCCCTGTGATCATCTTGTTTTCAAACACACGATTTCTCTCCACCTGACCCACTTTTTCCTGCTTAATTCCTTGTTCTTTTGTTGCTGGAAAAATTAATTTGCATCAAATTGCTTTGGATTACACATTCCCTACCTTGGCAGGGTGTTTTTAGCCAATAGAAAGCAGGGGCAGTGATGTCCTCTTTGTCTTCATAACATCTTAAAACTCATTTAACAAAATCCACCTCCGGTTTTCCTTCCAATCGAGCTGAGCAGTAGTGTGCTCATACCACCTCTGCAAAGCTGATACACGTGTTATGTGAACGCACACAAATACACACACACACACACACACACACACACACATGCACACACACAAAAGCCAAAGCCTGTCATCTTTGGGAACATTTTGACTTGTCTCTATTTTTCATGCAAATTCAAATGACCCACAGCTTCAAGTCACACTGAATTGCTGCTGTTAATGAAGGGTTTCATGCAATTTCATGGTGCTCTCTGACCCCAGTCTGACTTTGGAAAAGGAACCCTTGAAGCAAACGAGGCTGTATTCTCTGTATCTGCCACAGGACTGCCAGGACAACTGGTCAATTAAATGAGCATTTCTCTATTAGGTACCCAATCTGATCTCAGCACTGGGCCAGGCACTGTGGAGCCACAAACACTAACAAGTCCTTACTCTTAAAGAGCTTAATAGGAGAGACAACATTTAAACAAGAAATAGAGGCCACTCGAGTAGCCTCTGAGAATAAGTTTGCCTCTTAGTAGACAGTGCATAGGGCTGCCCATGTAGTAGTGTTTTCCTTAGGGAGCTTAACTGAGCCCTGATGTGGATGGGGTAGGACCAAGCACTCCCTCAGGTGGGAAAGGGGTCAGATTCCCCCTTGGTGACATCATCCTGAGCCTCTGCAGCATCATTCTGAACTCCTCATTTGCCCCCAGTCTACAAATTGAAGCAATTGCCAAATCTTGTTTCCAATTCAACAAGGTCTCTTGCATCCATTCCCCTCTCCACCTTAGTTTGGGATCTTACACAAACCACTGCAATGACCTCCTAATGGGTCTCTCCCCACTCCAATCCATCCCTCCACACTGCTGCCTGGGCCACTTGGATGATTTCCTTTCCTTCCTGGCCATCTTGGTCAAAGACTTGGAAATGGTGTACAGTATGGGTCTGGCCCAACCCCTGAGGACCTAACTGACACAATATTCCTCCTCTACCAGCAAGGGTCTCAGATCTCTAACAGTCGCTAGCCCTCTGAAAGTCAGAGGCAATGATGATCCATATTGACTTGGTGCTCAGTTATCACAGGACTTAAAGTGTGGGTACCCCTTATTAACTGCTCATTCCTTATCCTATGGTAGATAAATTCCCACCTCCCACTCTAACTCTGGGCTTCAGGGATCTGCTTGGGGAAAAAGCCTCTCTTCCCACACTCTCATCCCTATATGCTTCATCCCTACACCTTTCTAGTCTGTATTGTCCTCTGCCTCCTAGGGAGCCCTTGGAAATCCTCATGTTCCTGTTAACCCCTATATCCTAGATCTTTTTACTTCATTCACTCTTTCCATATTCTTGTTCTCTAAGAAATATGGCTCTCCCTAGAAGACACTGCATCTATGGTCATTCCTTCCTGGACTTTGGGCTCTTCTTGTTCTTCTCTGAAGCATTGGGTCAAGAGGAGAATTAAGCATATCCCTTGTATCCATTCTTAGACTGGCCCTTTGTCATCTCATTTCATTTATCTCTTCTTTGAGAATCACGGTATCTAGTTTATTGTCCAGTCTAATGCCTTGTTGCAGTCATTTGCAAACTTTCAGGTCACTTTTGCTCTTTTTTCAAGAAGTTCAGTAGTACTGGGACCATAGTTCTCCTCTCTATCCTGAGCCCTGCCCTCATACTTTGGGACCTCAATATGCATCCAAGTCTGTGGCCTCCCTCTTCATTAATATCCCAAAATCCCATTACCTACATTTTCACTCTACATTAGTCACACAAGGATGGTTTGACCCTTGAGTTGACCATCACCCATAATTGTTCCACTTCTATGATCTAACCACAACATCCTATCCTTCAATTTCCTATTCTCCTTCCTAACCATGACCTCTAGTCCTTCTACTCTTCCCCATTCTTCCAACCCATTGACCATGTTCTGACCTTTCTTCCTTCCCTTCATAGTATGGACCCTCTGGTTAACCAGTTCAACTACAACGTCGGCTGCCCTTGAATCCCTTACCCTCCTGTCATGCCTTGCCAAACTCCAACTCTGGGCTACCCCTACCATCCATCAACCTTTTCTATTCCTACCCAAATGATGCTAAATGCCCCTGTACATACAGATTTATGCTATCTCATCTCAACTGGTCCCTTACTGCTACATATCTATCCTTTTATTTTATAATTAATTCCTTATTACATGTTTTACAGTGATTATTCCAAACCTTCTCTCTCCTCAGACTTCCAACACAACCTCTTCCCCATTCTTGTCAGCAGAGGAACTTGCCCTCTATTTTCCTGAGGAAGTAGGGAACTTCCATCTCAAGCTCCCTCTCCTTTTCCACTCCATATTTCAAAACACCTCTTCATCAACCGCCATATTTTCCTTCTTTGCTCTAGTCTCAGATAAAGAGTAGCACTAAGCTCTACACTTGTGGTCATGATGCCATCCCTTCACTTCAAGCTTGTCACTCAGTCTTTGCCTCTCTTACCTCTCATCTTCAACCTCTCTTTATCCAGTGGTTCTTTCCCTTATGTCCATGTAGCGTCCCCCCTGGGGATGGGTCATGGAGTGCTTTCCCTCCCCTCAACTTCAGAGCAGGTAGAGATCTCCTCCTGCTGCTTTCTAGCTGCCATAAAGATATTTTTTACTTGGCTGATAAGCTGGAACTCTATGGATATACTAAAGGACCAATGTCTGTCCTTCTTCTTGGTGGCCTTAAGGCAGAGAAACAACTCCCCACCATGAGCACATAGCTTCCTAGGCAAGCCTGTGCATGGGATGGGGCTGCCTCCCACTTAAGCTTCTTTCCCCATACACAAAGCCTGGTGAGATCTCAAAAGGTATCCAGCATCTTCCTCCTTCCCAGACACCTAAGTAACTATGGCCCACTGAAGCATCAGACCAGCTAAGAAAGAAGGAACTGCCCACAGACAGAAAATACTGGAAAGGAAAGAGGCCACTTGGTATTTATGGGGTTGGACTCAGTATAGGTGAAATCTAAAAGAACTAACGAGCAGAGCAGGCCTGTTACAAAGGGCCCAGTGAGGCCTGCATGCTAGCCTCTCAGCTGACTGGAATTATTCTGAGTTTTATTACTTAGCAGTTACTTTTCTGTGAGAGGAAAAAAAAACCTGCCTGATTCATGTCTCTACTTTGGGTACTTTTTTTTTTAACTTCTCCCCCTCCTCCACCCCCATCCCTGCTGAAAAGAACTTCTCAGACTTCAATAGAACTGTTCCTCAGGAATCTGACTTGAGAGTGGATGGGGCTCCACTCCTGAGGAAGCAGGGACTCCAGGGCAAACCTTGATGGCAGATACAGGTCAGGGATGGGTGAAGGCAGTTAGCCACTGTGCTTGGCCCATCAATATTTCAAGGCATTCTCCATTTTAAAAACAAAAACCAAAAACAAACATTTGCTTAACCCAGCTAGCTCCTCAAGCAATGGGTCCATATCTTACTCCCTTTCATAGCCCAAATCTCTAGGATTTCTAGCATAGCATTGTCTATGATGGATTCCTTTATCTCCTTACCTACAAATCCTTTCTCATTTCCTTACAATCAGCTCGACTACTCACTGAATCGCTTCTCTTCAAGGTTACCAATGACCTCTTCATGGTGCATCCAATCCTGCTCAGCCTCTCTGCAGCTTTTGACACTGTTAAACACCTCCACTACTTGGATTCTGCTTCCTTGACTTCCTTGTGGGTTGGACCATGTGGACACTGAGGGCTCTTCCAACCATCAATTCTGAGATCATGAGATTCTATGATTATGTAATACTGTCCTCTAACCTTAATTCCATGGTCTTCCCACCTATATGATCATTCTTTCTTAATCTTTGCTAGATTGTCTTCCAGCCCATTAAATGCTGGCATTCCCCAAAGCTTTAGCTTGGACCCTCTTCTCATCCCTTCTAACACTTGGTGATCTTATCAGCTTCCATGGGTTCAATTATCACTGCTATTTAGATGGCTCCCAACTGTGTATATCCAGCCTTCATCACTCTCTTGGGTTATAGTCCCTCATTACCAATTCCCATCACAAAGGCATCTCAAAATGAACGTTCCAAACAAAACTCATTATCTTTTCACCAAAACCCCATCCCTTTTCCAAACTTTGCTGCTGTTGAGGGCACCACCATCCATCCAGGCCCTCAGTTTCTCTATCTTTGAGTCACCTCTTCCTCTTTCTTCTCTCTCACTCTCTCATATTTTATCAGTTGCCAGGTCTTGTGAATCCAACCTTCACAACCTCTCATATCCATTCCCTCCTCCTCACTCACACTGCCTTCACCCTAGTTCATCACCACTCAAATAACACCATGGAGATAATTTCATAAACTGATCTTGTCTCCAGTTTCTTCCCACCTCATGCTCTACGTAGCTGCAAAGGTGACATTCCTAAAATATTAATCTGGCTCTGGCATTCTGCCACTACCACCGCTCAAAAATCTTTCAAAGGCTCTTGGGATAAAATGCAAAGTCCACAAGGAGAAATTCTAAACCCTACATATGGCTCTGAGTTTTCAAAGCTTATTTCATATTTTTCCCCTCCACACATTCTCCATTCTGGTCAAAATAACCTACTAATCATTCCTCTAGCTCCATGACATTGGATGCCAGGATGGTCCCCCATGTTGGAAATGTCCTCTCTCTTCCCCTCCTCCTTGTAGAATCTCTCCTTCCCTCCAAAATTTAGGCAGTGCTTTCTGCCTGAGGCCTTTCCCCTATATGAGTACCCTCCTGAAATTACATGGTATTATGGAGGGTATATTTCGGAATTGCCCCCTCACTCTGGCTGCCCCTTTCTCTTTCACTCTTGTGCCTGACCTGAGTGCCTGAGTCTTCAACTAAAAACTCGAATTATAGACCATGTGAGTCAAATGCCAGTGGCAAATAGTGATGTCTTGTCTCTATTCCTTTGCTAAGCAAACTGAACTGTGCATTTCTTAGAACTCCTGAGTTTGGAGTGACCTATATTATTTCTGGAAACTGCTTGGGTCTTGGAAAGGCTTTGGAGGCCCAGCCAAGTGGTAGATGCTTTATTAGGTATCATTTATGGCTTTTAGGCCAAGAAGAAATACTGCATACTATCCAAACATGTTTTCTCTGTTCCTGTGGGAAGGCAACTGCATTAAGCCAAGGTCATGAAACCAAGGCTCAGTTCAATACAACGAGTCCAGAGGTGGGGGCTTAAGAGCCAATTCTGATTGGCTAAATCCAGAAGAACCCCCACGACCCCCAGATATTAAGTTGGAATGGCCACCCAGAGAGAGACCAATCTCGGGGATAGGAGGTCATCTACTCTCTGAGAACCATAGAGAATTTGATGCTTCTCTAGAGAGTCTATTTGGCTGGGTGGAAGAGTAGCCATAGGTATGATCTTGGGGCCCCCCAACTCCTGATCCTTCCTTTTGAAATTGGAGCAGAATAATGGCTACCAATGCCAGAGGGTTATTAAATTTACTTAGAATATAAACTCCTTGAGGACAGGGGCTAACAAAAAGACTTACATATAGTAGGCACTAAACAAATGCCTTCTGGGATGAAGTGAAGTGAATAAGCAGAAAATAGCAACATGAACTGGTCCACCATATTGAATGCGTAGTAACGGACTGCCATGAAGAAACCATTTGCATGGTTGTTCCAGCTTGGATGTGGTTGACAGAAAAGTCTTTATTGAATGAACTAGAAACCTGCCTGTTTTGCTTCTAAGACAATTGATTAAGATAATGCTATCAGCCAACCTCAAATAGTACCCTGTTGTGCTTGGCTCCCAGTGTTCCCTGGAGCTCACTCAGAGCTTTGAACATCAGTATCCTAGAATATACTCCTCTGATGAAAACTAACAATTTTGCTTCTAAGAACATATTATCCTTCAGATAAGAAGAGGACGTATACTTTGAGACATGGCACAGGGGACGCAGTGTGATACAATGGAAATGACCATGGGCTAGGATGTGAGGGGTCTCAGTTCTCACCTAGTTCTACCACTAAAGTAGTTCACCTCTCCAGGTCTTAGTTTCCTTATTTGTAAAATAGGGAAGTTAATTGGCTAAGGTTCCTTCTAAAGAGTCTATAGATCTTGTCCAGTAGTAAGGATGAGATCATAAGCTTTGATCCCTGAAAGAATCTTAGAGATCATGCAGCCCAATCCCTTCATTTTCTAGCTGAGGAAACTGAGGACCAGACAGGCTATGTTATAGTCCCAAGTCACAGAGTAGCAGAGCTGAGGTTTGCAAGTCAAGCCCCCTCATTCCAAATCCAATATTCTTGAGATATTTGTCACATCATTTGTACTCTTTGTCCACTTTCCTTCTCAGGGCCAGCAGCATGGATTTACAAAATGGTGGGCAAGGTTTTAGAAGCAGTCTGAGGTCAAGGAACAGAGATGAACTAGCCAAATGTGGATCAAACCTATTCCCAAAATCAAAGGGAGCAGCCCTGTTAGGTCAATTCAGCAAGAACGTATTAAATGCCTGCTATGTGATACAAGCATCCAAACAAAGCATCTTTCCTCAAAGGGCTCAAGGTGCTGGTAGGAAGATAAAGCATGAACACAAGTGAATCAATACTAATAAAGGGGAAGAGATGAGAAGGGCCTTCCTTGTCTAAGAGGGGGCACCTGAGCTCCACTTGGAAGGAACATGGGGATGGGAAAGACGGAAGTGAGGAGAAAGCGAATTCCAGACAAGGTGTGTATATGTGAGGGGGGTGTCTGGGAAAAGGCAAGGAGGTGGAAAATGAGAGGGAAGGAAGGGGAATGGAAAGGTGTTCAAGGAGAATCAGAGATGTTGTGACTCTCTACTTCTTTCCTCCTGAGTCGGATGTTTTCTTTGCAGGTCAAGCATTTGGGTAAGATCCCCAAACCTCACTTTCTGAGATAAGAGAAAAACTAACAGAAAGCACTTGGTTATGTTCATAAAATTATCTTCCCTTCCTGATTTAATTCTGAGATGCAGAAATGCAGCCTCTGTCCCCCAAAGTGGCACCTGAAGCTTCACTCCCACTTTGATTTATGTCTCTCAGGATACTTCTGAGGTTCCTCTCACTGATGGGAAAGCAAGAATTACATTTTTCATATGGTTATTACACTGAAATTACCATCAGAAAATTAATGTATTTAATAACTGTCAAAAAACAGTGAAAAATGTGTCTGAAACCTGAAGACAACTATATTTCTGAATCCCTTCAACCTCTCAGAAGCATCAGATAACAAGATACTTGGCATTATGCTTTTTTATTCAGGACTCTCTGTCATTGGAAATTGAGGTGAAGAAAAGCTGTCTTTATTCAGCTTGAGCTGAGAGTGTTGAAATAAATAAAGGTCCAAAGCTTATATGGTTTCCAATTTGTACAGGGGTAAACATCATTTCATTCTAAACATCTGCACAATTGGTAAACAATAAGGCATCATTTGAGAATTTTAAAAAATCAGATCACATGCTAAAATCCACAAAAGAGTCCCCAGGGTGGAGTGTCCAGGGAACCTGCAAATGAATTCTATTTGGCAAGCATTTACAAAGCCCCTCAGATGTGCCAAGAAATGTGCTGGGGATACAAAGACAAACATACAGACCCCTCGAGGGCCCATCCCAAAGGATCTTACAGTATTGTTTTGTAAAGGATTGTACCCAAGGCTGTGCTGCTCTAATAACCTTTGGGATGTGCTGGTAAATTTAACAACCTTGGGAGGGAGGGGGAGACAGGGGGAAACATATGCAGGACACAGTTTTTGGTTTAATCTAAATTATTAACACTTTCTTAACAATCAACAAAATAATAAATTGAGCACTGATTTGTAGATTTCCGGGGTGTAAATGCCCTGACGAAAATTTAACAACCAGTTCTCCATTCAAGCTGGCTACAACACAGTCCTGATTGTAGCTGTTGACTTACTACTGTAGAATCCCTGGCTTCCTTTGAAACACAGCTCAGGAATGCAAGCTCATTGAGGGCAGGGGCCGTTTTTCTTTTTTGGTCTTCCTAGCCCGTGTCTAGCACAGAGGAGGTACTTAATAAATGTTTATTACTTATTGACTTATATGCCATAAAATGTTGACTTCCTTTGGGCCAGTGTGGCCACCAGAATAGAAGGTACCCACCTCTCTTCTCTGTCACAGTACCAAGCCTCAGAACAGAGTGACATTAGAAAGGTTTACCCACCTCACTTCTCCATTCTCAGCTTTTTCCACCTTCTCCTCCCACATAGAATCGCCTCTTTACATCAGACACCCACTGGCTTGGTTCCAGATGCCTTTTCTGTAGTCAAATTGGCCTTTCTAAAGCAGACTTGTCACTAATTTGCTTGTGCCCACTTACTGGCCACCCCCTAAGACCTCAGGCCATGTGGATGCCCCTCTCTCCACTCAGATGCCCTCTCTTCCTATGAGGAGGCCATAGGATACTCAGAAATATGCCATTCATATAGAATACTGAGTCTTATCAGGCTTCAAGAGAGGGCCCCAGGCCCTAGAGTTTGCCATAGGCCCTCACTGCTTGATGCAGAATGGAGATGCTCCCCTGACACTCCTTCCTATCAGGGCTTACTCCTCACCTCTCAGTAGGTCTACACATCTCCTCCTTTGCTGTAGTCTCAGGGACATCAAGGTGGCCTTTCTCCTTTCCAAGTCCAAGCCCTTAACCTGGGTCCTTGATAGAAACATTTCTTGAAGGAGTTTTGCCCTTTGACCTGCAAGGTTAATCTGGCCTTACCCAGTTTTTGAGGTACTTACAGACTGGATTCTCAGAGGTCAATCGACTACTTCTTTCCTCCTGGTTCTAGGGGTTTTCTAGTACTATTATTCCCAAGCCCTAACCAGTGTGCTCCCAATGATTATCACTTAGGCAGCCACGGATAAATAGCTTTAAGAAATAGGTTTTTCCTAAGGTAGTATAGGAAGAATAATTGGTACAAAATACCTTGTCCCCCAAACCAGGGACACATTCTCCCATGAGAACATACAGAGTCCAGTAGAAAGCGAGCTCAAGTTTAAAAAATTCCCATGACCAAAGAGTAAGCTCACACCTTTAGATTACTCCTTTTTTTCTGTCTCTGAGTTCTCATGCAATTCTCCTGAGCCGGAGGGCTCCGCCAGGCTCTGAGGACTAAAGCTGCGCTTCTCTCAGGTCATACTCTGTCTGAAGTCATCTTTCCTTAGCGTGTTTAGTTTACTTTCTCTCAGCTCCTGGCTGAATGCATTGTTTGTCCCTGGCCCAGTTTCTTTGTGGGGAGAGGAAGGAGTAAAAATGGGGAAAGAAGGAGTGTGACATTCCCTCTGAACTCACTCCGTAACTGACAGGTGCAAGGATCTGGCTCTTCCAAGGCCTCCCCAAGCTTAACTTCTCACCAGCAGAATCCTTTATCTGGCACACAAAGGCCCAGAGATGTATTGATTTCTTTCAACCAGTCTCAAAACATTTTCTGGCCTGGGTCATCTATTTCAGCTAAGGCCTCAAAACACCTCACTCCTCCTAAGCTGATTAAGGACTAGCTCATGGTGCTTCAAAAGACATATCTCAGCCTTATTCACACTTAGGTTCCACTTTTGATTGATTGAATAAAGATGTCTAGGCCTTCCCTGTATATTGTCAGTGGGTGAGGGTATGCTACAGGATTATAGGAAATAATCAAGGGAGGGAATGCACTAAGATTAAGGAGGACCAGAAAAGGCTTCTTGCAGAAGGTAAGAATTGAGCTGACACATGCCAAAGAAAGGACTGTATTATTGATCCTGATGAGGAAAAAGAGTTTATTGAAAAAGGAGATAACATGATCAGATCTGATCACTCTGACAATTGAGCAGAGGTTGGATTGGAGTGGAGAAAGACTTGTGGCACAGAGTTTCCTGCCATAGCAAGTTATTGCAATAGTCCAGGCATAAGATAAGGGCCTTCACCAGGGTGGGGGCAGTGTCAGAGGGGAGAAACATGCATATGCAAGAGGTGTTATGAAAGAAAAATCAGCAGGACTTGACAATTGATTGGAAATAAGGAGGGGGAGAGTATGAGTCAAGAATGGCACTTGGGTTGTGAACCCAAGTGACTGGGAAGATGGCAATACCCTCAAAAGTAATACGCAAGAAGAGAGAATTTGGAAGACAAGGTGAGTTTAAGACATCCATGGAGCATACGGTTTGAGATCTCCAGTAGGCACTTGAAGATGCAAGCTGAGGTCAGCTGAGAAGTTAGGACTGGATAAGTAGATTTGAGAATCACGACATAGAGATGATAACTGAATCTATGGGAGCTGATGAGATCATCAAGTAAAGTGGTATAATGGGAGAAGAGAAGAGGACCCAGGACAGAGTCCTGTGGGACACACAGTTATCAGATATGACTTGAATGAGGCTCTGGCAAAGAAGGAGCTTGGATATGTAGGAGAACAAGGAGAGAATAATGTCATGAAAACCTAGAGAGAAGAGAGTATCAAGAAAAAGAGGGCCATTGAAAGAGTGGTCAAGAAGGATGAGGATTGGAAAAAGCCCTTTAGGGCAGCTAGGTGGCGCAGTGAATATAGCACTGGTCCTAGAGTCAGGAAGACCTGAGTTCAAATCCAGCTTCAGACACTTAACACTTACTAGCCGTGTGACCTTGGGCAAGTCACTTAACCCCAATTGCTCTACCTTCCCCTCTCAAAAGAAAAAAAGAAAGAAAAAAGCTCTTTAGATTTGGCAAATAAGAAATTTTTCATAACTTTGGAGAGAATATTTTGAATGAAGAGGTCAGAAGTCAGACTGCAGAGAGCTAAAGGAAAAGAAGTCGTCAATGTTCCTATTATAGACAGCTTTCTGAAGCAGTTGAGGCACAAAAGGGAGGAGAAAGATGGAATAATAGCTAGTGAGAATGGATGGATCAAAGAAGAGGCTTTTGAGGCTGGGGAAGACACTGATGTTTACAGAGAGAGATGGAAGATAGGTGAGAGGGTGAAGATAATAAAGGAGGCAATCTGATGGGGAAGATGGATTGGGACCACTTGTACACATAGAGGAGATGGCCTTGGCCTTGGCAAGGATTCCAGTTAGCCTTTAAACCAAAGTTAACAGAATCCTAGCTTAGCACCATTCTCCTGTTTTGTTTTGTTTTTACAGAGTATTTTCCCACCACCCCCAACTTTCTTTTTTTTCTTTTTTCTTTTTCTTAATATTTATTTATTGATTGAAATATTTCTCTTTTTTTGCTTTTTATTTGGAGGAGGGAAGGTAGGGCAATCAGGATTAAGTGACTTGCCCAAGGTCACATGGCTAGATTTTTGTGTTAAGTGTCTGAGGTCACATTTGAACTCAGGTCCTCCTGAGTCCAGGGCCGGTGCTCTATTCACTACCCCCAACTTTCTTATAGGATTTATTGACCTTCTTTTTCAAAAACGAATACAAAATTTGTCTTTCCATATTCCTGAACTGATCCTGGCCAGACACAGAGATGAAAAGAAACCTTTGCCCACTGCAACATATTATCTGTCCTTTTGGAAGCCAGTTCCCATTGGTTCCTTCTTCCTTTTTTTCTCTAAAAACAGATTTGTGTGTTGCCACAGAGAATATGTCAGTGGAACCAAGGACTAGCCATCACTCTTTAGGACACAGGCCTTTGCTAAAACTGATTTTGAGAGAAGGTTAAGGGGAAAGAATAACAGGGACCTGCAATACACTATTTCTCTCCACCCTCTTCCCCCCTCCCTTAAAAAGCACACCATGAAAACTGGCCCAAGGTACTGTTAAAGTCATTTTTAGACTTCTCTCTGTGGTTAACACAGGCCAATGAGTTTTTGCTTCAAGGTCCTCTGTTTCAATGCCTTGATTTCTTATTTTCTTAATTTGGGGCTTCTGGTTAAGAAGGTATTTAGTTTTAGAAAGTCACTTTATGTTGTTCATAAATCCTTCCTAATTTTCATTCCCAGACTCATTTTTCATCTATAGTTCATTTCAACCTTTAAGCCCTCTCCAAAGTAATCTTAACATACAGAAGCCAAGAAACAAGTGAGCTTAGATCATCTTCCCAGACCAGCCTGTATGTTAAATTCCTTTCTGTCTGGTCAAAAAAGAGGAGAGAACAAAAAGCCCAGAAAAACCCCAATCCGTATATGCCCTTTTACCCGGATTCTTCTACTTTATGAATTTTATCTAGTAAAATCACCTGAGGTAGGGTGGCTAGGGACCCTCGGTTGTGGTTGGTGAGTCCTGGGGGAGATTGTGGCCATGGTTATCCTCTATGAGCCCTAGGGTTGTGCCCTACTAACCATATAGCCAAAAAAAGGGCCCTGAGTTGTGCCAAGGTATAGATGAAGGTCCTTGGGTCATATCTAAGGAATACGAATAAATGCTTGTAGATTGAATCCAACAGTGGAATGTAAGCATCTGGAGGGCAGGAACAGGTTTACATTTCCTTTTTGTAGCCTTAGGACCCAGCAAAGTACCTTGTACATGGTATGTGCTTATTAGATTAGATTGGCTAAAGAGATAGTGACAAACCATGATCTTTTCCTCCGACTTTCTTCTCACACTTGTACATCCCATATATGTAGCCAGAATCCCCAGGTAGGAAGTATGAAAGAAGCAATTTTTCCAATCAAGAGGGACTGATTACTGCTGTCAGACCCCTGAAGAGGTAGCCCATGGAAGAGGGACTCAATTTGTTCTACTTGGCCCCACAAAGAGGGAGACTAGATGGCCCAGAGGTAATGAGCTTCCCATCCCTTGAAGGGTTAGAGGCCAGGCGACCTATTACTGGGTATGATATCAGAAGGATTACTGCTTAGTTGGAAGTGGGTCTGGAGGAACGTCGGCAAATTCAAGTAGAAAGAGATCCTTATGGGCTGTGTATTGATGTAGAAAATCACATTCACATATGATTCACATCATCTATGTTGCATTGCATTTTTATTAATTCTGTTAAACATGTTCCTAATGCAATTGGGATCGGGTAAAGGCAGCACTCTTGCCTAGAGTCAGACACCTCTGGTTTAGATGGCCCCTTCCAACATTAACATTTGGATTTGCTGATTCTGCTTGGTCTTCAGAGAGAAATTTTATTCCAGATATTATTACTATTATTAGTGATAATAATAAAATTTACATAACACTTTCAAGTTTGTAAAACTCTACCAATGTTAACTCATTTGAGTCTCACAACAGGCTTGTGAGATAACAGACATTATCATTCCCATTTACAGCTGAGGAAACTGAGGCTGGGAGAGCTCATGTGTCTTGACCAGGGTCCTACAGCTAGGAAGAGTTTGAGGCAGCAGTTAAACTCAGTTTTCCGCAAAGCCAGCCCTCTATCTATTGCGCCACCTAGTGACAGGTCAAGACTTCAAGGTGCAAGCAATCTACAACAGATGAGTTCAACAAAGGAATGGATTGTTCAGAGGAGTTTTGGAAAAGCTCATGAAAATGAGCTCAGTCCCAAAGCAATTCCTTCTGTTAAGAGAGCCAGAGCTCCAAAAACTTAAGAAAAACTCATCTGTGCTTATGTTAGACCTGTCTAATCACAGCACTAATTACTACCACCAGTCCTCAGCCCCCTACCTTCAAACACACAGACTCACCTCAAAAGTAGGTTTTTCAAGTTGATCTGGAAAATTTTGATTTGTCCTTATCCCAGCCCCAAAGCCTTGGGACTTGTTCCAGTTTCAGTAAGAAATATGTAAGAAGCTTCTGAGCTGAGCCAGGATTTAGCTTAAGAATCAACAAGACATTCAGGGCCTGGGAGATTTTTGTGGAACCCTCAGATTGCACCCCATCAGCAGCCATGTTACAACTGCACATAGGCTTCACCCAACTGCAAGCACCCATTCTAAGAGATATAGGAAGAGCTCTAAATGGTGGGGGCAGGAGAAGGAGGGAGGGAGGCACTTGCCATTTTGGTTCTAAAACCTTATTCCATTCCTTGAAATGGTATATGGAGATCATAACTGATATGAGACTGAGATTTTAGTAAAAGGGACATCTGGTGTCAAAGATTACACTGTCAACACCACACCATCATATGAAGAATATTTCTACTTAAATTAAGGCCAAACTGGCCGAATTATAGACAAATCCAAAGGGGCCAATTTTCCTTTAGTTAAAGAAATATATGAACATGTAATCACAATCCAAGGACTTCAATATTCAATTTGGGACAAAATCATAATAGAAATGAGACATCTGTGAGTGGAAGACAATGAAGCCTTCCTCTGGGACCCCAGACTCATCTGGTAGAGTGGGAGTTGGAATGAGGATCCTCAGAGCTTATATGGGCTACATAATAAAGAGTCACATAGTTCACAGAAAACATACTGACTTATGATTTACTGATAAAAAAAAAAATAGAGTTAGAATCCATGCCAAGTCAAGTCAACAAGAACATATAAAGTACTTATTACTTGCCAGACTCTGTGCTAATCACTGGGATACAGAAAAAGACAAAAACAGGTCCTGCTGTCCAAGAACAACACACACACATACACACACACAGACACACAACCATGCTTATGCAAAATATAGATAGGGTACATTGGAGGCCAACCCAGAGAGAAGGCATTAACAAGCATTGAGAAGGAAGGGAAAGACCTGCAGATGGTATAATCTGAGATGAGGCTTGAATAAAGCCAGGGTAGCCAGAAGGCAGAGATGAGCCTGTACTGATTCAGGAAAAGTCACTGCATCAAGGGGATCAATTTTGTCAGGATGGTAAAAGGATCCAAAAGACTCCTAAAAATTGGGGTTTAAACTGTTGTACTAAATAAGCAGTAGTACTCTAATGCATTGGCAACTAGATGGTGCTGCAGGGGATAGAGCCCTGGACCTGGGGTCAGGAAGACTTCTCTTCCTGAGTTCAAATCCAGCCTCAGACACTTCCTAGCCATGTGACCCTGGGCAAGTCATTTAGCACTGCTTGCCTCAGTTTCCTCATCTGTAAAATGAGCTGGAGAAAGCAATGCAAACCACACAAGTATCTCTGCCAAGACCCCAAAAGAGGTCACAAAGAGTTGGACACAGCTGAAAAATAACTGAACAACAACAATAACAACTCTAATGGACATTATACTCAAATATAGAATCCCACCAGTACATGGGTTCAATGTGGGGGTTAATATTGTGTTTATGCCACCATCGCAGTCCATTCTCTACCAATAAACCAAACAGAAGGCACAAATCAAATAGCAAAGTATTTAATTGGAACCAAACTGCAAGGTGAGCAAATGGAAGACAAACATCTCAGCACTCATTCGTGACTGAGCATACCCACATCTTTGAATTCCAAAGAGTAGCTTTAGGAGACGACATGGAACTTGTGTGACCTTGAGCAAGTCCTTTCTCTGGGCCTCAGGTTCTTCCCCTGTAAAAAAGGACAGGAGCAGGGGGACAGACTGGGCCTAGAAGGCCTCTAGGGTTCTTCTAGCACTAGATATAGGATGCCCTGAAAAATACCTTCTCCAAGAGACCTCACAGTCCTGATAGTGTGGGCCTGGGTTCAGGCTCTCTCTGCAGCTGGACAATCCTCCTGCATGCTCCTGACCCAATCTATAACTAGGTCAGACTGACCAGGGCTTTGGCCCAGGGGGGTTTAATATCTAGGAGCACCCTTCCTCTCTGTGGTAATCCATTATTCCTGAGCCTCAACATGATGGAATCACAGGCTTTAGTCCGACTCCTACCTGAAAAAGATTCCCCTCCATCTCATACCCAAGGAATCCTCAACCAGCCTTTGCTCATTTAGACTTTCAAAAAAGGGAACTCAACTCCTTCCTAAGGCAACCCAGCTCACTTTAGGACACTGCTAATCAAGAGTGTGTTGACAAATGTTAACTAACTCTATGAAAAATAATTGTATATAGAACACACTTTGAAGTTTAATCTGTATTTTTTTCCATTATTTTCCTACTAGAAAACCCTAAACCAAGCCCTGATTTGTAGCATTTGCCAATTTCCAAGGTAGAAATGTTTATATTGAACATTTAACAACCAGCTCTCTGGAGCCAGTTTGAGCTGGCTCCAGCACAGCCTTGCTACTAACTGATAGGAAACTTTTTCTTCCCCCCTTGCCTAGTCACAACTTTTTTTCCCTTGTTACTATTTTCTTGGGCCTCCACCAGACCAAGCCCCCTGCCCAGCCCAGAAGCACCCTCTCTGCACCCTCCACAGTCCTATCATTGCTGGAAGCCCAGGCAGTTGTATATTCAGAGTACACAGGGTCTCAGTCTCTACCACCACCCGCCGTTACTGGGATTGTACCAGAGGTCAGAAGGCCTAGCCACAGCTCTGGTCCAAGTGGCCAAGGCCATGAAAATCTGCTGTGTTCTCTCTGGCGCAGGCAGCTCCAGGGGAATCAAGCTTCTGCAGGCACTCCCCGGCTCAGTGACAGCAGGGCCAGCTCATTGGCTCTTTGCTATTGGCAGCCCTGACTTAGTCTCTGCAGCTCCTCAGCCCCCTCCGCATGCTCTGAGCACTGCCAAAGAAGCTGCCTGGCTGCTGTGCCCATTGCTCCAGAAGGCCTTGTGGGCCTGGGCCTCTGGGCAGAGGCAGCCCTGACTTCTCCAGCTGACTGTGGGCACAAAACTTCTGTCCCCAGCTCTTGCCTCTCTGCTGCTAGTGCAGCTCCTTCCCACACAAGTGTGCAGTGAGCCTTCTATAGAGATAGGTACTGGGGAGTGGGGAGAAAGGAATCTGCAAAGAGCCCCCAACTAGAGTATAAGGGAAGTTAGAAACATTTCCAAATGCAGCACTCTGGGACCAGTAGAGCCCAGGTAGACAGACAGATAAGTGGTAGATGGATAGAAAGATGACAGATAGATGGCAAATAGATAAAAAGATAGATAGTAGACAGAAAGATGATAGATGAGAGAGAGAGAGAGAGAGAGAGAGAGAGAGAATGATCATATATTATGGGCTTACAATGTGGCAGGTACTGTGTTAAACACTGGGGATACAAATATAAGCAAGACAGCCCCTGCCCTCAAGGAACTTACATTCTAATAGAGAAAGATAATACATAAAGTAGATGTAAAAAGTAGAGAGTAGGGGGAAGAGGTAGGTGTATGTAGAGGCATGGGTCAGGGCAAGATAAAGTCAAAGCTGGCTTCTCAGAGACCAGGGTGGTTCCAGGGATGGAATCCACCAACCTTGAGTGAGATAGAGAAAGATGGCTTGGTACAATTCCTTTGGTACTCAGTGGTTGTACCTACAGATTCGCTGATTGCTCCAGGTGTTTCTGTCTAAATGTCCTACCTCTTCCCACTATGGAAGAAAGAGTCTACCTGAAGTCCTTTAAATTGATTCTCAGCAGCTGAGTTGCCCCCCTGGCCCCTTCTGTACTATGCTGATAGAAGGTGGGTTCAGGTAAGCCCTGCCCAGCTTAGGGTCAGCCTACGCAATAGTGTAACGCTGATCATAAGAAATCTAGCTCAGCTGAGGTCAAAGAGGCTTACTGCCAGGTTAGCTGCAAGTGGGTGAAGTTGTTGACCATGTCAAATCTGGGTGTTAATGGAAAGCCTTTTGCTCGTTGAAATGAAATCTAGAAGCTAATAATTGTGTTCAGCCTGAGGCAGTGCTGACCCTAGGGACATTAATGCACTGATCCCTCTTCCCAACATGGCTACCCCAGAATGGGGGGAAATAGTTGATAAAATGGTGCTATAGCCACTGGACAGAGGGAAGGGCAGTTCTAATCACTTTCCTTTGGTAATGGAGGGTAAGGGATGGCAGGTGGGAGAAGAGGGAATGGATTCAGGGGGTGCTTCATCTGATCATGTGTACTTCAGTCTCTCTCAGGTGTTCCTTTAGCAAGATTTGGCCTAGTCACCATGCCACTCTCTGCCCCCCTACTCCCCAAGCAACACCACCATCCCTGGGCCCAGCACAGTGCTTTCAAGAGGTCCCTGATCAGGTAACCCTAGGCTGCTATCAGACAGACATGGAACAATGCCTAATGAGAAAAGTCAACTGGAAAGTGCCCACTTGGCAGGGTACTTTGTGCAGCCAATGAAACCCAAGTGCCACCTTCCTAGGACTGTCAGCTCCAAACAGCAACCAGCACTTTCTGCAAAGTGCATACCCCCTCCTAAGCCCTTGGATGGTGCTTTGTGCCAAAGGAGGTCACTAAATCTGATTGACCAGCTGACAACTGACATTTCAAAAGAATGGATTTTGCTGAACATGATTGTTATTAAAAGCAATTTGGTGTCCTCTTTTCCCCCACAATGTACAAAAAGCCTATTCTGGAGTAATCATCGCCAAGAAGGAAAGGAAATAAAACAATCCCAGCAGTAATCAAAACACCTTTTTCACAGGGCTGGAAAAAAAATTGAGTTTTCCAATTTCTACTCAACTCGAAAGGTTGAACAAATTTTCCAAAATTTTAGAGAAAGATAAAAGTGGTAATGACAACATTGTTTAAACCATCCCCAATTCACTGAGAGGAAAAAATGGTAAAAGGAAACAGGAGAAAGAAGATTGGCCTGGGAGAAGAAACCATGGATTCTAGTCTCAGCTCCACCACTAACTCACAACACAACCTTGGGCAAAGCAGGTTGTTTTCCCTCTATGGCTCTCAGTTTCTATCTCTGTAATGGAGGTGGGGGGGGGGGCAGGGGAACCAAAACTATGGATCTACATCCCTTTCAGTCAACCAGCCAGACTTTTCTAAACACTCAAGTGCTTATTATCACGCACATAAGAGATCTGGAAAAATTGGCTGACCTACTTTTCATCTAGAAGATGTTTGGGCATTGTAGAGTCATGACCTTAAAGTAGAAATCAAGCCCACTCCATATGCCCCTATTTCTTTGAATTAACACTCTCCTACATGGTTTTTCTGATATCTATTTTTACACAGACTTTTTTCTATATGCTCTGAAATAATTTCTAAGGCAAAAAAATTGTTTTATACACTTCAAATGGACTCATATTGGTTCAAGCCAGTTTTGACAAGGCTGCAGGAGGTTCAAAGAGGTTTTCTCTAGTTCAAACTTGTTTTGACCAGTTCAGACAAGTTCAGAATAATTGGATCAATAAACAAAATGGATGGCTGCTTTTTTAAAGGTCAATAAAATTGTTATATTTGATGCCAAAGAAGAGAAAGAAAAAATAACCGAAATCTGAAATGAGGAAAAGAAAATAAAGGAATAAAGAAAATGATCAGTTAGACAATATCCCACTCCATTCCCCTCCCGGCCCCCAAAAAAACCAACCTGAGAACTGAGAACATAAAAGAAATGGGCAAAACAGGGAATAGATTAGTTAATTAAACCAATATCAGAAGGAGAAATTAAACAGATTGTTAACAAACTGCCACATAAAAAGGCCCCAGGACCATATAAATTCACAAGTGAAGTCTGCCGAACATTTCAAAGAACAAATAATCCCTATACTATGTAAACTATTTTCAACAGCAGACACAATACCTCTCTAACTCTTTCTATGACATAAATATGGTCTTCATCCCATGCCTGGCAAGGATAAGGAAGGGAAAGAAAATTATCAGTTGGTTATTTCCATTTTATTCTGTCTATAGCTTGTTTGTACATTGTTGTTGCATACTGGGGGCAGGGACTGTCTTTTGTCTGTCTTTGTATTCCCAGGGCATAGCACAGTGCCTAGAACATAGTAAGTACTTAAAAATGTTTCTTCACTGGATGGCAATATCATTGATTAATTGCTATCCAAAAAGTTAAATAGAACACTGGTAAATAAAATACCATCATGAATAAAAAACAGATTCATTAAGATCAAGTAGGATTTATACCACGTATTCATGGATAATTCAATATTAGGAAAACAATCAATGTAATAAATCATCTCAATAATAAAAACCATAAACTCCATATTATATCAATAGAAGCAGAAAACATACATTTGTATTAAGAACCACTGAGAAGTATGGGAATGGAAAGACTTTTCCATAATAAGATAAAAATGTCACAGAGGTAGTAAACATCAGAGGAGGAACTTGAACCCAGATCCTCTGACTCCGGGGGACCAGTGTTCTTCTCACTGGACCATGTCAAAAATAACATTAAACACATTAAGCACAGCTATATGAATTAGGAGAATGATGATCGTGACAACAAAATCCCTCATAGAAGGGAAAAATCATTCCAGAAGTGGACATAGAAACAAATAGGATATTTCTATTCTCTTGTTAAAGGAAGCGCAGGTAAGTGAGATCTAAGGAGGTGAGGATAGGCCTTGCCACCTACCTACTTATAATGGTAAGCAGGCTGAGTGGAGCAGGAGTTAGAGGCAGAGGGGCTTGTACTAGTGGGGTGGCTGGGAGAGGAAGCAGGGGAGGGGACAAATGAGAGAGAGGTCATAGAAGTAAAAGGGAGGACCTAACAGCTGATTGGATTTGGGGGACCAAATGTAAGGGTTTTTTGCTTCCTTCCACTTGTATCTCCAATGCCTGAGGCAGCTAGCTGGTACTATAGTGAATAGAGCACTGGGCCTGGAGTCAGGAAGACCAGAATTCAAATTTGGCCTCAGACACTCAGTAGCTGTGTGACCCTGACCAAGTCACTTAACTGCTCTATTTGCCTTAATCCACTGGAGAAGGAAATAGCAAACCACTCCAGTACCCTTGCCAAGAAACTCCCATAAACAGTAGGATCCATGGGGTCAGGAAGTGTCAAAAACAACTGAATGACTCTACAACAACTCCAGCACCTGAATGGCACAGTGTTTGGAACATTGTAGGTGCTTAATAAACTCAGTGATCAAAGAATCAAGGATGAGTCCGTGGTTACAAACCTGAGAAACAGAAGGAAAGTGGTATCTTCAACAGGAATAGGGAAATTAAGAAGAAGAGCAGGGTTGGGGTTAAAGAAAACATTTTCTGTTTGAATTTGCTGAGGTTGAGATGCATATGGAACATCTAGATGAAGATGTTCGGCACCTGGTGATATGGGATCCCCTAACTCAGAAGATAGATGAGGATGGGGTATATATACTTGGGAGTCCTGGGCTCCTAAATCGAGGGCTAAAAGGGATCTGAGAGATCAGCTGGTACAACTCCCCTCATTTTAAAGATGAGGAAAGTAAGGACCCGAGAGATTCAGTGACTTGCCCAATGAAACACAGCTAGTAGATGGCAGAGACAGGATTCAAACCCAGTACTCCAGAGGCAGCTGGTGATGTAGTAGATAGTATGCTGGACCTGGAGTCAGAAAGACCTAATTTCAAATCTTGTTGCAGACACTTACTAGCTGAGGATGCTTGGTAAGTCACTGAACCTCTGTCTGCCTCAGTTTCCTCATCTGTAAAAAGAAGGGATTAGGCTTCATGATCCTACAAACCCAGTTTTTCTGGCCATCAGTTCAATGTGCCTTTCTTTGCCCCATGCTACCTTCTCCCCTAAATTCCAAGAGAGTAGGGACATGGTCTTCTGCATACTTTATAACTCTCCAAGAACTAAGCACAGTGTTTTGTACACAGCAGTGCTTATTATTTATAAGCAGTGGTGTAGTAGTAGTAGTAGTAGTAGTAGTAGTAGTAGTAGTAGTAGTAGTAGTAGTAGTAGTAGTAGTGGTAGTGGTAGTAGTAGTGGTAGTGGTGGTGGTGGTGGTAGTAGTAGTAGCAGTAGTAGTAGTAGTAGTAGTAGTAGTAGTAGTAGTAACAACTAGCATTTATATAGTACTTAGGCTTGCTAAGTGACTTTCAAATCTTATTTGATGCTCAAAATAACCGTGGGAGGTAAGTGCTATTGTTATCCCCATTTTACAATGAGGAAACTAAGACAGAGAGAGGATGAGTGACTTGCCCAGGGTCACTCTGCCTATAAGTACCTGACAGCAAATTTGAACTCAGGTCTTCCTGACTCCAGGTCCAGAACTCTTACCCACTACACCAATTGCCCATCTCCCAGTCCTATCTTTGGCTTCAATCATCTTTTAAGTTCAAAGATCTTGTTCCTTAAGGGCCAAGACAGGAAGAAAACAAGAAGTCAGGAGCTGCAACATTTCCTCTTTCATCATGGCACCTTCCACAACCCCCTCCAAAGCTGGCAGCAACCCTGCTCTTCCTTGTCCCAGTCTCTTGGGCTGGCCCCAGGAATTCTGCAAATCTGCAGATATCCTGCCACCACAAATCCTCTTGTGCTCTCCTGAAGTCAGTGGCCTCTGAGAACCGTTCAGATGAGCTAGAGGGAAGAGGTGGGGAGAAGACAGGCCACCTCTTGAGGAAGAGGGAAGAGAAAGAAGACACAAGCCTTGCTGTGTGGCTATGAAAGTTTCACCAAGGAAGAGTTGGAATGGCCAGGCCTCAGTTTATCCCCATGCATCTGGATACAGCTATGTCAGTGAAAACAGCAGATTTTGTTTCAAAGAACTCTCTTAAAAGATATGATACTGAAAGCACAGAGGAAAGATATGCTAATAAATAGCATGGACCAAACCATGCATTTTCAATCTATTTTATAGATTTAGATGAAATCAGGCTGAGGTCAGCAACCTTCCACAAAGGCCTACTCAGGTGGGTGGCCTATACTGGTGGAACACAGGCTCTGGAACGCACTTCCATACTGGGAATGAGTCCATTCTCATTGCTGTGCAGAGAAGCTCATCACTAGATGGCTGGCCACTTGGAGATGAATTGCTTTGACCATGGCAACCCAGGACACAAAGAAAAATACAAAATGGCCCTGAGGCCTGTGAGGCCTGCTACGGCTTCTGCAGGGGTTGTGGCAGAACCAGAGATGCTAATTGAACCCGTGGGAGCAGATGAGATGGCTATGAGAGAGAACAGAGGGAGAGAAGAGAAAAGGGCCCAGGACAGAGTCTGAGGGGAAAGCCACAAAACAACCAGAAAAGAGAAGAAAATCCACCTGAGTCTCAGTACCTGGTGACAATGGATATGGTAAAAGAGGCAGGAAGCATCCTGCAGCTGGGAGTCAGGAAAGTTTGGAGAGGGGAGAAATCAGGGGCAAGGAGACCAATTAGGAAGTTATTGCAACACGCAAGAGGCAATGAGGACCTGAATGTTACATTGTAATACATTGCATTATAATTATCATTGACGCTTAGTGAGCACTTTTTGTATACTCTCTCCCAAGTCCTCAAAGTCTGATTATCCCCAAGAAGATGAGTACAAACTTGTCCCTGGTCACACAATTCAATCCACCAGGTATTACTTAAATGCCTGCCATGTATTAGGTGCCAGGTGCTGTGGATTTGGAGAAAAATACAAGGCAGCCCCTATCCTCAAAGAGCTTATATTTGACATGGCAGAAATAACACATACACAGAGAAGTAAATTTTGCTGATCTCCATTTGTAGTACAACTTCAGGGCTGCTCCTTAACTCACACTCACAAGGTGAGTCTCCTAGGGGATGACTATTTCAGATTCAAGGTATACTGGGGATCAGTACTTCAAAAACTATAGTTCACAAGCCCCCAGCAGAGAATAACTTTAATAGTCAGCCAGTTGACACAATTAACTCAAAACAAAGGTATTTACTGAAATGCTATCTGTAAAACAGTAGCTAAAAACAATTTCCAAATAAAGCTGGGGCACACCTGCAAATACACACAGCATTACTGTGAAGATGGGCACATGTAGAGTATTCCAGTAGAAGCAAAGTGGAATACATATGTGACCCAGGCAATTCACAACTCCAGTACTGTAGGAATCCAACATTCCTTCACTTTTCTTTGTGTCTTCATGCTGTTTTCCCAGCATATCTGCTGGGCTTCCTGGTCTTATTACTTTCTACATCTCAACCCAATAGCACAAGGGTTAAATCTCTTCTTAATTCATAGAGCTCAGATTCCTCAAGCCAGTTTCCCACCTCAACAAACTGGACTTTCTCACTTTTTGGGTGCAATATCTTCCACTGGGAAGTAGCTCTGCTTCAAGACACCATAGCCATTGGGATGAAGAGAGAAGAGAATTCCTCACGTACCCCTCCCCCCAAGAGACAAGGAATGATTTCCTCTCAAAGACTTGGTTCTTGTTCCATAGCTGGCTTTCTTCTTGATTATCAAAATTCACATTCTTCAGGACAATCTGCTGCCTCAACTGCTCCCCGGAGATGTTTGTTGTCTTTGCTTTTCTTTTTTTCCTAGTGTGTTTTTATTTATTGCATTAAATATTTACCAATTACAAGTAAAAAAAATTTCAACATTCATTTTTTAAAACTTTGAGTTCCAAGTTCTCTCCCTCCCTCCTGCCCCTCCCCCTTCCTTGAAAAGGCAAACAACTTAATATTGATTAAATGTGTGAAGATATGCAAAACATGTTTCCATGTTATTCAGGTTGCATAAGAAAACATGGACAAAAAAACCCAAGAAAATTAAAGAAAGTCAAAGTGCCTGCTTCAGGCTGCACTCAGAGTTTATCAGTTCTCTCCAGAGGTAGAGAGCATTTTTCATCATAGGTCCTTTGTCTTGGATCACTGTCTTGATCAAAACAACTAAGTCTTTCACAGTTGATCATCATCCTTACAGTATTCCTGTTACCATGTGCAATGTTCTCTGGTTATCTCCTCATATAAGTTCAAGACAGATAACACAAATTCAAAGCAAGGGACAATTAATAAAGTACAACAGCAAAGTAATAACACGGAGGGGAATCCGGTATTAATCCAAGATGGCTGCTACCTCGCATCTCTCAAAAATATGAACCTTGGTTTCTAACCATCCCCTCAGACTCTTTAAATACATTGGGGGTAGGAAAGGGAGAGAAGGAAGGAGGGAATAAAGGAGGGAGGGAAGGAGGGGGAGAGAAAGAGAGAGAGAGAGTGAGAGAGAGAGAGAGAGAAATCAACAAACTCGCCCCAAAAGGCTCTACTTAGTCACTTCCCTTTTTATCTTGGCATAGCAGTTGCCTAGGGAACATTTCCTTCTAAGCATGGCAACTAGATGAACCCAGAAATCTCTGGCATCTCGATAACACTGGCTTCTTGGCATGATGACCACATGAACACTGAAGGTCCTAGCTTCTCCACATGGCTGCTCCAAGGAGCCACTATATTGAGACTGCTATCATCTCTCTTCCAAGTCAGTGTGATGCATCTGAAAGAAGATACCCTAAGAATACTGTGACCTAGAACAGTCTCCAGTGAGTAGCTGCTCCACCCACCATGGCTCTATAGGAAATCAAGTTTTAACTAAAAGCTTCCATTGAGGACAATTATCTCAATGCAAAGCAGGGGCAGTCTCTGGCCCTTTTATACCTAAAAAGCTAAGATTCAAGACCATCTCTCAATTTTCCCCTTGATTTCCACTCTCATAAGCCTCATTCATCGAGGCCCACAATACCTTGCAAATGAATTTCCACAGGTCTTCTCAGTGGTCCCTCTTCCTCCCATAACTCTCCTCCAATCCCTTCTGCATATGTCTTCTTCAATAGCAAAATAATCAAACTACACAAACCCAGCTTCCTTAAGCTATATTTTGGTCTCCATTATCACTTTCTTTCTACAACCCTACTGCCTTAGTATAAGGAACATTAAGGCACACTGCAACATTAATTGCAGTGTGAAGGGGGAAGATCCATAAGCAGCAAAAAGTTAGATGCTATCTTTCCTTTCCTCTGAAATGCAAGTGAGCTTTGCTTTAGTCCCAGTCCTTGAATATGGCCACAGCCAACATCACTGACAGTGAGAACAATTATTTGGCTCTCCCCAAACAGCCTGAAAAAGGAAAAGTAGTGGGAGATGTGGAAAGGCCCCCAGGCCACAGTTCTCCTTCTCAAAGGGGTGGGGGGGAGCCAACACTAGTCCAGGAACAGGAAAGCATGTCCAGAAGTGGCAGGAAGTACAGGGAACCTCAAAAGACAATGCAGTTGTAGAAGAGTTGGAGAAGATGAGAAAGAATACCTCATCTCTATACAACCTTTGAGACAGTCTCCTGGGAAATACAAGGAGGGAACTGGCAGGTTTTTGCAGATGATTTCCTATAACAGACTACATCATGAGTCATCCAATTAACTTAGCAATTTAGAGTAGCGGTTCCTAACCTATGGACCATGGCACCCCTGGGGAGGGCCACAGAGTTATTGCAGTAGGTCTGCAAATCGGCATGTGGCTCAAGAGATATCATTTTGTCTTTCTTTATTTTCTCAATCTAAAACTCAGCTAGTATCACTACTCTCCTATGAGGATGGGTCCTTGACACTTTTTGGCATGGAAAAAGGATCTCCATACTCAAAAAGGTTGAGAACTACTGATGCGAATAATTGGAGTATTGTTACCATAATTATTTTCTATTGCTGTTTATAATTAGAGTCTAAAATAAATTTTAATATCTTCCCAAGGATTTTCAGTAAGTTTTAAAATTCAAATGAACTCCTTTAGATAAATGCTTATTTGTGTTTATGCAATTTTGATTTATGTTTTAAAGGATCCATCCCTTTTCTTTCCTTCATTTTTTATTTAAAGTCAAACAATTACCTTTAATCACTCAATCAACAAGCATTGATTAAACTCTTACAACGTGCCAGGTATTGTACTAGGTGCTGGGGATACAAATAAAAAAGCATCAACAGTTCCTGCTTTCAAGGAGCTTATGGTCTGGCTAAAGAAGATGATATATACATATATAGGTATAAACAAAATCGATACAGGGTGCCTTTGGGGAGAAGGCACTAGAAGCTGAGGGGATTAGGAAAGGCCTCATATAAAAAGTGATGCTTGAGCTGAGTTCTGAGAAAAACTAGGGATCCTGAGAGATGGAGGTGAGGAGGGAGTCCATTCCAGACATAGAGGACAGTCAATACAAAGGCATGGAGATGGGAGATGAAGTGCTGTGTACAAGGAATAACAAAAAGGCCAATCTGGAGAAACCACATTATGAGGGGTAGGGAACTGAGAGACAGGAAGTACAATAAGGCCAGAAAGGTAACTTGTGGTCTGGTTGTAAAGGGTTTAAACACCAAAGAGAAGAGTTTATATTTTATCATCAAGGTAAAAGGAAGCTCTTGGAGTTTACTCGAGTAGGGAGTAGCCTGGTCATATTGCACTTCAGGAAAATCTCTGGCAAATATGAGAAGGACAGACAGGACACAGTGATAAATCTGGAGAGACAAACCTCAAGTGAGGAAAGCTTGCTGAGTGATGGCAAAGGGAGAGTCAGAAAATGCCAATGGGAAGGGACAGGCGGTACTGGAAAGACTGGCCAGGGATCCAGCACTGATTTTCTTTTTCAGAAAAGGAAACAGAAGTTCAGAGTGATTATGACTTTCCCAAAATGAATAAAGGGACCTCCAAGTACTCTAGCTTACTAGTAGCAATAGTTGCTTAATAGTATTAAAGATTTCTAAACAAGATACCTAATTTCATCGCATTGCCTTAATTCTCAGTTTTGCCCTAAATTGTGTCCTATATAAATACAGTATTTTCAAAAATATTTATGCTTAGCTACTTTAATAGTGTTTTTAATAGAACAGGAATATTTAGGTGAAGAGGGTGTGCCATGACCTTTGATCCCATTATCCACACCTACTGGGAGCCTAGTTGTTCAGCAAAGAGGCCACAGACAAGGTACCAACACACCCATGGGTACCTGGCTTCCATGCAATGAAGGCCAAGTAGCCAGGAGGAAATGGGCAGCCTCATGAAAGTAGCCTGCAAACACCCGCCTATAGGGCAATGGCAAACTTGCCAGGTTTGAAAGGTCCATAGTTTCTTTGTGCTTGAAATGGTTTCTTTTTACATCATCACTGAGACTGTGAAGGTAGATATGGGAGAGGCAGCCATGCTACCCTGCTCTTCTCTGTACTAGCTGCTGGATGGTACGTCTGCCACTGACAAATGAGCCTTCTCATTAGATTTCATATCTTCGGTATTAAAACATGATTTAAGACATGATATCAATTGACAATTTCTAGTGAGAAAAAAAAAACTTAGAAGATTTGTTGCTATCTGTAAAGAAATTCCCTTAGTGAGTAAATGATTCATCCTGCTTCTCTTTGTCCCTTAAATTACTGACAAATCCATGGGATCCTTAAGCCTTGAGAATGGGGGATTGTCTAATAACTTAATCATACAGTATGAATCACAAAATTTAAGAAAGAGCAAATGAACATTTACCTATCTAGCTATTCATAGTCACACAGACAGACAGACAGATCAATTACAATGCCAGGTCAAGATTAGCTAGAAAATAATTGGAAATATTCGAACCGGTATCTGCAAGGTCTTTTTTGTTGAATTTGAGTCTTCAACGTGAGCAGAGAGAAATGATGGCCTTTAAATATCCTATTCATTTTAAGCCTGCAGTAGGTGATTTTAGACCAATTAATTATAAGCATTATAAGTAAATGAGTTATTAGCATTCATGAATTCTATAACAGCCAATTTGTTCCTGTTCCCAAAGCCTTGAAGAGGCTATTTTACAATTTCTTTGAGATGTAACCATAGGAACTAAGTGGTTGCCAACATAAACCTTTATAATTAATGGAGCTAAGTTTTCACCTTAGTGAGTCCTATTGCAATATATACAGAATCAAATAGATGGACCTCAGGACTAGTGTCTTGCATAACAGAAAAATAGGATCTAAGATTTAGAGCTGGAATGGAGTTTACAGGTCATACATCTAGTCTGGAGGAAGAAACTGAGGCCCAGGCAAGGGAAGTGACTTGCCCAAGGTCATGTAAGCAATAAGTGTCAGAGCTGGCATTCAAGCCCTCTGATTCCCAATCCTGGGCTCTTCTCATGGGATCCTGAATGTAAAGATGTGCTTACCCAACCAACATTTATCAGGCACTTACCAGGGCCAAGGGTCCTGGAAGTAAGCCCTATTGCAGATACAAAACTGATTCATGCTCCACCTGAAAGGCTACTATTTCTGTGAAGCTTTTCTGGGTCCCCACTTAGTCATGCCCTCTTTGCAAAGACCCAGCCCTAAGGGTCTGCTGTGTGCTTTCCCTATTCAAGCATCTCAGTGTCTTTTCTCTTTTCCTAAATCATACTGTCATCATCTGAGAGCTGGAAGGGAATCAGCTAGATCACTGCCCTCATTTTAGTCCAGAGAAAACTGACCCAGATCAGGGAAACCATTTGCTCAAGGTCGCATACCCATGAGAAGTAGCCAAGCTGGGATATAGACCCATATCCTCTGCTTCTAAATCCAGTACTCTTTTCATTGCACAAGTTCCTGATGTGTAGGTAGAGTGGGTAGTCAACAGAATGCTGGGCTTGAAGTCAAAAAGATTTGACTTCAAATCCTGCCGCCTACAGCTACTAGCTATGTAAATCCAAGTCTACGGAAAACCAAAAATTTGACTCCAGCTTTGTGATGCTCTGTTTCCCCTTCTGTAAAATGGGCTTATCACTAATATCAACTCTATAGAGGGGATATGGGGGTTCTGTGAGGCAATGGGCACAAAGTATATACATGCTCTAGAACTGTCAGCTCTGGTTGTTCAGATCATTGGGCATCTCTGTATATCCCATGATACATAACATGCTATCTTACTTTTTTTTTTTGGAGGAGGGAAGGCAGGGTAATTGGGGCTAAGTGAGTTGCCCAAGGTCACACAGCTAGTAAGTGTTAAGTGTCTGAAGTTGGATGTGAACTCAGGTCCTCCTGACTCCAAGGCCAGTGCTCTATTCACTGCACCACCTAGCTGCCCTTACCTTACTCTTGATGGCAGTAAAGTCAATGACTATTTCCCCAGAGGAAAAAAAAGAAGTATGTCTCCAAGAACACACATTAAAAAATAGGAAAAGAAATGATTAATGAACTGAGTGAACCATTTAAAATTTATTTTAAAATCAACAAATCAATGAACATCCCAAAAAGCAGAAAAGAAAAAGTCTTGAAAACGAGAGGGAAAATGGATAAATTGAAAACCAAAGGGCTACTGGACCGATAAAACAAAAAGCTGATTCTTCAAGAAGACTAAGAAAATCAATAAACCCTTGGGTAACCTGATTAAAAAGGAGGGAGGGTAAAATCAAATGAACAAAATACAAAATGAACAAGGTGAAATCCCAACAGAGGAGGAATACAAGGAATTCTCGGAGCTACTATATCCAGTAACATGCCACCAAAACTGAATTGGAAAGAAAGAAAGAATTCGTTATTTCTAGCTAAATGAATAGAATACCAAATAGACATTTTAAACAATCCAGTTTCAGAAACAGACCTTGAACTAGCTGTGAAGGAAACACCAAAGAGGAAAACAGAACAAAACAATCCAGTCCAGATGGTTTTACAGAAGGATTTCCTCAACATTTCAAGATCCACTAGATACCTCCACTAGACAAATTATTCTCAAACACTAAGAAAGAAGACATTCAACTGATTTCTACTTATGAGCCATATATACTTCTGATACCCAAACCAGAGGACACTAGAACAATAAAAAAAGAGAATTCGAGACCAAATATTACTAAAGAATAGTGATTTCATTTTTTTCATCCTGGCAAGAAAGAAGACTACAATACAGCCAGAACAAAGTGGATTTCTCCCAGAGATGCAAGGGTGGTTCAACAATCCCCACAAGCATATTAAAGACAAAATAATAGGAAGGCACATGATTATTTCAGTAGATGCAGAAAGAGCCTCTGACAAAGCATAAAGCTCATTTTTCAGTTAACAAGCTCTCAGGTATCTATCACATGCCAGGCACTGTACAAAACACTAGGGATACAAAGAAAAGCAAAAACTGCTTGCCCTCAAGGAGCTCACTTTCGAAAGGAGCAGGAGACAAGATGTAAACAACAGTGTACACACAAGATATAGACAGTGTAAACAAAAGGTCATTCCAGAGGGAAAGGCAGGGGGAAAAGGTGAACCAGGAAAGCCTTGCAGAAGATGAGATTTGAACTGAATCTTAAAGGAAGCCAGGAGACAGAAGTGGGGAAGGAAAGGGTTCCAGGCATCAGTGACAGTTAGTTAAAAGGCCCAGTGTCAGGGTGATGTGGATTTATGTTACAAATATTACAAAATACAAGGTAAGAAGGAAAATTTTTTAATATGATAAAAAGTGCATCTCTAAACCTAAGAGCTAGCAATCATATTCAATGGAGAAACACTAGAAACTTTTCAAAAGTAAAAGCAAAGCAGGGATGCCCATATTTAAAGTTTATTTTGTATTCTATTACTTTACTGAAATTATAGTCTGAATTTCTTTGCTGATTCTCTAGGATTTTCTAAGTAAATGATCATGTCATCAGCAAATAGATAGCTTTGTCTCTGCTTTGTCCAAGTTTATGATTTTAGCTTTTTCTTTTATCTAAAAATTTATGCAGTGACCAGTGAACTCAATAAATCCAAGACTTACTTGGGTTACCAAACAACTCCTTGAGAAAGAACTCCCTATTTGACCAAAAGTGCTAGAAGAATTGGATAGCAATTTAGCAGAAATTAGGCTTAGGTGAACATCTTATACCACATAGCATGTTTAACTTCCTTCTGTCACATAGTAGGTGCTTATCACACCATTAAAAAAATTAGAGGAAACCTATATCAGGTGCCTTTCACAGGGATGGTTATGGGGAGAATTCTTAATCAGATAAGTAATAGAGGTGAAAAGGTAAAATATAACATTTCAATTATATGAAATTGAAAAGTTCTTGTGCAAACAAAATCAATGCGACTAAGATTAAAAAGTAAAGCACAGAATTTAAAAAAAACTTTCTTATCCAATATCTCTGACAAAAGTCTGATATACAAGATATATTAAAATAAAACTAATACAAACACCTCAGACCAAGAGTCAGTCCTGAATGGATAAGTGATCAGAGGATATGACCAAATGGTTCTCAAAAGAAGCGCAAACCACCAACAACCAAATGAAAGGTTTCTTCATATCACTAACCATAAAAGAAATGATAATTTTTTAAAAACCTCTGAGGTTCACCTCATATTCAGCAAATTGCTAATGATGACAAAAGGTATAAATAGTCAATATTCCCCTTGGTCTCTCTTTCCAAATTTATTCATGGAAAGTTTGCAAACAAAAGTCGCTTAAATAATAATAGTAGCTAGCATTTGAGGCCTACAAGCACTTTGATCCTCACAGCAACCCTGGGAGGTAGGTGCTATTGTTATCCTCATTTATAGATGAGGAAATTAAGATAAAGAACAGTTAGGTGACTTGCACAGGGTCACAAAGTCATGATTGTCTGTGGCTCAAGTTCTCATTTTGATAATCCTCTCCATACAAGACATCAGTCATCTAATCAAATTGTCTCATTTTATAGAGGAGGAACCTGGAAGGACAGTGGGCCACTCATGTGGCAGTGTTCTACAGGATAGGTTACAGGATGGATGTAGAATACAGGAGACTGATTTGACTACATGAGGAGTGGGAAACATAGTATCAATGTCATGGAGAAAGAAAGAAAATTCTAGGATCCAGAGTAAAGATTCACAATTAGTAGGAGGGGCACTTTTTTTTGCCTTTTTTTTCTGAGACTGGATTTCTCCCCTCCCTCTCTGTGTCTCTGTCTCTGTCTCTGTCTCTCATCAGAAATTCAGTAGCCATTCACAAGCCTGAACCCAATGCTGATCAATATGAAAACTTTAACCTGTTCTGTTTCCCTGACATAGATTGGTTCACTTTTCCTTGGACAACCTGGTAGCCCTCTGCTCCCAGTGGCTCATGGTATCAGTGACAGACTTAATTCAGACACCTGATCAACTTCAGCATGATTGCAATACAGAACCTCTGAACTCAAGTGATCCACCAGTTTCAGCTTCTCCTAGTAGCACAGACTAGAGGCACGCACAGGGGAACTGCTGCTGTCCAAAGCAGTGGGTGATGATAGAGTTTAGGAGGTCTGAGAGAATCTCCTACCAAATGGACTTAAAAGTCTCTGTAGGCAAAGGGTGAATAAAGTTGAACACCAACAAAGGTGCTGCCTCTTCTTTGTTCAACTGGGCAGTTACATCCAGTGACTCTTTTATGTTTATGTCCATGGGCTCTGTCCTTTCAGAAAATCAGCATATCCAGACTGAATCAGACACCTGGACCTGTTGATGAACCAAGATCCCCTATTCCCCAAAAGACCCTGAAATCAACACTATCTCCCCAAAATGAGAGATGACATTCAAAGTGATTCTGCTGGCAGAAGCCAAGGAACTATATCAACAAGCACCCTAGCATACCCAGGATGGCTGCTAGCACAGGTTCTTAGATATCTGCTTTTCTAAAGGAAAGCAACTCAAAATGGGTTAACAATCTTACTTTAATCAATCAAATGTATATCATTTACCTAGTTCAGGGGGAAAAGTCAGCACCCTGAACTTCAGAGAATGCAAACAGCATACAAACACAAGTTATAAGCACAAGTTACAAACAGACAGAGAAACAGATCAGCAAACAGGCTTCCAGCTGTCTGACCATTACATCAGTTACCTTTTCAGTTACCAGAGAAGGAAGCACCAGCATTTGGGTTTTTCAAAGCCTGGGGTCTCAATGGCTTCCCAGAGTCTCCTCTGGCCACATCAGACAACTCTTCTCAAAGTGAGCCCCAAACCAAAACCTCACATCAGGGTGTATATATAGCCTTCTCCTGGCTCAGAGAATGTCCCAGCCCTCTTGACCCACTGCCCAATCACAAAGCTACAAGCCACGGGCATTCCTGAAGAACAAGCCTGGCACCACAGGCTGCACATGACCACATTCAGCCTATCAGGGGGCAGAGTATACCTTCAAATCTGGGAAGGTTCTCAGAGTCACATAGCTGCTTTAGCAAAGGGCCTAGGGGCAGGGAGGATCTTCAGATTCCCATAACAGGAACTCAAGGAGTTTGGAAGACAGAAACAGATCAGATGAATGAATGATTGAATGAAAACAAAAAATAAATGAATGAAAACAAAACAAAATGCAAATGAAATCAATTATAATGAAATTAGGTCATAAAAGTATTTGTAAAAATCAACAACACTGACCCCAGGTTAAGAACTATTGTTGGCTGGGGGCTCTGAAAGGTAATGGTGCCTTGCCAAGGGTCAAACAGTCAATATATCAGTGGCAAGACTTGAACCCAGGACATCTTGACTCTGAGGGTGTTTCTTTATCAAATACACTACGCTGACTCAAGATCCTGTGATTTTATGAAACAATATACCAAGTAGTTGAAAATATTTTTGAACCAAAACAACTGTTGGATCGCATTTTCTTCCTGTGAAAATGGTAGTTTTGAAGTCCTGTAGCCATGGCTACAGGGGCTGCCTCGTGACTGCTTTCTCTTGGCAGTCACCACACTGCCCACCCACCCTCCTTTCCCTGTACCCGTGCCTTGATCTTCTCTCAGTTTGGGATTTAATGAAGGAATAGAGCCAATGAAAAAGAGTGTGACAGCTTGTGACTTGGAGATGAATACAGAAGTTTGGTGCTCCCAAATTTTCCAAAGTAATTGATTTTTTTCTATTCCTTGCAACACTAGATCATTGAGGGGAGATAGTCATTCCTCTAATGATGTTTCCAACTTTGGACCGACCCCAAATAACACTAATGATGTGACAAGTCAGGGTTCAGAATTGTATGGCTCCTCAAAGTGAGGAAGTGTGGCATACTGGAAAGACACCTAAGCTTGGAGTTAAAATGAATCTAGGTTGAAGTCTTACCTCTGATTACTTATTAGTCATGTGACCCAGGGCAAATCACTTTGTTTCTATATAAGGCAGGTAGCAGGGTAGGACTTAGAACCTCCTTCCCCTCATTCTACCTCCCGGTAAAACAGAAAAACAACTGGATTTAGAGTCACAGAAACGGAATTCAAATGTAAATTGCCCTTCACGATCTGTATGATCTTGCTTGGGTCATTTCACTTCTCTGAGCCTCAGTTGCCTCATCTGTAAAATCAAAGGGTTGGACTATTTCTGTTGTGGTGCAATAGAAAAGATCCATTGAGAGGAAAAGGACTTGAGTTCAAATTTTAACTGTGCCACTTATTCCCTCAGTAACCTTGGACAAATCACTTTACCTCTCAGAGTCCCAATTTTCTTATCTGTAGAACAAAGAAATTAGCCAAGATGAACTCTCATTTTCCTTCTAGCTTAAAGTAAATGATCTACTAAGTGTTGGTGGAAGGAATTCTTACACCAGAAGCATAGCTCTGAGCATATCCATCTATGCTCCTTGAAAAGGGCATTGATCCATTTGTTAGCTGAAAATGACCCAAATGGTTTTGTTTCATCACCATACCCAAACAACTTTTAGCCCAGTTTTAAAGATCTAAATTGAAATAGTGGATTCCTTAAGTTTAAAAAAGTGTTTTTCCAAAACAGATAGATAAATGTTCAGTTGTTTCAGTCATGTCTGATTCTCCATGACCCCATTTGGGGTTTTCTAGGCACAGATACTAAAATGGTTTGCCATTTCCTTCTCCAGCTCATTTTACAGATGAGGAAACTGAGGCAAAAAGGGTGAAGTGACTTGCCCAGGGTCACATAGCTGGGATGAGTCTGAGGCTGAATTTGAATTCAAGAAAAAGAGTCTTCATAGGTCCAACACTCTATCTACTGCAGTGCCACCTAGCTAGCCTTACAGATAGATAAATATTAGGTTTCAAAGTTGCTTGTCTCCTTAGAAAGTCTCCAAGGTATAAGTGGAAAAAAAAGCATCTGTGCTTAGCACAAAACTGAGCTCCCACCAGCTTCTGAGGGAGGCTACGTTTGCAGTGACTACTCTGGGCCACTATGGAGATAACTCTAAGGAATAGGGGTGGAAGGGTAGGGAATAAGAGACACAGACATATATACTAGGCTGCTGCTGCCTTAACCTCTCCACCAAGAAATGAAAACTGCAAAAGCAAAAGTATGCATAGGAGTCAAGCAATCTTAACCTTCCCTAATGGCAGACCATTCAGTAAGAAGAAGAAGGGGATAGTCCTCTGGCCTCTGCCCTGTTTAGAATGCATCTGGAGTACTGGCTTCACTGTGGGCACCATGTTTCTAGAAGAAAGGGCAACCAGGAGGGTGAAGAGCTTCACATCCATGCCACACAAGGATCAGCTGGAGGAGCTTGAACTATTTAAGTTAGAGAAGAGAAGACTCAGGGGGAACATCCCAGCTGAGGTCAAGTATTTGAAGGGCTGTCATGTGGAGAAGGAATTAGGCCTGTTTTGTTTGGCCCCAGAATACAAAGCAAGGAGTGAAAGTCTCCCAGTTTTGTAATTGCATCACAGTGTTAGCACATGGACAAGTGCCCATCAGCTTCTGAGGGAGGCCAGGCCCGTAGTGCCTTTAAGGAAGAGCTACAAGAGTTGTCACCAGAAATAGGGACTAGATTTCTTCAGCTTAGACCCAGATGGCAGAATTGGGCACAATGGATCAAACTAATTGGAATCCTGACCTACCCTTGACATCAGGAAACACTGCTGAACAATCAGAATGAGGCCTGTGTGTAATGGAGTCTACCCCCTCCCTGGGGGCCTTCCAGCCATGGCTAGATAACCATTTCTCAGTGGTGTCAAAGAAGGGATTCTTGCTCAGATGTAAGCTTGACTCCTGGTCACTGAGGTCCCTTCCAAGTGAGATAATCCAAGATCTCAGGATTTTCTTTGAGATATTTGATTAATCATGAGGAATTGTATTCAGTCAGCCCAACTTTACATAAAGGGAAACTGAGACATTCATTGCCAAACCTAGTCATTTCTCCCTCCATAACATCTCTCTGCTTTATCATTTGTCCCCTCAGAGCCACTGTTCTACTTCACACTCTCTTCCCTCTCACAGGAACTATAGCCTCCAAACCTGTCTCCTTGCCTCAGTCTCCCCAGGGCTGCCAAAGTGATTTTCCTTTAGCAAAATGCTTTTAGCACATGCTTTAGCAAAGGTCTGGCCATGTTGCTCTCTGTTCAATAACCATGAACAACTCCCTATCAGCTCAAGTATCAGCTAGAAATTCATCTGTCTGGTATTCAATGCTCTTTCAGACCTGAGCCCAGTGAGCATTTGCAGCCCTCTGACACAATATGACTCCATTTCTCATTCTTTCCAGGCCAGTAGGACCTGCCTTCTTACTAACCCTCCTGTCCTCCATCTTGGGCCCTTTGCATTGGCTGGCCCCTATTCCTGGAATCTCTTAGAACTTCTTGGTTCCTTCAAAGCTTAGTTCAAGTGCCACCTTCTGTAAGAAGCCTTTCCTAGTCACCCCTAACTAGTAGTGCCTTCCCCTTAAATTACCCTATGTTGATCTTGTATAGTATAGACCTGTGTGTATATATCTACATACACACACGTACACGCACACACACACACACACACACACACACACACTTGCATATGTTTACTTATACACACATACAGACATATGTCTCCCCTCATAGAATGTCAGCTCCTGAAGGGGGTAGGGCCTGTGTCCCTTTTGTTTCTGGATCCCCAATGTATAGCACTACACTCTGCTAACAGAAGTCACTTAACAAACACTTCTTGAGTTAATGGATTAGCAGATGGGGAATTCAGCAACCCAATGCACACAGTGAACAAGCTGGGGAACATGAATTTGAATGTCAGGTGCCTTCATCAAAGTCCACTTCCCCACCAATCACACCTTTATGTAACCTTTGAGATGTCACAATTACAGAGCTTTCTTGAAGTCCAAATCATACTTCCATGCCAAGGAGGGGAGTGACTGGGGCTACCAGGCAGCAGCCCCAGTGTTTCTTTTCAGTTCCCCTGAAAATCCCTGAGAAGTTGGTTGGGTTTTCAAAGAAATATTAGTGATAAAGAGCAAGGAAAGAAGTCAAGAGAAGTGATGAGAAGCTTCGAGTGCCCTTACCCTAGGGCAAAGCGATTTGTGATTTTTCAACAATGCACAGACCTCTGAGAGCTGCCATAGATCATCTCATCCAACACTCTCAATTTATGGAGGAAGAGATGAGCCCAGGGAGAGGGACGTGACGTGTTCGAGGTGGTGGAGGCAAGACAAGCTCCCTGGCTGTCCAAGGCTCTTTTCATTACACCATGATTCTTTTAAAGAAATTTTACCAAGAAAGCAGCTGTGAATGAGATGGGTGAAATAGGGAGAAAAAGTGTTACTTTTCCAAGGAGAAGTAAGAGCTAACTTTAGGTCTATTAAAGTCATGAACATATTCATTTAAACCAGTGACTTCTGGAATTGATCTCACTCCATCTCTATCCATCATAATGCCACCAGATACATGGTCTATCAAGGTGGGCAATCACCCTCACAGTGCAGACTATTATATAGCCATGCCTTCTTATCTGGGCTATTCTTGTTCACGGCCACCCATCAATCTTCTTAGAGGCCTGTGAAATGCACTGAGAACCCTCTTTAAGCTCTTTTTATTGTTTCATGGATACCAAGGCAACATTTGAACTGCTGTGCATCTCTTCCCTTACCGCATAACCAGCCAGCCTCTTTCGCTGATCATACATTGCCTGGAAGATAGCTTCTCAGGCCATTTCCTGTACACATTTAATTCTCATGACTTTCCTTGAGAGGGAAGCAGAAGTATTATTACTATCAGCTCCATTTTGCAGGTAAGGCAACTGAGAGCAATATACAGAGGCACTTGGTGAAGCAGAAAGATCCAAGTTCAAATTTGCCCTCAGACACTTTCTAGCTGCCTCACCCTAGTCATTTCATGACCTCTATCTGCCTTTCCTCAACTGTAGAATAGGGATCATAAGACTACCTACCTCCCAGGAGTGTGAGGATCAAAGGAGACAATATTTGGAAAGCAGCACTTAGCACATAGTAGGTATTATATAAATGCTTATGCCCTTCCCCTTCCTGCTCCTCCCTTCCCATCTCCTCTAATTGAGAGGAGGCAGTTAACTTACTCAAGGTCACATAGCTTGGAAGCAGTAGACTCAGAATTTGAATTTGGATTCTGGCCCTTGACTCTTCTGACTCCACCTCTCAACCCATTTCCAATCATCTCCCTGGCCTTATTTTTCACTCTTTCTCTGTCACAGTATGGTTTGGCCTAAGCAGCAAAGGATGACCAAAGGAAAGATCAAATCATGGGAGATTTGGAGCCTGAGTAACTTTGCTACTCATCGCTGTGTAAATCTGGGCCATGGAAGCATTGGCTTTTTTCCATAAAATAAGATTGTCTCCCCCAGAGTACCTAACACAGGGCCTTACACAAAGCAGATTCTCAAACTATTTTCATTGAATGAATAAAGCTTGGGAGAAATAGAGGCAGGTTTAAATGATCTCTCCCTCCATTGGTAGGACACAAATAAGGGGACTAGGATGCAAATTATAGGAAAAAAACAATAAAAAGAAGCATAAGGGAGCTGATTTGAAAGCACTGTTACAAAGATCACACAAAATAATGTGTGGTGTGGAAGCCCTTTGCCAACTCTGGGACGCTATCCTCACAGAAGGCGTTAGGCTCTAGGATCTCCTTTCTTTACAGGTTTCAGATTGAGAGCTTAAGTACCCAGTGTTAGGGAGGAAGGACTAGAAAGCCACTGCAGCTCCAACTTCTCCTGCCCCCTGATGGTGGAAGTAAGAGCAAAAAGAATGACCCGGCAGACTGTAGATGTGTAGGACTGGGGGAAGGGAAGCGATTATGCAGGGAAGACATTTTTCTCTCTCTTTTTCCCCAGACAGGATAAGGAGAAATGTGAGGCAAGGCAAAGGCGCAAATGGAACACAGCTTTCATCCAAGTGACATTTTACCAAATAATTTCTTGAACTTTTGCTTCATTATTTTGAAGAGCTTCCAAACGTCAGGTCAAGGGATCTTCTCCTTGATAAAAAAAATCATCTGCTTGTCAGTTTGTAAAACCTTCTTTTGGGGAGGCTTTGTCCAGTTTTATCCAACGGTTTTAGCACCAAGAAGTTTTCCAAAACAGTCATGTTAGCCAGCATTATTTGTTAGCAAAGAGCAGGGATGAGAAGTAATTAAAAAATGCCCACAGGGAGTTATAGATAGACAGCACTCAGTGAATCTAGAGGGCTGTAACCATCCCATCGTAGGGAAAATCCCACTGCTGGCACAAGATCAAGGGGGCTTCAGCCCCTGTGCGCACAGTGGGTTTGCAGAGAAAAGCATGTCAAGCAAGGCAAAAAGCTAAGCAGGACCGTCCTCTCTGTTTGCAGGAAAGCTTAATTTTAGGGCCAATCTAGATAAAGTCAGAGAATCATAGATTTAGAACTGGAAAGGGCCTTGGGGGCTATGGAGCTCAACTTACGTTTTATAAGTGAAGAAAGTGACATGTAAAGAGGTTCAGTGACTTTCTAGAATCACTCTGCCAGGAAGTATCTGAGTCTGGATGGGTCAGAATTCATATCTTCCTGACTGGAAATGGACCATAAAATCACAGGGAGAGAAGGCAACTGATAAAATACAGTCAAAGGTTGGGGGTTGGGGTGAGGGGAGGAGGAGTCTTAGAATTTCCGATATCAGAGACTTTCATGCCCAAAGATGGCTGCTTATGATAATAGTTAAGTACAGAGTAGTGAAGAGGTCATATGTTAGGGGGAGGGTTGGGAACTAGATCTTCGAGGAAAGGATGCAGGGGTTATCTGCATATATTTGGGGGCTGTTTAATATTATTTAGTGGAAAGGTCCAAGCAGCCCTGGACTCTCATGGACTTAGGTTCAAAATGTGGGAATGCTCAATTGGAATGTACCTATCTGGACCATTTTATCCCCACCCAGTTAGAAAACAGGAACTTTCCGAAAATAACACCAGTCTAGGTAATCCATATTCACCACATGTAACAGACCCAGATAAAAACAGCAAATTATGTTTATCAAGATGGGAATAAAAGATAAAACAGAAATAAATAGCAAAGTCACAGAATCATAGAGTTGGAGAGTTGGACCCATACTCCCAAGGAATCTGCTTTATAACATACCTGCCAAGCAATCACATGATCTCTGCTTAAAGACCTCCAACAAAGGGGAATGAAAGGGAATGAAAGCCAATGTGGTAGAGGGAAAGATGGGAAAGATGGAATCTGAGGGCCTAGCCCAAATCCCGCCTTTGTTCCTTCCTTCCTCTGCAAGTCATTTAACCTTTCTTTTTCTTAGTTTCCTCACTTGAAAAATGAGGATGTTAGAGCAGATAGCCTCAGGGTTACCTCTCAGCTCGAAATCTACAAGCCTCGAACCTCTTAAGGTCATCCATTTAATTTCTGGACAGCCCAGATTCTGAAGAAATTTTTCCTCATACTAATCCCAAATTTACCTCTTTGTAACTTCTACGCATTGCTTCTGCTTCTATCTTCTGAGGCTGGACAAAACAAGGCTAATTTCTCTTCGCCATAACAGCCCTTTGAATACCTACCCAGAGGGCCCATATCTAGGCCCCAACCCGTTGGTGTTCTAAAGATCCCCATCTCCTTCACTCTTAGGAAATGGCCCCAACGGAAAGTTAGAGGAGTGATGGGGGAGGACATAGGAGAGATTAGATTGGGGGAGGGGTTATACAAGGGGTGGCTGTTTTGAGGGGGGAGTAGGGGAAAGATGGGGAGAAAATTTGTAACTCAAAATCTCATGGAAATGAATTGATGTAGACTAAAATAAATAAAATAAAATATGAAATTAAAAAAAAATAAACTTTCACAATATCAAAAAATAAAAAATAAAAAAAAGGAAATGGCCCCAAAGCTTCTTCCCTATTCTGGATGCTCTCCAGCTTATCCAAATCTTTTGTAAACATTGGTCCAGATCTGGCCTGACCAGGGTAAGGTATAAAGGGCCTATCATCTCCTGATTCCTGGAAGCTCAACTTCTCTGGTGGACAAGAACATGGCAAACCACTCCAGTATCTTTGCATAGAAAAACCCTAAATGGCATCACAAAGGGTCAGATGTGACTGAAAAATGACAGAACAACAACAAAAAGTTTCTCTTAATGCACTTAATGACCACATCACATTGCTGACTCCAATTGAAATTGTGGTCCACTAAAACCCCTGGCTCTTTCTCAGACCAACTGCTGTCTAACCATGCTTCCCTTCAACCTATACTTAGGAAACTGAATTTTTGAACCAAATCACAACTTGACATTTCTCCATACTGGTTTTCATTCTAAAATAATCAGCCCACAGGCCTAGCTGTCAAGCTCATTCTGGATCTTATTTGAATCCTGTCATCCCAGGTATTAGCTACCCCATCCAAGTTGGTGTCATCTTCAAATTTGAAAAGCATAGTGATTATGCCTCTATCCAAGTCATTACTATAAATATTAAGCAGAATAGAGCCAAGCGTAGATCCCAAGCTAACCCCCTTTCCTTCAAAGTAGTTTGGGAAATAAGGGTCACGAGATCAAATAGAAAGCATGGTCAAAGTATCTCTCTGCAACTGAGATGATGGAAGTGCAGCTTTCCTTCCTTACCCAAGGCCTTGGCCTCTCTGCTTGACGACTGTTCCTACTGCTATCTTGCTACTTGCTGCTTACTCAGTGACTCCCATTTTCCATGTAGTTCCTGGCTTGGCTTCAGGCAATATGCATCCCTCACCAGGGAAAATGGATTTGTGATCTCATCAGTGAGGGTATTCCCTCCAATAATGCAGATTGCGACTCATACATGCCTTCCTATCCAGTGTGAACCTCATCCAGACCTCCCCCAAATCATCTTCCACAGAGTAACCATGTAACATGCTGGAAGTCCCAGGTATAGCACTCAAGTTTAGAACAGATCTAGTTCCCTAATGTCAGTGACCAAGTTTCCATTTGTTCAGGACCCTTTAAAGGCCATCTCCTTAGAAAATGCCAGACTCCCTGAGTATGTTTTGGCCTTTTCTAGGAGATTTGGGTCTCCACTTATCTCCAAGGCTCCTCAGGTCTTCTCTAGGATTCTACAACTCCCTGGGGCTGGGATCTGGGATCTGGGATCTGGGAAGGGAGACCGCTGGCCTAAGTCTTGATGAAGTCCTGGCCTAGAGCTTAAAAAGTACCAGGATCAGCCTAGGTAAATGAGTCAGGGAGCTAAAACAAAGCTAAATACAGGGATAGGGATCCCTGCTTGAAGGACAATGTTGTGCATGCGAAGCAGTTACAGAAGGTGGAGCTTTCTGGGAAGGAGCTGACCAGCACTGAGAAATGTGGAAAGGGCTAATGCCCTAAAGATTTTCCTAAAGTCTTTGCAAGTACTAAAAGGACAGGATGTGCACAGTGGGAATTAGAAACTTCATCGCTCTTCAGAACTTTGCCTAGAAGCCTAGACCATTGTTTAAGCTGTAATTATTCACAGGGATTTTTCTCTTTTGCAGAAACAGAATCGATCTCGTGGGAATCAGAAATAATACTTTCCATGTGGATGGTGGTATTATGTTTACTGTCACCTTCTCCATTTAGGCTTGGAAGTCTAGCATTTAGGAGGCCCTCTCCCCTTCAGGCCTCTATCTACAAGTACTGGTACATTTTATCCCCCTGCAATTAGGCAAAAATGGAATACTTGATTTAAACAGTTAACCATAAACATTGACAATACTATGGACCACCTTTTTAATAAAGATTTTTATGATTAGAACAAAACTTAAAGAAATATAAATATCCTGCAATTCTCAATTTTTATGATTCATTTCTTTTTTTTTTTGCTTTTTTTTGGAGGGGGAGGGAAGAACAATTGGGGTTAAGTGACTTGCCCAAGGTCACATAGCTATTAAGTGTTAAGTGTGTGAGGTCACATTTGAACTCAGTTCCTCCTGACTCCAGGGCCAGTGCTCTATTCACTGTACCACCTAGCTGCCCATTATGATTCATTTCTTAATCCATTCTCATTTTATCCCTAAATTTGTGGAAGAGAGTTCTTTTAATTCAGTTTGAATCTTTTCACTGAGGGTCGAAAGTATATAGTCTGGAAAATTATTTATATGCACATAGACATACATACATACATACATACATACATGCATGCACATATACACAGTCTGATGCTTCCACACCTTGTCCAAACCATTACAGGACCTGTTCATCTCTCTCTGCAGAGGTAAACACTTGCTTACACTTAATCTAAAGTCTGTTGTTCCTTTTTTTTTTTTTGACTGCTGCCCCTCTGCTCTAAAAGTACCTAAAACAGCCAGTCTGATATCCCTAGCTCTGTCTCTTCTCCCTTTGAGACTGGGGAACCCTCCAGGAACCAAGCAGTCTCTCCGTCAGTATTACCTACCCAACCCAGGGGGTGAGACCAACTTGCTTCTGCTATAGCTTGTGGTCACACAAATCTCAATTTTAATAGAATAGGCATTTTGAAAACACTTTTAAACTAAATCTAATAAGTTTCTTGAACAGAGCTATAGAGTAAAAAGTAGCTGTGGTGAAAGCATCCTTGAAAGCCCTCTAAATATGTATTCTTACATTGGATCCTGACAATAACCCTGTTGGTGGAGGAGGGCCTAAGGCCCTGACTCCCAGATACATGTCTTTTCCATCCCATTTTCACTGCCTCCCATTCACCACTTGGCCACTCAACTTAATTCAGATGAATCAAAGGTTTATTGTTTACAGACTTCAGAACAGCTTGCGTGGTACCAGACCACATATTCCTAACCCTTCTTTTAGTCCAAATGCCATTCCCTCCAAATGGACACATTACAATGTGAATATGCACAAGAGAGCCATAATGAGAAGAGACATCTAGCGATGGTCCAGGGCTAGTACATCTTGCCTCAAAAGACCTTATTCAACTACTGAACACACTAGAAACAGTTCATAATGGAGGATGGCTGAGAAAATGGATGCTTTTAATTCCAAATTCAGCTGGCAATTTGCAAATAAGAAATAAATCGACAATTCATCAACTTGCCACACAGACAGCTTTTGTTGGGATAGCGCTGCTGGGCAGGCGGAGCCAGCATTGAAGCTGAACATTTTTTCTAAAGGGATTTTTAATTGAATGTGCTCCTGGAGATGCGTCCGACATCATAAAACGAACACTCTGTTACTGTTGTCATTTGCTGCATTTGCCTCAGGATGCACCTATAATATGCTAATGATTTTTCTTGGCCAGCCAAGAACACCCATACAGACTATCTCCTACCCCCACATACTTACCGTTGCTCCTGGCTACTGAAATTAGTCCAGTGAACTTCACAAAGGCTCTGTCTCTGTCAGCGTCCCTCATCAGACTCCTCCAGAACATTCAAACTTGACTTCCCGCAACTCTCCCGATCACACTCAGCTCCCGACCTAATCGTTTTTTGATGAAACTGCTGTCAGTGCCTGCTGCCCTACTTGGTTTTGCTCAACTAATCTGTAAGTCTTCTTATTCCATTCTGGAACCAAATTGGGATAAAAAGGCAAATTCAGTAGGGTGATTTCAATGATTGATTCATCAGGTTTCGAAAATTGGAGAAACAGTTTCTCACAATTCTTTAAACAGGTACAAGTAAATTGTCAGCCTTTTCTAAAATAAGCAGAATAGAAAATGCCTTTTGTATGCAAGAGTCCCAACTGCAAAATGTACAAGGATGGCAACGCCAGTGGGATGGAGTAGAGCTCATACTGACTATGCCAGGAGCCAGAAGACCCAGGTTTGAGTCTCAGCTCTACTGATTACTATCTGTGTGACCTTGGGCAAGTAAGTTCACCACTCTGAGTCTTTCTTCCCTAATCTCTAAAATGTTAGGCTAGGACTAGATCATCTCAGGGCTATCTCAGTTCTAGTATTCTGAACCCACTTCAAGAGGCAAGTTTTTAACTCCCAGTTCCTATCACAAAGAATCATTTCTTCTAGGCCCTAACCTTTGTTTTCTCTATAGAGAGAAAAGCACAGAGACAGAAAGACTAAGCTGTAAAGACTCTGGCCCTTGAAAATTAAACACTGAGACTATTTTCCTCACTTATTACTCATCACCTATTTTCCGTCCTTCATTTTGGCCTGATACTCGATAACATTTCGCTTCAGGATACAAGGGAACAAGAAAGTGTATGAGTCATGAAGCTTTCCCTAGAAATTCATTATGGCTTATCATATTGTGGTTCATCACCATTATAACTTTGCTTGATCTCAAGGTTTCTCAATTGTACCAAACACATTTCTGAGGAGGTAGTTTTCACAGCCTACCCTTTGGATATAGATTGGTATCATGGGAAACTTGAAAATGCCTCCCAGCTAGAATTATTTTTTGCAAAATGAATCCTATTCTGCCAATCAGACCTAGGGGCCTCAGTGGCATCCTAAAATCAGATTTTGAGGTTGCTATGTTATCTCTTACTTTGTGGAACTGGGCTATATTAACACAGCCCCATCCATCCAATTGTTTTCATGGCTGAATTAGTTGCTGCAGCCATCATTACAGTCGAACCATCTGGTCAACTGTTCAATAGTTCAGCAATCTTTCCCCCAAATGGCCAGCCCAATCAATTGAGTCAACACAGTCTCAGGCCCCAAGAAGAACAATCCCCAGGTACCATGTATCTCCAAGATACAGATTACTCTGCATGTTCCATCAGACTATACAGGATACCATTTTTTCAGACTCCCATGGTAAAGGCATCTTTAATAAATAATGACAGTTCAAGGCTGATATTGGTTGAGTTCCAGGTTTTTAAAAATTAAAGTCCACAAAACACCTATGCAAATAATGTGTCAGTTTTGTACATTATAAAGATTAGTTTTCTTTGGTCATCCATAAAATCCAGTGTACATTTCATTCTGTGACTAGAATCTTAAGAAGAAATGAGCCAAGCAATGAAAGCAGCGAGATATGAATCATGCTGAATTCTAAAAAGGCCGTTATTGGAATATAGAACACAAAAGGAAAAAAAAGCAGCCAAACACTTTCATTGTGAAAAATTAATTATTTGTGCACATAAACTTTTTGGACCATAAGATAAGGAATTTTTGAGGCAGAATAGACATTCTGGAAGGCACAAACAGATCAGAAAACACTGATTGAAATCTTCTGAAAGCTCAACGAAATCATACTGTGCAAAAATGTGAACAAAAACCACACTAAAAGGCAACCAAACTCATATTCATTCCAATGACCAATTTCAGATGAGAGAAGAAAAGATGAAACATTAGAAAGGTGTGGAAGCATGGGAGCAAGATGTTCCATATACTGTAATATACGTAACATACATTTTACTGGGTCGGGCAGGTTTGCTTAAATGGTGGTCTTGGTTACCTGGGAAGGCTCTGTGGTTGGGAGGGTTGGGAGCTTGGTAAATGACTGTGATATGAAAAACAAAAGGCCTCAATTAAACTTAGAAAAGTAAAAAAGAATTCCATTATGCCAAGCTAGAAACCATAGTCCTTTTTAACCAGGAAGCTCTTTGTGGTGTAAACATTTATATTCTTTGCCAAGGAGATAAGGAGGCTAGAAGCCTCATGCTGCCATCCTGTGATTTTATGTATCGGGCGTTCCACGTGCATTTATGTTTGGTATTTCTTGTGAGAGAGTCGGTTAAGCAACATTATTTCCATATAAATTTGGAACATCCTATTTCACATCTTAAAACTGGGTCATTGCAGCCAGAAAATTCACCCCAAATTGCAGTTCCTGGACACACATAGGCAGACTTGTCAAAATATTCTCATCAGCTGAGTAAATTTTTGCTCAGAGCAAAAACAACAGACTGGAAAACACAAGTGCTCTGTAAGCTATCAATTAGGCCACACATCAAGATGGACTCATGTCACAGAGAAATTGTGGCAATGGCATATTCTGAGACCTGGAGTTCTGGTTTGACTGAGAAACAGAGCATTTTTAAAGGGAATGAATATCTTTGGCAGAAATCCTTCCAAATGGTTAGGAAAAGGGCAAGACCAGCCTTAGCTCACTTCAGCCACAGGCCCAGGTACGAGTTGCCTTTGAGAAAAGAAAACATTATGCAGGGCCTCCAGGACTAAGAGGGCAGTTATAATAACACCTCCTTGTATCTCCCAAAGATCAGGGCAAATTACTATCAGTATTTGAGCTGGAAGAGGAAGAGAGGAGGGATAAAAGTGGGGACACTTGAGACAGGGAGATTGATTAGAAAGCTATGGCAGTAATCTGAGTGGAGAGTGATGAAGGACTGGAGCAGGGACTCTGGCAGGAAGAAAGGATAGGAAGGGTCTTTCTGAGAGATTATTATGAAAGAAAAATTGACAAGATTCAGTGAAAAGAGGGGATGAATGAAAGGGAGGAGCCAAAGGCAATTTCAAGGTTTCAGCCCCAGAAGACTGAGACAATGTATATGAGTACTTTGCCTCTTGGATTTCTTTACAGGACAGGCCTAATAGCAGTACAGCCTAGTCAAAAGGTATTTGCAGTTTAGTAATATTTGGAGTTTAGTTCTCAATGGCTTTCCAGGAAGATTGGACCAGTTCACAGCTGAGCCAACAGTGTCCTAATGGGCCTGTTTTCCCATAATGCTCCATTCTTCTTCTGTTATCTTTGCTATTCTGATGGGTATGCGGTAGAACCTCAGAGGTGCTTCCACTTGTATTTGACTATTAACTGATTTTGCAACATTTGTCATGTGACTGTTGAAGAGCTTGGATTTCTTCCTTTGAAAAGTATCTGTTCATATCTTTTGACCATTTATGTATCATGGAGTGGTGTCTAGTCCTATAAATTTGAATCTGATCTTTATATATCTTGAAAATGAGACTTGCTGCTACAAAGATTTTCTCCCAGCGACCTGTTTCCCTTCTGACGTTAACTACGCTAAATTTGTTTGCAGAAACACTTAACGTTATACAATGAGAATTGTCCATTTTATCTTCTGTTATCTTTGGATTTCATCACAACATGATCACAGATCCACAAGATAACTGCTTCCTTTCTCCTCTTACTTGTTTATGATATCACCTTTTATTCTAAGTCATATAAACATTTAGAGCTTAACTAGGGAAGATGGTATGAGATACTGACCTAGACCTAATTTTCACCCAACTGTTTTCCAACTTTCCTAGCATCTTCTGCTGAAAGTACAGACTAAGCTGCCTCCTAAGGTCCCTTTTAGCACTAAATCCTAGGACTGAGATAAATTTTGGTCACTGTAGGATAATAACAATAATCCCTTAAAGTGTCATAGAACTGTTTACTTCCTTTCTTTTGGTCTTTATAGGTTGGGGAAGGAGGTTCTACGGTATAAAGTTTCAGTTCTTTCTCATCATCAAACTAACCAACCATATTTCAAAAGCAAATCCCAGTAACATTTGGTAAGTACTTCCCTTGGACGGCTAGGTGGCGCCATATTGCACAGAGTGCTGGGCCTGGAGTCAAGCTGACTGACTCATTTCCTCAAGTTCAAATCTGACCTCACACACTTACTAGCTGTGTGACCCTTAACCTGTCTGCCTCACTTTCCTCATTTGTACAATGGGAATAATAACATCTTCATCTTGCAGTGCTCTGGACCAGAGGTGTCAAATGTGCGGCTAACAACCATTCCTGAGTATAGCTAGAACCAGATCAAAATGTAACTGTTAAAATGTCATTTTAAACTACATTGTAAATTGATTACATTGTAAATGTAAATTACACTGTAAAATGTAATTGTAAAATTAAATGTAATTCCTGCTGTCAGGAAGACCTGAATTCAAATTTGCCCTCAGACACTAGTTGTATGACCCTGGACAAGTCACTTAGCCTCAGTTTCCTCAACTGTAAAATAAGTATAATAAGAGCACCTACCTCATAATTCTTGAGAGGATCAAATGAGATAATATTTGTAAAGTGCTTTCCACATAGTAGGTGATATGTAAATGCTTATTTCCTTCCCTTCACTAAATGGGAAATATTTAGCAAAATAAACAAAAAGATAATAGAACATAGATAATGTTAACACGTGGTTTTCCAAATCAATCTGCAACCACAGGGATCCTTACATACTGTTTAGTGGCCTGGTTACATTTGAATTTGACACTCTGCTCTAGGCAACTCTTTAAGACATTAGTTGGGGCAGCTAGGTGTAGCAGTGAATAGAGCACCTGCTCTGGAGTCAGGAGAACCTGAGTTCAAATCCAACCTCAGACACTTACCACTTACTAGCTGTATGACCTTGGGCAAGTCACTTAACCCCAATTGCCCTCCAAAAAGCAAAAAAAAGACATTAGTTGCAGTGAAGGTGCCATTTTGCACATAGCAGAGGGAGTTTCCTTACCTGGGAGGTGCCTATACCAGTGAAATCACAGGGCCAGCATCTTGAGGCCAGGAGAACAACTAGAAGGTTATTGCCATAGTCCAGGTGAGAAGTAACAGACAACTGAACTTGGACAGTAACAAAGAGAAGGAGTCAGATGAGAGCAGCGCTGCAGAGGCAGACTCCAAAGGCTGCACCAACCTCTCCACTATCTTGAGAATAAAATGAGATCATATTTGTAAAATGCTTTGCAAACTCTAAAGCACTCACTACATGCTTCTTGTGTCCAACTCTTAAATTATACTGTATTTGTTGTTGTTCAGTCATTTAAGTTGTGTCTGACTTTTCATGACCCCATTTGGGGTTTTCTTGGCAAAGATACTAGACTGGTTTGCCATTTCCTTCTCCAGCTCATTTTACAGATGTGGAAACTGAGGCAGACCGGGTGATGTGACTTGCCCAGGGTCACAGAGCTACTAAGTGTCTGAGGCTGGATTGTAATTCAGGTCTTCCTGACTGTAGGCCCTGCACTCTATCCACTGCAGCACCCCCTAGCTGCTTCCATAGAGATGCTGGCTATCATCATCATCATCCCTACAGAAAGAACAGTTTGGCAAAAGCACCCCTGAGGGGAGTCCCCAAGTCAGCCCCTAGCAGACCTGGCATCCAAATGAGGCAGCCACATGCTCTACATACTGCATTGATCTTGGCAAATTCCCAGCTAAAGGTTTCATTGGAGTTGCACACCACCTCTCCAAGAGAGGTGAGATCAGTGAATGGGCCTGGAGACTGGATATTTATGGTATGCAGGTACCAAGGACAAGTCTAGTTCTCCAAGTACTATATTAGCAGCAGGAAATACCTGTATGCTGGGAGAGGTGACCTCACCTGCCCCCCTAGTACTTCCCCTGCTCTCCCACACCCCTACCTGAAATGAGCCTCTCCCCCATTCCATGACAACAGAACTGGGTCAGAAGTCTTGTGGAGGGAGACCACTGCTCAGAGGCAGCAGATCTGGGAGGGCAGCTCTCTCCTATTATCACAGATCAGAATCACAGGCCATGTTAGAGAGATGGGGTTGAGGAGGGTTAGGCCTCAGACCCAGGTCATTTACATAAACGGCACTGGGCCTGAGCATCAAACCCTTCCAGGTCAGTGATTGTTTTTTTCTAAGACTCCCCTTATCTTTCTTTCTCATACAGCTTTAGGCTGCCCCAGGCTCTTTTCCCAGCCCTGGCTCAGTGTTGACACTGAACAATTGACTGGCAACAACCCCAGAACTTCTGACCTAGGCATACCCTTACACATTCTCTGTGCCCAAGATCTGAGCAGCCAGCTCACAGCTTCTATGTTAGAGCAGTAAGTCATCCCCAGGGGACGACAAGGTAACAAAGAGACACGTGGGGACAACAGATTCCTGATGCCATGCTGATTTGCCTTACTGGCAAATCTAGGCTCCTTTTCTCTACCACTCCCTCCTTTCCCATGTCTCTCTTGGTTTGTGCCTTAGTTTCTCTGTTTGTACCTCAATCAATCAACAAGCATTCATTAGGTACCTACTATATGCTTGCCACTTTGCTAGGTACTGGGGATGCAAAGATAAGAATGAAACACCCCTAGCCTACAAAGAATCTCTGCTTTCTTCTTCCCTTTCTCCATACCTCACGGATAATCAGCTCTGCAACCACGACATCGAAGACTGCTTAAGACCATCTAAGATTCAAGGTCAGCCTGTTTTTGTCTGCTTCCAGCAGACTAAAACAGAAGGAAGGCAACACTTGCCTCTATTAGAACTATGGGCAATAGCTGCTAATTTCTTGCCACCAAAGCTCATCTGTCCTGTTTCTCTGACTCTGGTGATGTAGTGACAGTCATAATCATGACGGAAAACCTTGTTTTCTGTTTCTTTTGGGAGCAGTGATGCTGAGGGTCACCAGGATGCATACAATGTGATGATTTAGGGGACCACTACAACCCCTTAAAATCCTATACTAAGACATAGAGAGGTTACTTTCTATGTTGGTTGAGAAAGTATCCATACTGATATAATCACAGATATTGATGTTGGGCCAGAGTCTTTTTAATGAGTTCATCTAAAAAAACCTGATAATCATCCCTTTGACATCAAACTCAATAGTTATAAATGTAAATCTTTTGACCAAATCTTCTCAAAAAGCTAAGGAAGAAATCTGTAAACCAACACAAAATATTTAAAGAATAAATAATTCTCTACATAAACTTTTATCAAAAATAGAGAAAGAAGGAAACTTACCAAACTCTGTCTATGAAACAAATATGCTCCTGTTATTCAAACAAGGGAGGGATAAATCAGAGAAAGAATGATACACCACTATCACTAATGAATATCCATGCAAAAAATAAATAAAATGCTAGCTAAGGAACTAAAACAATAAAACAGAAAAATAGTCATTATGACCAAGGTGAATTTTTATACCAGAAATGCAAGGATGGATCAACATGAAGGAAACTAGGAGGAAAATTAATCATATTGATAAGAAAAAACTCAAATTACAAAATGACATCAACAAATACAGAAAATTGTTCAACAGAATACTGCATCCATTTATGTTGAAAACAGAAATTATAGGAATAAAAATATGTTTCCTTAATATGACTGAAAGCATAGATCTAAAAAGAAAGGATGAGCAGTATTTGTAACAAGCAGTAGTAACTTTCCAAATAAGATCAGAAGCAAAGGGGGGATGCTCACTGTTTCTACTATTATGATATAATATTAGATTTTCTAATTAAAATAAGAAAAATAAATTAAGGAAGTAAGCACTGACAAAGAGGAGGTACAATTATATCTTTTTGAGAACAATATGATGGTTTACTCAAGTGAATTTTAAAAATCAATCAAGATAATTTATAGCTTCAGTAAAGTAGCAGGATATAAAATAAATCCAGAAAAATCAACACCATTTCCATATATGACTACAAAAACTAGGAAAATCTGATAGAAAGAAAATCTCCTTTAAACAAAATTCATTAGGAATCTTAGAATGTATCTGAATATATACAGGACTTACATTTTCATAGAAATAAAGGAATTTTTGAATAATTATGGAAGTATTCAATGTTTAAGGCTGAGCCACACCCATAAAGTAAAAATGATAATACTACCCAAATTCATCTATGGATTTAGTGTTATATCAATTAAATTAATTAGGTGAAATTGTATAGAATTAAGCAAAATGCTAACAAAATCTGCATCAAGGGCCACAAGGCCTAGAATATCAAGGAAAGTAATGTAATACTGGCTATCAAGAACTATTTGGCACTAGAAAAAAATAGAAAACTAGTTCAGAGAAATAGGTTGGGTAAGCAAGACTTGGAAACAAAGATGTAGAAATTGTCTAGCATTCAAAGAACCCAAGAGCACAACCTACAATGGAACGGCTTCTTTATTCAACAGAAACTGCTGGGAAAAGTAGAAAACAGCATGGCAGGAAATATATTTAGAAGTGCAGCTACAGCAAATGCTAACTGGATAAACAATCAACATAAAGAGGCCGACCACGTAAAATTAGAAGATAATAATAAATTATTTCTTTCTCAATTCTTAGTAGGAAAAGAGTTTATAACCAGTCATAGGACAGAGGATATATTTTAAATGACAAAATAGAAGTTTTTCATTAAATAAAATTTAAAATCTTTTGTACAAACAAAATCAATTTAGCTAGAATAGAATCTCAGAATTGGAAATTTGGAAGAGACCTCAGTAGCCATCTAGTCCAATTCATACATGAAAGGAATCCCTACATTCCTGGCAAGTGGTCATCCAGCCTCTGTTTAAAGACGTCCAATAAATAGGGGAGCCCACCCCCCCCCCCACTTCTTGATGAAACCTATTTGATTTCAGGAAAATCTTTCTAACCTTATTTGCCTCTTTCCATCTTACACTCATTACTCTGGTTCTGCCATCTGAGGCTGAACAGAATAAGCCTGATCACCCCTCCACATGACAGTATTAGAAGTACATGAAGACAGTTTTCACATCCTGCCTGAGTCTACTCTTCTCCAGGCTAAACATTGCCAGTTCCTTCAACCATTGTTCACATATCATGAACTCAAGAGTCTTTCACCATCCTGGCAAATGGCAGCTCAGTGGTGCAGTGACTAGAGTACTGAATCAAGAGTCAGGAAGATGTGAGTTGAAATCCAGCCTCAGACACTTACTAGCTGTGGGACTCTGGGCAAGTCACTTAACCCCATTTGCCTAAAAAAAAAAGATATCAACTCACAGGCATCCAACTGGAAAAGATGCTAAGTGATGACAAAATTCAGTACTGGAGGAGCCATAGGAAGACAGTAGTACTAATTTGTTGTTGGTAGATATATAAAGTAGCCCAATCATTCTGGGAAAATTTATAATTATGTAAAAAAGAGTTACCAAAATTTTCATATCCTTTGACCCAAAGATTCTATTATTGGTTCATATCCTGGAGAAGTTAGTAACACCAAGAAAAGACCCATCTAAACAAAAATATTCAGAGCAGAATTATTTGTAATAACAAAAAGCTACAACAAACCATGGACCCAATTACTGGATTAATTGTGGCACATGATTTTAATGGAATTTTATCATGCTCTAAGGAATTACAAATGTGAAGAATTCTGAGAAACACAGGAAGACATAAAGTAATACAGTGTGAAGAAAGAAGAGCCAAAAGAACACTAAATGCAACTACAACAATGTAAAAGAAGATGACAGCAAAAGCCAACAAGACATAGTTGATAAAATAGAAAATTCAGTCAGTTGTTGATCAGTCGTGGCCAACTCCTTGTGACCCCATTTGGGGTTTTCTTGGCAGAGATCCTGGAGTGGTTTGCTATTTCCTTCTCCAGATCACTTTACAGATGAGGAAACTGAGGCAAACAGGGTGAAGTGACTTGTCCACGGTCACACAGCTACAAAGTATCTGAGGCTGCATTTGAACTTATGAAGCTAAATCTTTCTGATTCAGGGCTCTATCCACTTTGCCACCTTGCTGGCCCAACACACTGGAAAATATTGGTGCCAAATTATTAAAGCTAAATCATACATCTTTCTATTAAGTTAACAAATAATAAACTACAAAATGGTAAAGTGAGTTGCAATCATTATTATGCAGATTTGCTTAACTGTTTTCAAGGAATAGCCCTTCTGTGGGGTATGTTTTGGTGTTTCTTAGAAACCAACCATGTATCAAAACAAAATATAAACATAAAAAGTCATTTATAAATAAATTTGATATTTAATTGATGGATTACTAATATGAGAATTACTATGATTGACAAAGTATCCATCATTCTCCCATGCATCATCTTGCACAACTCTTGCCCATGTCTGTTCCAACTTCCATAATGGATCTATCCCCAGAAGTTTTCCTTTGACCCTTCTAGTATTTTGTGGATAACAACATATCATTTGGAAAGTCAATCTCTTATCCCTCATTCATAACATGACTGCCATCCCTCACATGCAAGGCATTGCTGGTAATGTTACAAACTGTTTGTGTCAAATCTATTGTTTGGTTTGAGAGTTTTAAAATGTGAAACCAAAAAAAAAGTCTGGCCCTTTTTAAAAAGCAGGAGACAAATTTGTAAAATTGAGATCGAAAAAAGGAAAGGGAGATGCATAACCGGTGCATGGAATCTCTGTCTACTTTCTAAAAGAGCAGATGGCAGGACTGTGGGGTAAGTAGAGGAGAAGCAAGAGCCAGAAGGCCAAAACAGCATCATTGGGATCAAACAGGTAATAGAGAAATACGCTAAGTTCCCAGAAAACACTGCACTATTCAAAATCACACAAAAATGACAGCATACTTAAAGAAGCCTAGAGAATCAATGAAAAATACTAGTTGAAATAATTAACAACTTTAGCAAAGTTGCAGGGTATAAAATAAATCCACATATATTATCAGCCTTTCTGTATACTACTGACAAAGTCCAGCAGCAAGAGACAGAAAGAGAAATTCCATTGAAAATAACTGTAGACAATATAAAATACTTGGGAGTCTACCCGCCAAGACAAACTCAGAAACTATTTGAACAAAATTACAAAACATTTTTCACACAAATAAAGTCAGAGATAAACAATTGGAAAACTATCAATTGCTCATGGTTAGACTGAGACTATATAATAAAAATGACAAGTCTACCTAAATCAATTCACTTATTCAGTGCCATACCAATCAAACTACCAAAAATTGTTTTATAGAGGTAGAAAAAAAATACGGTATGGTTAAAGGATATGAAGAGGCAGTTTTGAGATGAAAAAATCAAAGCTATCTACAGTCATATAAAAAATGCTCTAGGGGCAGCTATGTGGCACAGTGAATAGAGCACCGGCCCTGGAGTCAGGGAGACCTGAGTTCAAATCCGACCTCAGACACATAACACTTACTAGCCGTGTGATCTTAGGCAAGTCACTTAACCCCAATTGCCCTGCCTTCCCCTGTCCAAAAAGCAAAAAAAAAAAAAAAAAAAAAAAAAAAAGCAAGCACTAAATCACTATTGATTAGAGAAATGCAAATTACACTCACACCTATCAGATTGGCTAATATGACAGAAAAAGAAAATGACAAATGTGGGAGAAGTTTGCTTATGGAATGGGTATCAGAAAGGTTGCAGATTGTGAGTTATTGTGAAGTGGGGCAATTTTCTGCATTCAGGCTATTTCTTAGGGAAGAAATCAGACAGAAGCAAACCTGAAACTTGAAAATTAGGCTCAAAATATTCCCTAATACATCAATTGCTTTGGAACAAATTTGAGTTTTCAAAGTGTTATAGCAGAACTGATCATACTAAGAAGGCAAATTAGAATCTTCAGTCTAAAAAATTGACAAGAATAAGCTAAAACAAACAGGCCTAGACCCATAAAAAGAACCCATGGCACCTAGTAGATCAGAGGGAAAAAAATATTAACATAACTCTGTACAAACAAATGCTTAGCTAAGTAGACATTATAACAGGTAACCTCCGTGATAAGAATACACAATTTGTACCTAGAACTTTGCTTTTAACTCTTGCTCTGACTGGAAGGTTAAATTATTTTAAAATAAAAATTTGTCAGTGCAGGTGCTATTTATTGAGTTATAAAAGAACATTTTGACTTAAAAGAAATAAAGCATCAGTAAGTAGACCATGTGAGATATATATATGTGTATATATATATATATATATGTATGTATATGTGTATGTATATATACATATACACACATATATGTGTCTAAGAAAAGTTCATTTACTTCTGTGGAACCTTATACCACTTATTCTTTTCCTAATTCAGTGACTGAAACCAATTCTAAGATTTCCACATTTTACTCAAAGATCCTTCTCTCCTCCCACTAATTTAATGTTATTGATTATACATGGCTCCCAGATTATTTCATTGTGAACTCTGCCTGTCTCTCAGCTTTAAATATCATTGTAACATAGCTCCAGTTAAATGTCATGAGGACACTTATCTTGGAATACAAGGCTTAATGAAGGGTAAAATATCACTTTAGAAACACATGATGGTTTAAAGGCTATTAAATGGAGTAAACTCAGGCTGAAATTGGAGAACAGCTAGTTGAAAGGACATTTTCTAGACAAAAATGCGGCCGAGCCATCCTGCTCCCTCCTTTCATTAGTACCGCATCTATTGGGAATCAGAGCAGCACAATTGTACCATCTTACTGGAATAACAGCATATGTTGAGACCAAACTCCACTTATCTGGTTTCAGATTGAGAAGTGTCCCCTAATTTCATCACTTTCAACATCTGACATTTGCAATGCTTTGCATCTTGACTGAGGGCCCCTTCTGCCTCTTCCTCCCTTGTTAGGAAACTGTTTAACAGAGGAAAATAGTATTAGCCTGCAAAACAAATGACTCCTCCAAAAGGTCAAAGGACCACCATTTTTGTTCAATTTCAAAGAATGAGAAGTTGTAAAGAGAGAAATCCTAAATTGTTTTCCTCTCCATCCCACTCCTGCAAAGATCTAGGGAAAGTTGATTTGAATGCTTAAAGCTCATTAAAGCACATCAGATTGCACTTGTTCAGGTTATAAATTACTCTCTCTAGTGTTCAGAGAAGATTTAACTCCTTGAGAGCCATGATGGTTGAAATAATGCATCACTATAGTAATTTACAAATCAACCTAATGTCCTGAAAGCATTACCCAGAGGCCTCAGAGAGGGTAAAGCCATGGGAAAGCTCTGTCTGGCTTCATCATGACCCCATTCTTTGAAATCCTTTGCAAAAATGGGAGCCAAGGATGCTTTTTGATTGACGCAAACATTTTTATAGTAGCACGCTTCAGATACAGTATTATACTGAAAATCCTCAAACTATGTATTTGTCTAATACTTACTTAGAATGGATTTTATTCCAAAGGTCACATGTTCATAATGGGTTTATATGCCCAGACCCATTAATGGTTAAAAAATATAGAGATATATAGATAGATATAGATATTCAATAAAGGAAGTGATAAAAACCTAAACCTTTCTCCAAAACTGGATTCCACAGACTCTCAATTAGCAGGAACTTTTGAGGCCATCTAGTCCAACGTGAACTTCACAAAGAATCACTTTTACAACAATCCATCTACCCAAGAGAATGGAAGTTCCTTATAGGCAGGGATTACTTCATATTATTTTTATCCTTAGCACCAAGCACAGTGCCAGAACATAGTAGGCACTTAATAAATGAATGTCAAGCATCTTCAATAAGAAAAACACCCTAAAAGACTTCCGATTCTTCTAAAGCAGCATTGTCAAACATGCTACCTCCTTGTTAATGAGACCTACAATACTCCCAACATCATCTAACCAGGTCAGAAGGTAACTGAAAATATTTAATAGAAATTAGTTTATTTCACTTACACCTCAGAAAACTACAAAAATATATTAGAACAAGAACAACAAATATGGTTGATACCATGTAACTTAACCACTCTCAAGATAGTGGCTTGTTTATCTACTATCCACCTACAAGTTATCTCCAGATATTTTACATACCAATTCCAATTTGTACTCAGCTGTAATTTATAACACAAGTGTTTATTAGCTCTTAAGAGTCTCTTCTGCTACTCACTGGGAGTACTAAGTGCCTTCAAGAAGCTCTCATTATATTTATTTAGGGTTTACACAACAGGTACTTAACAAAGCAGATTAAAGATAGCTTTCAAAATTAAACACTACATAAAACAAGATAAATGAAAAATAAAAACATCCTCCCCTCCCAACCTCCATCCCCAAAGTCACAGAATCTTAGAGTCCAAAAGGACCTTAGGGGCTACTTAGTCCAACAAAACCTGAAAATACATACCCAATAAAATTTAACTCAATCAGTCCTCATCCAGCTCTCACATAAAAACCTCCTGTAAGTGGGGGCCCTTACCTCCCAAGGCAGTCTATTCCACTTTTGGATAGCACCAATATTTTAGATCCACCCCCCCTCCCAACATCCAGCTGAAATATATCTTTTTGTAATATGCAAGGACCCAAAGAACAGATTATATCAGGCACCTGATATGAGTTTATTAATTACTGCATTTGGGCACTGATATTAGCTTGAAATTTACCAGCAGCTAAAGCAAAAGAGAAAGCTCAATGAGATAGGTAAATCTTAATGCCTAAAAAAGAATCAGAGGATCAGAGATTTAGAAGTGGAAGGCATCTAGTCAGGGGCCAATCCCTTTATTTAAAAAAAATCCTCTTTGTTATTAAGAATTTGACAAACATCAAAAGGAGCATTTCCCCAACAAAGAAGAACAGAAAAAGAGGACTACATATGAAACTATGAATCTATTCTCCATGTACAACTTGATAGATTTTTTAAAATGTATTTTATATTTAACATTGAAATTTCAATAGTGCCTGGCTGTCTATGCCTCTTTCTCTGCTTCCTTCTCTATATTTATGATTCATTAATAGTCTTTCATTCTTTTCTTCCCTTTTTGGTTATCACTATCACTAGCCTCCAAGTGTCCTTCAACTCCCTCTTCCCTAAAAAAGCCCTCCCATGTAACAACTAAGTCAAGCAAAATAAACTCACAAATTAGGGGTGTCTGAAATTGCATGTTTCATTCTATATCTCTAGTTTATCACTTCCCTGCCTAGAGGTGGGAGGTGGTATCATCATCATCATCATCATCAATCATCATCATCATCATCATCATCATTATCATCATCATCATCATCAATCATCATCATCATCAATCATCATCATCAT
>CM053582.1:55205052-55220106 GCA_028627135.1 Pseudochirops cupreus | reverse complement strand
ATCATCATCATCATCACCATCATCATCATTATCATCATCATTATCATCATCATCATCATCACCATCATCATCATTATCATCATCATCATCATCATCATCATCATCATCAGTCTTCCAGAGTCCTAGCTGATCATTTCATTAATAAAAGTTAAAGTTTTTGCAGGTATTTATCTTTGCATTGCTGCTGTTATTATATACATTATTTTCCTGGTTCTATTCATGTCACTTTGCATCAGTTCATTCAGATTCTCCCAGATTTTTCTGAATCTGTCCCTTTCATCATTTCATATAATACTGTCTCATTATATTCACATATATTATTTGTTCAGACATTCCCCAATTGACAGGCATCTACTTTGTTTCCTACTCTTTCCTACAACAAAAAGGGCTACTTTAAATAATTTTATACCTGTGTCCCCTCTCTCTTATCTCTTTGGGGGCATAGGTCCATTAGTAATATTGCTAGATCAAAAGCTATGCACCATTTAGTGACTTTGGGGGGTATAGTTCCAAAATGTCTCCAAGGATGCCTTCCCCTTCATGTTATAGGTAAGGAAACTGAAGGCTAAGGACTTGCCCAAGATCACACAGTTTATAAATGGCAGAGGTGGAATCTCTAGGTCCTCTGATCTGATAACCAATTCACAAACATTTTAAGCACTTACTACGTAGAAGTGTCAGATTTCCTGATGTTATAGCTCATGAGCCCCCACCACTCTGTCCCCCTATTGATTATTGATCAATATCAATTAGCAAGCTATTGAAAGGATTATTTACTAAAGTGGCAATAAAAATAGTTGGTACAAAACATTCTTTCAAAAGTCGGTGACATACTTCCTATCATGACATATAGAATCTGGGAAAAGTGAGTCCAAACTTAGAAAGCATATGTGGCCAGAGGATAACTCACAGGTTTGGGTTTCTGGAAGTCTTTTTCTCTCCTTAGTGGCGTATTCATGAAGTTATCCTTATGCATGTACCTTTCCTTCTGGGGTCCATGAAGAGTATGGAAGCTGCCTTTTCTAAGGGTCTCTAATTTGTCTTCAACTCTCAATCCAGACACTGCCGCCAATTACTGCTGTTCCAGAGACACAGCTAGGATGCTGATGAAAAAATAAAAAATGTCCAGCCTTCTGTGGGTCACAAGGTCCATCTCTTGTCAAAGATGAGGAAAAGCCAAAGGATTCCATTTCCCCCCCCACCCCACAACTACCATCACACAACTCTTTCTCAGGTGTCTGGTTAGGAGGGCTTCTACCACTAAGCTTCCACATGCTCAAATGTGAACAATCTTGAGGGATTTATACAAGCTCCATAAGCTGTAACAAAATCTCTTCAACCAATCTTGTTATGCTTCCTGCACAACATCATTGCACTTCCCCAATGGCCTTTGAGGACTTGCTAGATCACCATTCACATCCCACCCCCCTGTGCACCTTATATATGTACCTCTTTCTGCCCCTACTTATCTTGCATTATCCCTCTTCCTCTCCTTCTCCCCTTCCCCAGGTCTGTCTGTCTGTCTCTGTCTCTGTCTCTGTCCCTGTCTCTGTCCCTCTTTCTCTCTCCCCCTTCCTACCGCCCTTTCATCAGTGTCTAGAGGTTCACTTATAATCTTTATGCAGAGAAATCCCAGGTCTATAAATGCAGCCCTGGTCTTTCTCCTGAGCTCTAGTCCTGTTGGATGTTTTCAAGTGGATGTCATATAGGTATCTCAAACTTAGCATGCCTAAAATAGAACTTATTATCCTTATCCCTAAATCTGTTCTTTCTCCTAATCTCTTTATTTCTGCTAACAGCACTACAATTCTTCCAGACACCCAGGTGGGAAACCACAAAGTCTCTCCTCTTTAGTCCATCATTGACAAATAAGCTCCGATGGCTTCCTGTTGTCTCTAGGATCAAATACCAGGGCAGAAGGTAAGGCCTGAAAGTCCTAAGGGAGTTACTGCAGTAGGTGGATAGCAAGACCCAGGTGTCCTTACATTACCTACATAAGATGATACTTACAGGGGGACTGAATGATAGACAAAGGGCAGAAGGTAAGGCCTAGATGAACTTTGGATACAGTAGTGGGACATATGGTAGATGGGTCTCCATCTCGTTGCATTGTTCAACAAATATTTATAGGGTAGATATTCAGCTTTCACCAAGAAAAAAGTTTTCCAACAAGAAAAAAGTATGGTCAAACTGTAGTGGAAGGACTGCTGGATTTAGAGTCCGATTGGATCAAACAGTGTTGGTTACTTACTCCCTGTGACATGAGGCAAGTTACTTCCCCTTACTGAGACTCCATTTAGATGATTCAATTCTATAAACATATATTAAGCCCCTTCTGTATACTAGGCACTGTGCTACATGCTGGAGATACAAATGAGAAAAAAGAAAGACAGTCCCTGCCTTCGAGGAGCTTTGAATCTAATGAGGAAAGTCAATATACAAAAGGAAGTTGAAAAGAACAAGGAATACCACAGGGGACCTGGTACAGGGACATCATGTTCTATGGAGTCAAAACCAAACAGAGTCACTGATGGAAAATGAAGACTTACATGGAAGGTTGGAAGTCTTCTGTAAAGGAAGACTTTGGGAGGAGTTGAAAGCTCCACCCTCCAATCCTCCAGTCAGAGGGCAAAGGCAACTGATGGAGTTGAGGAGGTGAGGAGATTTCACATTATCAGTTCATCCTGAAGGAGCCATGATGTTCCATGGAGTCATAACCACTGATGGACAATGGAGAGGTGACCTTTAAGGTCCCTCCCTTCTTGAAATTGAAAAACAGGCATCTGACACAGGGTTAAGGTGATATAATGGAACGATATTGTGTCAGTTCTTCGGGTTAAGTGATCCTAGTCAAGTCACTTCCCCTCTGTAAGGCCTGTTTCCTGATCTTTAATGTAAAGGGATTGTTAAACTATTATTTTTAAAAATGAAAAAAAGGGAGTTTTACGAGGACAGGTCTAAGAGCCTTGGCAGCTCTGCCACTCTGAGTTTAAAGGACTTACTTTTTTTCCCCAAAATGGAACTGGATTAGCTAGACAATATAAATGTTTTCAACATTCTGATAGCAGTCTGCACCATACTGTTTTAGTAATGCTTTTCAACAACGAGGGGGAAAATACGTGTGTCTTTCCCCTACCTTGATGCTCTTTCTGGTCCTTTTAATCATTCATTCATTACTCTCATACATAGCATCATAAAAATGAGAAACAGCCTTTGGTTAAGAAAATTTGCAAGGGAGAACATCATAATGTGGACCAGCTGCAGCCATGAGTTTTATGAATGGTTTGTTGAAAATAACATTAAATGGCCAAATCAGTTCGCAGATTAGCTCTGCAGTGTTGGAGTCGATGCAGATAATTCATTCTTCTTCCTTATCTGTGCCAAAAAGAATGGGGCACAACATACCATGATTTTTAGCCCGTTGAAGTATTTTCTTGGAAGGAAACTATCATCTTGTCAACGAATGTTTATTGAGCACCAATTCAGTACATGGCCTGCAGCATGGCCTGGGCCTAAGGGCCTTGAATACTGAGAGGTAGCGGACAAATTCCCCATCCTTCTAAAACTAGCTGCTCCTGTCTAGCTGGGGAGACAGGACATGCACAAAATCAAGGATCAGGCCAGTGTCTCAGAGCAAAGCTACATTAACAGAGTTGGGGAAAAATATTTGTCATCTAGCAGACTTTTATAAAAGCTACTTTGGATGGGTCAGGAGCTGAAAGGCTATGATCAAAACCTTCCACAAGATAGAAAGAGTTTCTATTTTAGGAAGATGCCTCTAGACATTTCCAACTGAAACTCAAAAGGACTTGTTTTTTGTTTTTCTTTTAGGGCACAAGGTACTAATGTTGGCACTGCGGCCCCTCCTACTCCATTCCTACATCTTAGTACAGGCCCTTGATACCACCTACCCACCTACTCTATTATAATAGCTTCCTAACCATTCTCCCTACCACTGCATCCTGCCACTTCTAGGAATTAATTGCCTTTGCATACCCAGCTAGGCACAGGGTCAGAGATTGAGAGCTGAAAGGGACCTTGGATATCAGTCCATCCTCCTCACTTTACAAATGAGGAAATGGAGGTCCAGAGAAAAAAGGCTGACTGAAGGTCCCCTGACTACAAATCCAGTATTCATCTCACTACGCCAAGTGAGTCAATGTCACTCTCCTACTCGCAAATCTGCAGTGACTCCCTCTGGCATTGCTATAACACTTGAAGGTTTGCAAAGTGGTTTCCATTTGTTAGCTCATGTGGCTCCACAGCAGCTTGAAGGGGTAGGTGCTTTTGTTATCCCTATCACTGAAGCTGAAAGATGGTAAGTGGTTTACTCAGGTTCACACAGTCAGAGTGTGTCAGACCAAGTCATCTTCCTGACTCCAAATGTGACACCCTGACATTGTGCTAGTTGCCACCAGTCTAAGCTCTTCCTCCTATTCCATTCTAGGCTCAATTCATTCAGTTCTGCAGTGTCTGTCCAGAACAGTGGTGGGGAACCTGCAGCCTCGAGGCCACGTGCAGCCCTCTAGCAGCTCAAGTGTGGCCCTTTGACTGAATCCAAACTTCACAGATTCTGAGTTTGGATTTAGTCAAAGGGCTGCACTTGAGCTAGAGGGCTGCACGTGGCCTTGAGGCTGCAGGTTCCCCACACCTAGTCCAGAATATACATGTTCTGATGGATTAGTCAAATGGACTATTCATCCAATTGCACATTGTAATCTGGGCAATAGGCATCCTTCATTCAGTTGTTTTTTTCTTGTGGGGGTAGTTAAACTGACCCTGTTTTTGTGATTATGGAACTACTTTTAGAGGCGGTACAATGTCTCAGGACCCAATACTATCAGTCCAATATTATCTCTAAGTAGGACTATTTAGAGGACCTCATGAACTATAGGGAATACCTCTTCCATTCGGGCTCTGTGTGGGACATCCTCCATGACAACACAAACATCCTCACCTAATACTAGTAACCTGAAAGTCATCAAAGTTCTATCATTGTGTCTTTCAAGGAATCTCATATGACTCTGCTATAGATACAGGAGACACTTTCTTGGAAGAAAGCCTTTAGGGCTGCATTTTCATCTACTGAATGCTATTTTATGGTTGGCAAACAAATAAGTACAGTGGGATCTTGTATTCTCTTGTGATTTGAAATGTGATCTACTATAAAATAATCACTTATGAACATCTTTCCTTCTCATAGCTTCAAAAATATGTCTTCAATATGAACACAGTCTGTTCTCAAAGACGTTGTAGCAAAGGAAAAGTAGGTCTATGGATACGCTTGGTGCTATTTTCTCAATCGTCTTTTTGGTAGTAATAATATCTGTGTTCTTTTCCCCAAAGTGTTTGTTATCATAATTTTCATTTAATTTATTTAATTTTATGTTATTCATAATCTTGACCTTTGGACATATCATAAAATCACCTGTACCAATATCTTTGTTTTCTTCTCCAAGGAAAACCTGTGAGGCATCCTTCTATTTAAGTGAAACTTTCTTTTTCCTTCTGTTTTCGTTTCCTGCAAGAATGTCAAGATTGATAGGACTCTATTCCTCTAGTAGTATTTCAAAAGAAATTTAATAAAGGTAAATAAGTCCCCAAAGCTTTGAAAATTTAACTGATGACTCATTGTTTACATACTTCAAGGAGGAAGAAAGACTGTTGTCTCTTAGAAGCCCGATTTTGTCTGAAGGTCAAGAGAGAATATTTGTGGTCTAATCCCATAAAGGGGAATGAAATCCTAGAGGAAGGAAGAAGAAGAAGAAGGGAGAGTGAAGAAGTGAATGATTATTTCTTTAAATTGGGACACTGGGTGACTGTCTTTGAAACAAAAAGGTAAGAAGATGAGGTGAGGAAGGTTAGTGAACCATAATCCTGAATTGGTGTGGGAAATATAAAAAGGCTTATATAAATAAAAGTAAAATCAAGATATCTGGGTACAGGAAAGGCAGAAGAGAGGGAGTGTTGTTATGAAAGACTAGAGACTGGGATCAGAGTATTCCCAACAAAATGAGTGTCATATGCTAAAGGTAATATCTAAGGATCTGAGTCTTGGCTTAGTAGAGGATGGGGAATGGGACATCTATGGTTGCTAGTGAAGACAGCTCTCAGATTGTTTCAAGCAAAAACAAAAGTTTCAGGTATCCAGTACTGATTTTTAAAAATATAACAAAACAGGATTTGATAGAGAGAAAAACAAACTTTAAAATTATGATTGTATGTTAATGGACTAAACCCAATCATTAAATGAGAGTTACAAGAAATGATCAGGGGAAAAAGAATCCCAAAATTTGCTACACATGAGATATATAATCAAAACACAGACACATATGGATTTAAAACGAATGTCTAGAATAAAATGCCTAATGTTTCAGATGAGTACAAAAAAAGAACTGCAATTATGATTTCAGATAAGATAAGATCAAAATTGCTAGCAAGAGAGGCAGTGAAATTAAACTGTGCTTAAAGATGACACAGATAGTAAAATGATAACAGTATTATGTATATATACATATATATGTTTAAAGAAAAAAACAACTAAAATGCTAAAAGATGTATGAAGTAAGACAATGATGGTAGTTCACTTAAACGAGCCTCTTTCAGGATTTGACAAATCTAAGAAATTAAGGAAAATAGAGTTCATGAGAGAGTATTGGAAGAGCTAGATTTGGTATCCCTATTATGATTTCTGAATGAAAAATTTAAAAATAATATGTATTTTTATAATAATAAGATGCCTTTACAAAAGTGATCATGTGTTAGAGCATAAAGAACTCATATATAAATGTAGAAAGTCAGAAATATCAAATATATCTTTTAACATAAGTTAACAGAACTAAATTACAAATTTCAATGAGGTAAAAAAAAAACAAACCCAACAACCACAACTATCTAGGACAGTGGTTCTCCACCTTCCTAATGCCATGACCCTTTAATACTCATATGTGGGCGTATCTGCATGTGGGCGGACCCGCCTGGAGACAGATAGAGGAGCCGTGTCTCAGTTCCTAAGACCATTGGAAATATGTGTTTTCCGATGGTCTTAGGTGACCCCTGTGACCCCTGTGAAAGGGTCGTTCGACCCCCCCAAGGGGGGGTCGTGCCCCACAGGTTGAGAACCACTGATCTGAGATTATTTGGTGAGAGATGCAAGATAGTGGGGTATAGTTCATAGAGAACTAGCCTCGAAGTCAAAAATTAATTAAATCCTGCCTCTGAAAAACACCATGTGATCTCAAAAAAAGTCATTCAACCTCCCAGTGTCCCCAGTGTCTAAGAAACTACAGGTTATAGAGAAGTTAAACTGACAAAGAAAGTTCCTCCTTGGTTGCAATGTACAAAAAATTATGGACTTCAACCAACACAATCCATAGAGGAAAATTTATCATAGGATCATAAGAATTAAAGTGAATGCCAGGAATAAAATTTCTTGTGCTTTGGCTCAATCCAAAAAAGCAGGAATTGTACTTATATAGAAAATTTATCAGAGGATCTTATGATCCATGATCTATGATCCTATGATGCTATAATAAATTTTCTTCTATGGACTTCTTCAGCTACAGCTCATAAATTTTTGCACACTGTCTCAATATTATCATTCTCTTTAATACCCCCAAACAATTACATAACAAATGAAAAAAGAAAAAGTGGCCAATTGAGCACATAATTAAAACAAGTAGAAAACCAACAAATTAATAATCCCTAAACAAGCACCAGGGAAGAAATGTTTAAATTCAAAGGAGAGATAAACAAAGTTAAAAACAAAGAAACTACTGACCTAATGAATACAGCAAGAATCTGACTGTATTTTTTAAAACTAACAAAACTGATTATTTCCTATTTTAATTTTTTTAAAGACAGAAGAAAATCAAATTACCAAAATAAAAAATGAAAGGAATTCAAAATGAATGGAGAGAAAATAGGGAAAATTATCCGGAATTACCATACACAATTATATGCCAAAAATACTGAGAAATTAAGTGAAATGCATGAATATTTATTTTTAAATTATAGCAGATTAACAAAATAGAAATAGAAAGTGTATGGAAGCATTAAACAACCAAATTTCAGAAAAAGATACTGAGCAAGCCATAAACAAACTCCTGGTCCAGAAGTTTTTATAAGTAAACTATTTTAAACAAATAATCCTTATGCTATAGAATTTTTTTCTCTTTTCAAAAGTGTTTGCTTCTAACTACCCTATCCTCAATCTGCCCTCACTTCTTAGAATTTTTTCTCACAAGTTGAGCAAGAATGCACCTTGTCACACTCCTTCTATGAAGGTGAGATGAAGGAAAGAAAATGAACTATAGAACAATACCAATAAGGTTTATAGATGCTGAAATATTTTTAAAATAACAATAGCTAGCACTTATGCAGAACTCAAGGCTGTAAAATTCTTTACAAATATTCTCTCATTCAAATCTTATAACAACCCTGTGAGGCAGGTATTCTCATTATCCCTATTTCACAGATGAGGAAACTAAGGGAGACACAGATTAAGTGACCCACCCAGAGTCACACAACTAATAAGAGTCTGAGACTACAGTGAGACTCTGGCTCTCCTCAGTTCAGGTCCAGTAGTCAATCCACCGTGTCATCTAGCTGCCTCTAATATTAGCAAAGAGCCTATACCAACACATACAACAAAGATTCATTTTGATTAAGGTGAACTTATACTAGAAATGCAAAGATGGTTCAACATTAGGAAAAATGTTAGTATAATTAATCATCTCAATAACAATAATAAAAATTGCATAATCATAAGGCTTCAACAAAATAAGGTGCTCATTCATTTATGTTAAAAACCACAAGCCACAGGAATGCAAAGATCTTTCAGCCAATCAACAAGCATTGATTAAATGCTTAATATGTGCCAGGAACTGCGTAGGCACTTTCTTTAATATGATTAAAAGTATTTTTAGAAGCATTTACAAACATGGCCTTTGTTCACATAGTTCCTTGGACTTTGGGTGCCCAGCCTTCCCTGCTTTTCATGGGGAATTTCTACTCATCTTTTAAAACTCATCTCAAATGTCACATCATCCACGAAGCTTTCCTTTCACCAGTTGAGAGTGACCCCTTTCCTCTTCCAGCCTCACAAAATAGTTTGTCCTATATCTCTCTGATGCACTGATTGGGCACAATTTTGCATTCTTGTTATCTACGTAACTAGTGTTGAGCTAATTGCCTCTTCCTCTTACCTCTAAGTTGCTACAGGAAACAAAATATTTCTGCCTACTGGGACCTGTGTAAGATGATGGGTTGAACCAGCTACTAGGGAAAGATTAAAGAAGGCAGAGAGGAGAAAGGGCTGTGGAAACAGAGGTGGTAACTAGGAGAAAAGAGGACTGAGAAATGAGGAGGAAAGGAAAGGTACTTCAATAGTAACTGTCCAGAGAATCTGGGTAGGCTCACTGGAAGCCCTGTACATCAATAAAATCACATCCCTGAACAAATCTATGTCTATATATAGCTTAATGTATATGTATGTGTAGGCATAAGTTGTTGATATGTATGTGTATGTCTGTATCTACCTCTCTGTAGCACCTGTTTGAAAAGGCTCTGCAGGAAATCAAATTAGGTCAATAATATACGCAAACCTTGAAGGCTACAGAATTAGCTGTTGTTTCCGCCATTATTGACCCGGAATAGAGAACACTATGGATGAGAAGACAAAATAAATCCCCACCCCCTAAAATCTCCACCTCACTTAATGGCATTTTTATTCCTTTGGGAGACTGGTTGCTGGGTGCGAGTGGGTTGCACTGGGGTCTAATAATCCCTCAGCCCTCTGGCAAAACACCCCATGAGTAGTTAGTTGCTCAGTATGATGTCAAAGAGAGACGCAATTGACTTAATTGGTTGGGGTCAAGAGACCCTCTTCTCATTATCTCCCCATGAGAGCTGCATTGCTCTCCTGCAAAGTTCCAAAGAGAATAGCAGATAGAGTTTGGCTTAAATAGTAGTGACTTTAACTGGTTCTGGGCCCTTTTTTCCCCAGGAAGGCTACCACTTTGATCCTTGCCACACACAGTTTTCTTAAAGTCTTTAATAGAAGGTATGAAGGAGTAAAGACACATATACATACTTACATATAAATAGAATGCTGTTAATGGCAAACCTGTTTTTAAATTATTAACAGAAAATTACCGCTCAAATAATGAATCATTGATCTGCAAACACAGCACTCATCAAGAATTCCATAACTGGGGTGGAACAACCAAGCCAAATTTGAAAGGGACCAGCCAGCATCATTCACTATCCTGCCAGCCCTCACCAGCCTCTTCCCTCTCCCTAGCTCTCCAGCAGCATCCTGGCCTAGATTTTCTCCCTCCCCCGATGGTTGCATCCTAGCTGAGCTCCACCACCAGTCATGATCCCCCCTGCTCTCCCTACCTTGCTCCCAGGACAAAAAGTCTTTGTTATGGCTCTACTCATCAAGCAACATCAAGAGAATATTTACTGGGCGGTTGTTGATGACAGTATCACCACCATGCTTTATGCATAGAACAAAATGTGCACCTATCCAAGACCTCAACAAAGCAATCTGATGCCTTTCATTCTCCAGCTAATAAGGAACAAGAATGGCTAAATTTCAATAAGGTCAAAAACACTTCTGGTGTTATTTGGAGGCAGATGATAAGCTCAAATGGATTAACAAGCAAATGTGCTGAAAAGTGAGGAAATGCGCCAGCACCTTTAGGAATGATGATCACACATTCCAGCAACTCTACTTTGTTTCCTTCTTCTGTTCAAGAAAAATTGCTTCTGTATCATTGTGAGCTCCATGCTTGCAAGTGAGAAGTCACAGCTCCAGTAAGGAGTGCCTCCCAGACATTGGGCCAGATTGCCTAGATTGAGACTAAAAGGGAGAAGATCTCCTAAAGTTTACCTGGGCTCTTTCTGCCTTCAGGAGGTATGCAGGCAGGGGCTCTACATGCTCCACGGCCCCTCTGGGCTAGTCCCAAGGCAAAAGGGTTACATATCGGGCTGAGAGAGACAAGATGAGCTTCTTGGGGCCGGCAGGTGGCAAAATTGTGGAGTGGAAAGTCTGTCTTTCCAAATTTCAGTATCCCCTTTTTTGTGTCTGTGAATTCCAAATTAGATAAGTGATGAACTATCCGGGGAGGAAACAGAACAATAGGTGCTTCCTAGCTGAGGGAAGGGATGTGTAAAGAGGAGACCACAGGGAGAGAGGGAGAGGTCACATTAAGACAAGGAAGGCAGTAAAGGAATGATTCTAGAAGACCAGAGGAGGAGGGGGAAGAGAAGACGCCTAGAAGTGAGTTCAGATCACAAGGAATGAGGAGGAAAGCTGGGACCTTAGAGGCTATGTGACTCAGGAGACCAGGTCAGGAAGGTTTCCACCATACTACCTGGAGAACCCACATGGGATGTCTAAAGCAAGCCCTTCTTGGGCTTGCAGGGGAACCATGACAGAATAACTATAGTGTGAAACGTAGTTGGAAGAATGGAAGCAAATAAGGTTCTGATACTTAAATCAGGGATAAAATAGAGAGAGAAACAAAGCATAAATCACTGTGATGGATATGTTGTGTGAGGGAAGGACCACAGAGATCCAGAAGCAAGGAAACAAGTAAAGCATCTCTTCAGTTCAATGAAGGAGGACTCATTAACCTATGCTATGTACCTGGGATTTGTCTGCCTACAAAGATCTGGCCCAAGATTTCTCACAATGTAGTTAAGTAACGGGTCAGGTTTGGTTTGGTTTGCATCCAAAATGGTTGTTTAAAGGCTCAGTGTGAGGCTCCAGATGACTCACCGGAAAGAAAGGTTTCTAAGGAGAATTAAGAGGCAGGGCCTATAGCCAAGGAGCAGATGCCCTCCTCTTCTTCCCCTTCCCACTGAAGCTCTTAGGTGGTTGCAGTGAAAGGAATGAGTTCACAAACCTCTTCTCTGCCTCCCTACCCCCTTCATCCAAGCGCCCACTCAACTCACTGAACCATGACATTTCAAGGAAGTGGGAAGAGGAAGGAAAAGTGAACAAAAATGTGTTGTTTTGAGAATTTACAGAAATCTCTTCCAGTTCTGTAAAGCCACTATTAAAAAGACATACTTCAGAACAGTAGTGTCAAACTCAAATAAAAGTGGGTCACTGACAGCCCCACGTTGACTCAGAAAACCACAAATTGACATTATCTGGGTTCTATTGTATTACTATTTATTTTGCTAATTATTTCTCTATTACATAGTAATCTGGTTCCTACCTTACTTGGGTATTTTCCACCCTGCAGAATGCCAGGGGCATCTAATCTGACCCCTGGGCTTCAGAGAATGAGACAAGCCTGTCATCTGACATGGTACACACTCCCCAGGTTTCCATCTGAGAAGCCTCATAACTCAATGCCATTTCTTCCTCCACAATATTCTCATTTCTATCCCTTTCTCCCTATTCACAAGGCCTTCATCACCTCTCATCTAGATTATTGCAACAGCCTCCTAAGAGACATTGGCTTCAAGTGTCATCCCTCTCCAATCCAGCCTTTAGACAGCTGCCAAAGTGACTTTGCTTAAACAGAGGTCTGCTTATGTCACTTTCTGTCAATAAACTCTATTGGTTCTCTATTACAGATGAAATAGAAACTTCTCTGTTTAGCATTTAAAGCCCTTCCCAACATAGCCTAGTTTCCCAAATTCCTTCCTGTATGCTATAGTCAAGCCCAATTGGCCTTCTCGGTATTCCTTATGACACTTCATTTCTCATCTTCATACTTTTGTACTCATTCATTCATTCATTCATTCAGTTGTGTCTGACTCTTCATGGCCCTATTTGGGATTTTCTTGGCAAAGATACTGGGGTGCTTTGCCATTTCCTTCTCCATCCCATTTTACAGAAGGGGAAGCTGAGGCAAACAGGGTGCAGTGACTTGCCCAGGGTTACACAGCTAGGAAGTGTCTGGGGTCAGATCTGAACTCAGGTCTTCCTGACTCCAGGCCTGGTGCTCTATCTACTGTAGTGCCACCTAGCTGTGACTTCTCATTGGCCATCCTCAATGTCAGAAATGCACTGGGTCTGTACCTATACCTTGCTGAATCCCCCTACTTCTTTTAAGATTCAACTCAAGCACCAGCCACTATATGAAGTCATTCCTAATATTCCCAACCACTAGTGCACTCCTTCCACAAACTATCTGTGATGTATTGTGTAAAACCTTATAGGTGTACATGTTATCTCCCTCAAATGGATGTATGCTCCTTGGATGTAGGTACTGATTCACTTTTGTCTTTGTATCTCAGAGGTTGGCACACAGTAGGCATTTAGTCAGTGCTTGCTGACTGATTTATTGTTTTGCACCAGGCTACAGGAGTAGAGGAAGGTGGAATTTAGTCCTCTCTCCTACAATCACACACACACACACACACACACACACACACACACACACACACACACACCTGCCTCACAGTTTCATTGTGCATCCGTCCCTAGATATGGTTAGTTATTGGAGACCAGAATAAATTGTAAAGCAAGGCAACAAAACATTTAAGACACATTTTCTATGCAGCAGGCCCTATGCTAAGTGCTGGGGATACCAATACAATTTTTAAAAGACCCAGGAGCTGAGGGAGTGTCCAGGGTGAGACAGCTTCTGCAGTGTCCTGGTATCAAAGTCTGGAATGTCAGAAGCAGAGCCTGGGGCCTTGGCATTTCATGACCTCTAACATCAAGGTCATGAGATCAGCCTTTTACCTCTTAGTATGCAACTGCCTGAGTGCTCGAGGTTTATATGTTTAAGATGTTCCTAAATTATTTCCATGATGCTTTTGTGTTAATATGTTACCTATTCACTCGTGGCCACACATCTAGTAGACATCTTCGAGTCAGGACCGAAGGAAGACAGAGGCCCTTCCAGTCATTAAATTTACATCATTTCTGCCCTGTGTGATGTCTAGAAAGCAGTGCCAAACAGGAAAAAGGTTTCCCCAACACAGTCCCAAGCAATGAATTGGCCTCTTGCTCTTTGAATTTACAGATGAAATGCATACACACCAACTCTCTCCTCACTTTGGTTCCAGGGGATGATATTGCTTGTCTGAGAGTGCAGCTTCACTGGGGAAAGTGAGGTAGGCCAGAGTATAGCAGAGATGCTGAGGGCTCTAACAAGCACAAAGCAGGGGGACAGAGAAGGTGTGGCACCATCATAAAAGGATCAAAGACTGAGAGTTTGGAAGGGACTTTTAGACTCCAGCCCTCTTATTTAACAGAGAAAGAAAGCAAGGCACAAAGAAGTCAAAGCATGTTGTTTGTCCTTTGCTTTTTGAAGAGGACCAATGACATCACAGGGTGATGTTTTGACTTGCATGGGAGTTGGATTGAAGTGAAACCAAGCTGCAGAGTCATCAGCCTCACACTCTCTTCCAGAGTCATCAAAGTCCAGTGGCAGGACAAAAGTCAAGACAACTGGCAATGGCCCAGGATGCAATGGGTGACCTTGATGTCTTTCATGACTGTCCAAGCTCTAAGTGCCCCATAGAGGCCGCTTCAGCTGCCTTCATGGCTGTTGGAGCAAACTGTTCTCATCTGTCCATTTTGCTGGAGAAAGTTTTTACACACTTGCAGCAAACATCACCATTACTCACCAGCAGGCTTGAGTCCTGTCAGTTGCCCTCAATCTGGTTTGGCCCATCTGCCAAGACAGTTTTACAGGGATGTGGCCACTGTGCATGCTACAGCTTCTTGGAGTCATAGGGGAGAGTGGGGTGATTGGTTGGACACCAAAGGCGGATGAATTTGGATACCGTGGCCCTGAAAAATCTCATCAAGCCCTCATACCAGACATGCTAGTCCTCCCCAAACACCCCACACACCTAATACAGTTATCAAATGACAGCAGTATGATGGGAACCAAGGTCCAATCTACTACCCCACACTGCCTCCTAAAGCAAAAGCTTTAGGAGAGAGGTGTTATGGGAATCTGAAGATCTTCCCTGCCCCTAGGCCCTTTGTTAAAGTGGCTACGTGACCCTGAGGACCCTTGGATATTTGAAAGTATACTCTGTTCCCTAATAGGCTGAATGTGGTCACGTGGA
>CM053582.1:55077484-55204552 GCA_028627135.1 Pseudochirops cupreus | reverse complement strand
TTTCCCCCTGAACTAGTTAAATGATATGCTTGATTAAAGTAAGATTGTTAACCCATTTTGAGTTGCTTTCCTTTAGAAAAGCAGATCTAAGAACCTGTGCTAGTAGCCGCCCTGGGTGTGCTGGGGTGCTTGCTGTTACAAGAGGTTGAGTCAGATCCCCAGGAATGCTCAGAAGACAAAGAGACAAGGAAAGGTGTCTGGTGATTTGCTCTCTGGGAAGGTATCCAGGGACAACACAGAGAATTTCCTAAGACTTGGCCAAATCTGATGACTGCTACACACCTTCTGACTGACATGGGTGCAGAAGATATGTTTAACATGGTGGAAAGAGCATTAGTGTTGGAGGCAAAGGACCTGGGTTCCAGTCCTTCCTCTGATGTTTACTATCTGGGTGACCTTAGGCAAGTATTGTTACCTTCCTGGACTCAGTTTTTTCATCTGAAAAATAAGGAGGTTGAACCAGACGGCCTCCATGCTCCCTTCCAACTGCAAGCCTGTGAGCCAGGATCCTGCCTGAAGATGCTTAGAGAGAAATCTTGGACAAGAAAGTGAAGCTATTAAAAGGCCATGTTGGGCTTTCATGGTAGTTTCCTATTGAAGATGGGCCTTCAGAACAAGGAGGGAAGAGCTGAGGAGGAAGCTGCTGTCCAAGAAGAGGATTCAGCTGCTTGAGTAATAGAAAGGGTCACAGACTTAGCAGTAGATGGGACATCAGAGGTTGGCCCCATAAGGCCTGCCTCTGAATATGATTTCTTTTTCTCAAAGTCTTGGATTGTGGCCAATCAGGAAGTCAACAAACACTTACTAAGCACCTACTGGGTGCCAGGAAGTATAATAAGCACCAGAGATACAGAAGCTCACAGTCTAATAGGGGAGACAACATTCAAACACCTATGTACAACTACATATATATATATATATATATATATATATATATATATATATATATACATATGTGTGTATGTATGTATTGTGTGTGTGTGTATATGATAAACTGGAGGCAGCCTCAGAGGGAAGGTTTTCAAGTACAAGGCTAAGAAAAGCATCTTGCAGAAGGTGACACTTTAGCTGAAATTTGAAGAAAGCCAGTGAAACTAGGAGTCAGAGATGATAATATTAATAATAATAGCTTAGGGGCGGCTAGGTGGCTCAGTGAATAGAGCACTGGCCCTGGAGTCAGGAGGACCTGAGTTCAAATCCAGTCTCAGACACTTAACACTTACTAGCCATTTGACCTTGGGCAAGTCACTTAATCTCAATTGCCCTACCTTCCCCCCTCCAAAAAAGCAAATAATAATAATAATAATAGCTTACATATGGTGCTTTAAGGTTGGCAAAGTTCTGTAAACTTATCTGATTTTATCCTCACAAACAACCCTGAGAGGCAGGTTTTATTATTTTCCCCATTCTATAGATGTGGAAAGTGAAGCAGGTAGAATTGAAGTGACTCACCCAGGGTCATACAATTAATGAGTGTGTAAGGCTGCACATGAATTCAAGTTTTTCTGACTCTAGGTTCAGTGTTCTCCCTATTGCACCATCTAGTTGAGGAAAGAAAGAATTCCAGGCATGGGGGATGGTCAGTACAAACGTGTAGGACCCCAGAGCTTGAGTGTCTTGTCTGTGTCACTAGATGGCAGAGTATGTGGAGAGGAGTAAGGTATAAGAAACTTGGACAGTGAGAAGAGGGGCAGGTTAAAAACAGCTTTGAACACCAATCAGAGGGTTTAGATTTGATCCCAAATGTAACAAGGAGCTGCTGGAGTGTGTTAAAATAGGGGAGTGATATGGTCAGACCCACATTTGAGGAAGAGCAGTTTAATAGTTGAGTGGAAGACAGATTGGAGCAGCGAGGGAGGCAGGGGCCCAAGCAGCAGGCTACTGCAGTAATCCAGGGGGCAGGTGAGGAGGTCCTGCACCAAGGCACTGGTGAGTGATGTCACAGGAGGAATGGAGGGTATCCAAAAGATGGTAAAAATGTTGAAACGCCAGGACTTGACAACAGGGAGTGAGCAAGAGTAAAGAATGGAGAAGGACATCAAGGATGTGAACCTGAGAGACTGGGAGGGTGATGGCACCTGAGACAATGATAGGGAAATTAGGAAGACGGTTGGGTTGGGGGGTAGGGAAGATGATGATTTCGGTTTTGGACTATTGAGTTTAAGATATCGATGGGCCATCTGGTTTGAGATGTGAGTCTAGAGGTCAGCAAAGAGCTTAGGGCTGGACTAATAGATCAGTAAATCATCTGAACAGAGATGTTCGATGAAATCCCCAGAGCTGAGGAGATCATGCAGTGAAATAGCAGAGAAGAGGGCCAAAAAAGAACCCAGGACAGAACCCCAGGGGAGCCCTACAGACAGATGGTGGCAGGTGGATAAAAATCTGGCAAAGGAGACTGAAAGATCAGACAGGTAGGAGAACCAGGAGAGAGCAGGAGTGGGGAACCTGGGGCCTTGAGGCCACATGTGGCCCTCTAGGTCCTCACGTGCAGCTCTTTGACTGAATCCAAACTGCACAGAACAAATCCCCTTAATAAAAGGATTTGTTGGGGGCAGTTAGGTGGTGCAGTGAATAGAGCACCAGCCCTGGAGTCAGGAAGACCTGAGTTCAAATCTGACCTCAGACACTTGACACACTTACTAGCCGTGTGACTTTGGGCAAGTCACTTAACCCCAACTGCCCTCCAAAAAACAAAAAAATAAATAAATGAAAGGATTTGTTCTATAACACTTGGACTCAATCAAAAGGCTGTACCTGAGGTCCTAGAAGGCCACATGTGGCCTCAAGGCTTTAGGTTCCCCTCCCTTGGTCTAGAGAAAAGAGAGTGTCAAGGAGATGGCAGTGGCCATCCTTGGTGTTAAAGGCTTTGAAAAAGTCAAGAAGGATAAGGATTGAGAAAAGGCCATTAGATTTGATAACTGAGAGATCATTGGTAAGTTGAAGAGAGAAGTTTCTGTTGAATCATGTGCTTGTAAGTTAAAAGAGGAAAGGAAGTGAAATGACCTATTGTGGATGGCCTTCTTAAGGAGTATGGTCACCTTAAGGCCACAGATTCCCCCACCCTGGACTCTGCGAGGTGCTGCCACTCCCAGGGCTCCTGTAGATTCAATTATCATTTCTATAGTGATGATTTTGAGATCTGTTTATCAAGCCCTTAACCTTTCTGCTGATCTCCAGGCTCATGTCTCAACTTGCCTGTTAAACATCTCAAAATAGATATCCCAGAGACTCTTTAACTCAACATGTCCAAAAGTGAACTCGTTATCTGCCCCCACTCCACCCTCTTGTCTTTCTAACCTCCTGATTACTGTTGAGGGCTCCAGGTCACCACCTTGCTGTCAGTCCTGAATCCTCACTTCCTCTCTCCCCCCCCCCATATCCAATGTAGTGGTAAGGCCTGTCAGATCGACCTTGCGAATGTCTCTCCTCTGACAATGTCACCATTCTAAGGCGAGTCCTTGTCACCTCACTCTTGATCTCTTGCAATAGTCTGCTAGTTTGTCTGCCTCCCTACCCTCACCCATCCTCCATCCTGCCAACAAAGCCATCTTCCTAAAGTTGAGGCCTGATCATGCCATTCGCCCAACTCTGTTAACTCTGGTGGCTCCCTAACACCTCCAGGATCAAATGCACAGCCCTCTATTTGGCGTTCATCTTTCCCCCTGTTACCTTTCCAGTTGTCTTATATACACCAACTCCTCTTACGCCCTCTTTAGTCAGTGACACTGGCCTCCTTGCTGTTCTTTGAACAGGACACTCCATTTCTCTACTCTGGACATTTCTGCTAGCTTCTCCCATGCCTGGACCACTCCCCCACCACATATCTGCCTCCTGGCTTCCCTATTTCTTTCAAATCCCTTCTAAAATGTCACCTTCTACAGGGAGCCTTTCCTAATCCCCATTAATTCTAATGCCTTCCCTCCTTTGTTGACTATTTCCACATATATATGTATTATAAACACACATATACACATATATGCACATATATACATATATGTGTATATGTGTGTGCACACACATGTAAGTACGCTGCTTGTATGTTGTCTACCAAATTACGCTGTGACCTCCCTGAGAACAATGACTGTCTTTTGCCTTTCTCTGGTTCCCCAGAGCTTAGCACAGCACTGGGACCATATTAGACATTTAATAAATATTATTAACTGACTGACTGACTAGCTAGTGGGTATTTTGAGGATACGAGAGACACAGGCATGTTGCTAGGTAGCAGGAAAACAGTCGGTAGCCAGTAGCCAGGGAGCAATGGAAGATTTGGGAGAGTGTAGAGATTCTAGAGGAGGTGAGTTGCTGGAGAAGCCTGCATAAAATGGATCACTTGGATCTGTTTTCACAAGGAGAATGGCTACCTCTCCATGACCGACAGGGGTAAAGGAGAAGAGGGTAGAAAAGAGAGAAGCAGGGAAGAAAAGAGAGTGATAGGGAAAGAGGGAGAGCCTAGAAGTGGCAATGGGGTCAAGGAGTAATCCAGCTCCTCTGCCATGACCGGTGAGGTGGATAACAAATGAGTATGAATGACCATACAACCAGTAACGGGAAAAGGGCCTGGTTAAGCTATGTCATCAGGAGGGAGCTAGGTCTCAGTGAATGCACAAAGATGTTATTTGAAAAGAAGGCAGATGGAGCAAGAAATGAAAAGGTTTTACATGAAATCCTGTTTGTTACTCATGGAACAGGCATTCCAGAGAGCACAGTGGAAGGCTTGGGTAGTTTTCACATGGGAAGGTTGAGAACTTTGGGTTGAGGGGGATGAGACAAAGGAAGTGGTCAGTGGAAGGCCATGATCAAAGTTTGAATAACGGCAATCAGAGACTCAGAATCACTGGCATGGGGTAAGTGTGATGGGGTGGAAGCATGTTAATCATTGAGGAATGAGTTCAGGTACATTCCAGTTGTCCACAGGAGTTCACTTGTTGGAGGAATTGTTCCAGGCCGTCGTAGCTGGGGGGGGGGGAGGGGGGAAGAAGAGGCAGGCCCTATGAAGCTAAAGAGGGCTGAAGAGGGCACTCTGGAGAGACTCTAGGTGGATCAACCTTTGGATTTCAAATTTGGCTTCCAACTCCTCTTTTGCCTCCGTTGTCCCTCTTCCCTCACTCCCAGTGGCACCACCCTGGTCACTGGCTTAATCAATACCTCAGAGGTCAGCACCATTCAATATAACAGTATATCTGGCTTCACTAAAGAGACAGCCTCCTGATTCACAGAAAGTGTAAAAAAGGCTTTGCTTGCTCATTCATCACTGAAAATTTTTTTTTCTTGGTAAACAAACTAGCACTCTAAAGCAATGTTACAGAGACAGTCATATCCTTTGACCTCATCATTCCATTCTAAGGAATATATCCTGAAAGTATTATCAGAAATAAGCAAAAAAGTTATCTGGACCAAGCTTTTCATAGTATCACAATTTGTGATCTGAAAATCTGGAAAGTAACCAAAATGTTCAATGGCAGGGGAATAGTAAAAGAAATTGTGGTATTCCATCATAAATAAATTCCATTGTAATATAATGCCATACTATAATTAAGGCCAGTAAGTAGAAGGGATAAAAAGAAATCTGGAAAGACTTTTCTGGAAAAAATGCAAAGGGAAAAAAGTAGAACCAGGATAACAGGGTCCACACTATGACCATAGGTCATTCTATATGGTAACTAACATTTATACACTTGACATAATGATGTCATTGTGGTTCACTATTATCATTCCCATTATACAGATAAAGAAATTAAGGGTTCAGTTCAGAAAGGTTCAGTGACTTGTTCACAGTCACACAGCTAATGTGTCAAAAATGAGATTCAAATTCAGGTATCTCCTGACTCCCAATCCAGTACTCTAACCAATTCTCCATGCTGGATGTCACATGGAGGGTGAAGTCCTTTTTTAACATACCAAATACCTGAGTGTCCACTGTATACATGCCTGGTTTCTCCCACAGGAATCCGACTAGGAATGAAAGCTAAAATACCTACCAAAAGTCTTTTCCCTAAGGAAAGAATAAAAGCCACTTATAAAATACAGCACAAAAAGTAGAATGGAAGAGGAATGTTGTATAAAATATTCTCAGAGACTGGTGTAAAAAATCATCCCTATTCCTTCTCACGGACCCCACCTGCCACTATCCATGAAGCCATAAAGAATAGTTATTCCATTCACTAGCTGCCAAACTGTCAACATCTTGGGGCAAGGTTACTCCTCTTTCCTTCTCTAAGCCTTCAGGAAAGAAAGAAAGAGCTTCCTTCAAGGCTCAATTCATAGGTCGCTTCCCGCTCCCCCTGGTTGTTAGAACTTGCTCACTTCCCAAATAATCGTACACCTGCTTCTCAGATTACAGGAAAACATGGGCCTCCTGCGGGTAAGCATTTCTCTGTAGCCCCTTCTCCATAGTAGGGCCCACTGGATTGGATTGAATTGCACGATTTTCAGGAGCTAGGCCTTCTGGGGATGTGTGGCCATCGTTTGCTCTTCATATCAGGGAAATGCAGAAACAAGTTCCTAAGGAAAGTGCACTGGATCTGGAGTCTACGGAGCTGGATTGGAAGTCTGGCTCTGACGTTTGGGGACAGCATCTGCTTCCTCATCCAGAAAATGAGAAGCGTTGGATAGCTGACTTCCGGCTCTAATTGGAGGAGCTGCCACAACGATCCCCAGTCTGGCGTTGGCACCCTGTGTAGGGATCAGAAAGTTCCAGCTTTGCTCCAGCATAGAGAAAGCATGGCCTGTGGGACAGTCAGTGATGGTTCCGCACCAAGTTCCGGTCTATGGTGAAGCCAAAGAAAATAACCAAACCTGTGCCTCTTTTGTTCCAGTTATATTCAATGAGCCTTCCCTTTGACTCAAACTAGGTCAGTTCAAAGTCTGAGCATTTAATTTCTTCTTCCCCAGCAATTAACATAACTTATTAATAAGGCTTGTATTTGAAAAGGGTTTAACAAAATGTCAACTGCATCCCTACTCCATCAAGATAAGGGCTATATTTAGCTGGTTCTAATTAAAAATAGCTCAAATGCTGGTTGGTAAGGGGAAGGAAAAGCTGTTCGATCCATGTTGCCTTTCAAAAAACTTTGACATTTTTATTCCTTTGGTGCAAATGAATGCCTTGAATTAATAAGGTTTCATTCTGTCTGCAATACACCAAGTATCTGGAGTGGGTTATTGATCCTTATAAACGTGGCAAATTGGCTGGCCTCCTGGGCAGTAAATTTGGGCCACACAAAAGGGCCCTGGTCACTTGTGTTCTTATTTAATGGTACCCTTCCCCAACAATCCAATTGCCCATGGATGCTCTGGTCGTCAGGCAAGATGGTGACTACTGAAATAAATGGGTAGCAGTATGTCAGTCAGTCTGATTCATGACCACTGCCACTGGCCCAGATCTATACAGTGAGCAGATAAAGGTCTCAGTCAATCAGAGAGATGGGGTGGGCAGCAGGGAGATCTAGCCTACTCCTTCCTGCCCCCACCCAGGGCTGGCTTCACAATTCAGAGGTGGTAAAAACATGTGATTGTGCCTGATGTTTTCTATACCCCTCACTCCACAACCCTGCCGTATAAGGTGAGAAGATGGTGTGTGGCAGATTTTTCCAGTCTTCAAGTCACTGATAACCCTGGCCACAGGAAGTGCCTCTGCCTGAGGAAATGGAACTTCCCTCCCCCCATTTCTACCCTCAGGTCTCTGCTAGATCAGAAGAGAAGGGCCTTGCTGACGATGAAAAGGTCTTTGTCTCTTCTACTGTGGTACACCTGGAAGGGGGCCCCAGGGAGATCTCCCAAGGCAGAAAGTAGTAGGGGCCAGTAGAGGAGCTCAGGGCCCCCCTTAGCATGCTATGGGGCATGAATGGAAGAATTTTCCCAACTCCAGAGGAGACAAATCTTGGAAATCACTCTGATTATCATTCCTTTTGCAAGAGGGATTTTATTGGTAGCATTTGGGCACTAGGAAATTGGCACTTTTGCCCCACTTCATGCCTAGGTAGTGCTGGGCTAATCCTTGGAACATTTCACTCCACAAATCAGAGTAGGGCAAAGGGGAAAGTCTCAGCTTAGCCAGGAACAGAAAAATGTCCCTCTCCCAGCCAGTCAGTCAGTGACCCTTTTGGACCAATAGTTTCCTGACTGGTGAACAGATGGTATTTCTATAAAGCTGAATGAAAGGGATATGGCTCAGACCCACTTCTCATCCAGAGGAGCACAGATATGACTGGGATAAGCTCTGGTTCTCAGGACAGATCTGCATTTGGGGAATCCCAGCAATAGTAATAATAATGTTCAAAAGTTCTTAAACCTTCCCAGTTACCAGAAAAAGGTGCCCTTAAGGCAAGGGGATTTTTGACTGATGTTTTTTTGGCTTGTACCCTGCTGGCAGCCTGCTGAAAACTATGAATCTCTTCTCAGAATAATATTTATATTATTCTATCACAATATGAGCATGGAATTCGTTCTCTTTTCCCCTAAGCCTTCCTTTCCCCCACCTTCTCTATTAATGCCAAGATCAACGCCATCCTCCCAGTCCTTCAAGCTCACAATCAAGACGGCATTCTGGACTCCTCACTATCTCTTGCACTGCTCCCCCTTCCATCCCATCTGCTGCCAAGGTCTGCTGATTTCACCTCTACAACATCTACCAAAATACATCCCCTTCTCTTCTCTGACACTGCCACTCCTCTACCGCAGGTCTCATCACCTCCCACCTGGACCATTACAATAGCCTGCTGGGGAGCCCAGTGGGAGAGGGGGGAGGACCTACCTGTCTCAGGTCTCTCCCCACTCCCATTCTGTCACCAAAGCAATTTTCCTAAAATACAGGTCCAATCATGTTACATGTCTCCCGCCCAGTCAATAAACTCTAATGACTTCCTATTGCCTCCAGGACTAAATACAAAATTCATTCAAAGGCCTTCATACCATAGCCCCCACCCACCTTTCCAGTCTTTTTACACCTTACTCCCTGACCCATATTCTTTTATCTAGTGACACTGGCTCCTGACTGTTCCCGGAGTAAGACATTCCATCTGTTGGCTCTGACTCTGGCTGTGACCCTAGAGAGCAGCTCTGATTTTTGGATCCTTAATTCCCTTCCACAATCTACCATGACCCTAATATACCAACAAAGTGCTGTATGGCCCCTAGCTCAATACTTGGGTGAGTGTGTGAGCTCGCCAGTGTGGGTACACAGACTGGTACAATGAATCTCACCCAATATCTGAGGGCAAAAATGCAAAGAGGTTGGGGCAGCTAGGTGGCACAGTGAATAGAGCACCAGGCCCTGGAGTCGGGAGGACCTGAGTTCAAATCCAGCCTCAGACACTTAACACTTATTAGCTGTGTGACCTTGGGCAAGTCACTTAACCCCAACTGCCCTGCCCTTACCCCTCCAAAAAGCAAAAAAAAAAAAATGCAATGAGGCAGGAAAGCAGCATGGCTAGAGTACCGGCCTTAAAGTCACAAAGACTGACCAGGGTTCAAATCCTGCCTCCTATACTTACTAGTTGTATGTGACCCAGTGCAAATCTCTTGACCTCTCTGGACTTCAGTTTGCTCAAAGGATTATTGCATGGCTTACATGCTAACTTGGTCAACTTTAAAGCATGATATAAATAGAGGTTATTCCTACTAAGGCTTCCCCCTGCTTAGAACAGGGGTAGAGAACCTGCAGCCTTGAGGCCACATGTGGCCCTCTAGGTCCTCAAGTATGGCCCTTAGACTGAATCCAAACTTCACAGAACAAATCCCCTCAATATAAGGATTTGTTCCATAGAACTTGGACTCTATCAAAAGGCCGTACCCAAGGACTGAGAGGGCCACATGTGATCTCAGGGCCACAGGTTCCCCACTCCTGGCCTAGAAGATCAAGTCTTAACTTCTTAGCAAAACTTTTTCAAGTGTTTCAAGCCTTCTCTGTCCTTACCGTCCTTCCAGTCCATCCTGCTCGTTCTCACCTCCAAGACTTTTCTCCCATCATGTACTGCTCGCCAACCCTACCCATCCTTCCAAACTATCTGTCCTTTGGGATTCAATTTGAGCCCTACTTCCTCCAGGAAGCTTTCCTGAATTTGTTTCACATCGATCCATGACTATCACTTCAGCAAAATATGGTTCAAAAGTTTCAGATTCGAGCTCACACACAGCATAGTAGTCATGCTTTTACTTGGGGGCACTTTGCATTTCAATACTGGCCACTGGACAGAGTGAGAATTAGGAGGCTCTGTTATTTACTACCTGTGTTACCTTGGACAAGTCACTTTCCCTCACTGGGCTTGTTTTCTCCTACTTGAAATGAAATGAGGTGATTGAAATCTAAGGTCTCCTCCAGCTCTAAATCTCTGATCTGGTCCAGTCCACAATGACCACTCCCTGCTTTGACCTCTTACATTATTTATTAAAAGACAGCACAGACTAGGAGATGGGGTGCTGAGCTTGCGATTGAGAAACTAGAGTTGAAATCTTATCTCAGGCTGTAGCTCAGTGACCAGGAACAAGCTATCTAACCTCTCTGACCTTTCAAAGTCTTAGCTTAGCTCCTGTCTCTGCAAAGTGGAAGAAGAAGGGAGTGTGGTGAGGCTCAAATTCATTAACATCAGCAAAGCACTTTTCTATAACTGAAACGCCATTGAAACATCAATTACTGTTATTGCTAACGTACTTATCCATAGGCCTTCAAGTGTGGCTTAATCGGTCCCGTGTGAGCTTGAGGGACCCTGCAGTGGGAACACAAAGGCCAGCAAAGAGCACTCCCAAATGGGGTGACATCTGCACTGCTGCCCCCCAGTGGGAGGATGCTTTCTATGAGCAGCCGCTTCCCCAGGCCTCAGGCAGCACATCTGTGGGCCACAGGAGCAGGAGGAATGGAGAACACAGTGCTTTCAGGAGAAGCTTCGTCTCCCCAAGCCAGAGTCATTCCTTGGTGCTATCATCATCACGGCAGCACCACAATGCCCATCAAGACCTTGAGCCTGGTAAAGACCTAAGGGCTTTGGTTTCCCACCTTGGATGAATGAATGAATGAATGAATGAATGAATGAATGAATTAACGAAAAAGCATTTAAGTGCTGAGCACTAGGCTAAGCAATGGGCACATGGATAGAAAAAGTCAGCCTTAGCAAGGTGAAGCCCCTTCCGTCATCCCCGCTCTCTCGTTTACCTTCAAGCTCTCCCTGTCTACCAGCTCATTCCCTACTGCTTACAAACATACTCTTGCCTCTCCCATCCTGAGAAATCTCTCACTTGATCCTTGTATCCCCACTATCATCCCATTTCTCTTCTGTAGCCATAGGTGCCTCCACTCTCTCTCCTCCCACTTTCTTCTTACCCCATCATGATCCAGTTGAAAGTACTCTCTCCAAAGTTCCTGATGATCTTAGTGTCCTCATTCTCCTTGGCTTCTCTGCAGCCTTTGATCATTTTCTCCTCCTTGATTTGCTCTTCTTTCTAGGTTTTCGGGACAGCCCTCTCTCTCCAGGCTCCCCTCCTCCCTCTCTGACTGCTTCCCCCCCCCCAATCTCCTTTGCTGGCTCCTCCTCCAGATCACGCCCTCTAAGTGTAGGGTCCCTCAGGGCTCTGTCCTGGGCCCTCTGTTCTTCTCCTTCTATATAACTGCACTTGGGGATCTCCTCAGTTCCCATGGATTTAATGACCACCTTTATGCTGATGATTCTCAACTCTCCTTTTCCTGCCCTGATTTCTCTGCTGACCCCCAGTATCACATCTTTTACCACCTTTCAAACATCTCAAACTGGATGTCCGGTAGACAGCTTAAACTCAATATGTCCAAAGCTAAACTCATTTTCTTTTCCCCTAAACATCCCCCTTCCTACTTCCCTATTATTCCCAGTCCCTCAGGATCCCAAGCTAGGAGCCATCCTGGACTCTTGAGTATCTCTCACCCCACCCTCCCCCATATCCAAGTGTTACCAACACCTGTCTATCTCACTTTAGTGATACTTCTCAAACATCTCTCATCTTCTCTCCTCTGACCCTGCCCCCACCCTGGTTCAGGCCCTTATTACCTCACACCTGGACAATCGCAATGGCTGCCAGGGCTCTGCCTGCCTCAAGTCCCCTCTGCCTCCATTCCAGTCCCCAAAGGCATTGTCCTAAAATACAGGTCCAATCAGGTCACCCCCCTGCTCAGTAACCTCCGGAGGTTCCCCATCACCTCTAGAATCAAATATAAAGTGCTCTGTTTGGCATTCAAAGCCCTTTATAACCTAGCCCCTTCCTACCTTTCCAGTCTCTCCAACACAGCCTCTTTGATCCAGTGATGCTAGCCTTCTGATTGTTCCACGAACAAGGAACTCCATCTCTCAGCTCTGGACATTTTCTCAGCTGTCTCCCAGGCCTAGAACACTCTCTCTCTTCCACTCTGCCTCCTGACCTCCCTGACTTCCTTTCTGTCCCAACTCAAATCTCATCAGCCTTCCCTCTGTTCATTATTTCCTATTTAACCTGGCTCTTGCTTGCTGTGTATATATTCAGTTGCAAATTGCCCCCCCACTAGACTGTAAGCTCCTTTGTATCCCTAGTGCTTAGCACAGTGCCTGGCACGTAGTAGGCACTTAATGAATGTCTACTCAATTTAAAAAGCAGAACAGTCTCTGTTCCCCAATAATTATACTCTAATTGTGAGAGTCAACAAACACACACAAAAATTCAGCATTTGCTAAGCTATGAAGTCCCAGAAGTCCTAAGGGTTGCAAAGCAAGGCAGATGGCAAGGCCCAAGGGTCCTTAGGGGATACAGAGGCAGGGCAGATGGTGAGTCCCTGAGGACCTTAGGAGGCAGCGCCAGGGCAGATGGTAAGACCTGGTGGTCCTCCATTTCACTGGAAGGAATAGAGTTGGTGACTCTCCTCTCACCCAAGCTGTGTGAGCAGTCAAGTAGCCCAGATGGGGTCTGGGCAGCCTGGAATAAGAAAGAGGAGGAAAGGGCTGAAGTGGGGATGAGAGAGGAAGGCATCCTACCTGGCTGGCTCAGATGAGGATTCAAAGGCTTAGTCAGATCAGAAAATAGCAGAGGCTAAAAGCTCCCCCCCACAACTCCAATTGACTTCAAAGGCTATTGTTTTGTTAGCTACCCAGGGAATCACAGAAACCCCCTTCCTTTGAAAAACCTTGATGTTCTGAGTGGAAAAACTGCTCAGTGTTAGAGTCTCTGTGGAACATTGGTTATAGAAAGAAAAAAATAGTAGTTGGGAAGAGAAGAGAAAGTTCAAGAAAAGTCAATAAATTCAGCAAGAGCTCCAAAGCTGTCGGTCGATGTGCCTCAGAAACTGGCCATTGATGCAGACAGAAAGATTCTCCAGTGCACTATCGGAAACCTGAGTCTGCCATCCAGAAAGGACAAAAACCATACAGGATGAATTTCACTGGAGCAATAAACTTCAGAGAAAAAATGACTCCTGAAAACCGCCATCTTTGTAAGGCATGTTCTAGCCTCTCTACCATGGATCCATGGTCTACCACCCCCTTCACAACCTGATTCAAAGCTGGGAGTGGCCCGAAGTGGAATGGGCCATTCTCAGAGACAGTGAGCAGCCCCTCATTGAGGGCCTTCAAGCTGAGACTTGATGACTGCTTGCAAGGTATGTTTTGGGAAGGATTCTTGTTTGGATCTGCATTGGCTTGGATGGTCCCTGAGGGCCCTTGAAAATCTGTGATTCTATGACCCAGGTACAAATGCCCCCCTCAGCTAGCTCAATATAACCTTTGGCACATTACCTCATGTCTCTGGGTCTCAGTGTCCTCATCTATAAAATAGGGAATTAGACTAGACAGCCTCTGAGTTTCCTTCTACCTTGAAATCTCTGGTCCTAGATCTTCTCTAAGTAACCCAATTTAACTCTAATCCTGCCTTTACTATTTCCCATGCACTTGGAGAAGTAGTATGGTATATTGGCTGAGCTCCAGAAGCCCTGCCTTGGAACCCTGCAGCAGACACTTACTAGCTACAGCCAAGGCAAATCAGAGGGTGGGAAATTTTGAGCTAGTGCATCTAGTTCATCCCCCCCAGAGTAGGGTATGTGATCTGCCTGAGCCCACACAGCAGGCAGAGTTAGGATTCAAATCCAGCCTCTCTGATCCTCAATTCCTCATCTTTAAAACAGGGAGAATTCTAAGTTACCTCTCAGGGTTGTTGGTGGGTCCAACTAAAATGAGAAATACTAAGTGCTTGGTAAACCTTAAAGGACTCCATCAATGTGGCCTGTTAGCATTCATGTACTTGGTGGAAGCCAAGTCTCATCACACTCATGTGTGTTTTTGTGTGTTGTGTTCGAAGCCTCCTTGAGTCCTGTGAATTTGCTGGTCTCTGCAGTGATATTGCTACCTCCTTAGGATCAGGAGTGATTACTTTTGAAAATCCTCCCATAGTGCCCAGCACAGTGTTGAACACTCAGGAGGGCTGCTGCACCCTCGAGTCTCTCCCTGCAATCCTGCAGCCAATGGCCTTTGGGTGAGTGAGAGCACAGTGCAAGCAGGACTCCAAATCCAACCTTTCCATTGCACTCCTGGAAATCTTTAGCCAAATGCACTGTTTCCATGGCAGTGACAGATAATTTCAGAGCAAGATGACATCAGGGTAGCAGAGATCCTTTGGGAAGCCAGGACAAAATCACTGATCTTCCAGATGATTTGTCTAGCAGACAGCCAAGCCAAAAAGTGTCGTGATCTGGGCATAGAGCTTTTATTTCCAGTCTCTCCCCCGCATCCTTCTCCCCAGCCTGAATTTTATACCATTGACTTGGAGCTAAACCTGTCCAGCATGGACCCATACCTCTGCATGCACCAGTGTCCTCTGCAGATACTAACCAAGGACACTGGGACTCACATCCCCTGAGGCAAAGTGCCAACAACTCATGTGTGAGCTCCTAGGGCCAATACAAGAGGAGAGTTTGCCTGACTGTATTTGTCATTTACTCCCACTGACTGCTTCCCCTCCTTCCTTACAGGGTTTAAGACACAAAAGGGAAAGAACTTTATGCAACAAAATTGTCTGGCAGAGCAAATATAATTCTGATACTTTATGCTTCAGCCCTCTCTCCTTCCCCATTTCTGCTGCCCAAGACCTTGGGTGGTTCATCCCTGAGTTACTGGGCTATCCTCGGAACCAATAGGTACTTTGCATTGTTTATCCAGTGGTGAGAATAAGTTTCTTCTGAACCTTCATGTGGTCTCACAGAATCCCAGAATTTGAAGAAAATGAGGAGACCATGTAATTCAAACCCATTGGATCATCAATTTCAGGCTGGGAGGGTCATAGAAGGCAATCTCACTGACTCACATCTACCCCTACCCCAACTCTCTGTTCTCTTTCTGTTCCAATGCTGCCAGAAGAATCTCCATAAAATGCTGCCTTCATCATATTCCTCTCCCTGGTCAAGAGTCTGGTTGGGCACTGAGAATATTCCCCAAAGAAGTTTAGGACATAAAGCAAACTCCACACAACCCAAACATTCATAGCAGCCTCTTTATGTGGGAGCGAGGAGACATAAAGTGGCTGCCTGTCAATTGGAGAAAGACTGAAAAAAGTGGGCCATAAATGGAATGGGCTATCACAAACGATGAATACAAGGAATTCAGAGAAATAAGGGAAGAACTGTATGAACTGATGGAGAAAAATAAGCAAGACCAGAAGAATAATATAATAGAATACAAAGTTCACTAAAAGGAAGCCAAACATTGAATAATCAAAAAACCAGCAATGGTCTGGGAGAAGAGAAAATGAAACAGATCACTCCTCTAAGCAGACAAGCATGTGTGCATATGTGCATTGCACACATGTGTGGATGTGAGAGAGGTGTGAATTTCATATGCAGGTGTGTATACATTTGTGAGTGTGCACGTGCCTGTATTTGGACATGTGTATGGCAGGGTATGTGTGTATGTGTGGGGGTGAATTTGTGTTCATATGCATGGATGGGGTATGTGTAGCAGGGAGAGTTATAAAGACAGAATGTTGTGTATAATGTTCACGGCAGACTTTGTGATCTTGGCCAAGACCCTTCCTCTGTAATTGGAGGAGCTTTGCCTCGACGTATTCTAGGTTAAATTGCAGCTTTGACATACTGAAGTTCTAGGATCCTCAGTGACAATCATGCGCCATCACTGGTTAGGACCATGTGCCACTGGGGCCAATGTCACGAATATGCATATAGCTATTGTGCTTTGTTATTGAGTCATTTCAGACTCTTCCTGACCCCATTTGGGGTTTTCTTGGCCAGGATATTAGAGTGGTTTGCCATTGCCTTCTCCAACTCATTTTACAGACGAGGAAACTGAGGCAAGCAGAATTAAGTGATTTGTCCAGGGTCCCACAACTAGCAAGTGTCTGAGGCCAGATTTGATCTCAGATCTTCCCAGCTCCAGGCCAGTGTGCCAAATAGCTACTGTGCACTATACCATTCATTACAGCCAGGAAAAAAGCTGAATGGGCAGCCTCAAGAAAAGCGTGCCATCCCAACCAAACCTGGGAAGTGGCAGCAATGTGCAGTGGATTCAAACTCAAAGGCCACAGGTTCAAATCTTGGCACCTCCTCTAACCTGGGTGACCCTGGAAAAGACTCTTGACCTCTCCAGGCAGATGTGAGTCAGTGAGATTGCCTTCTATGACCCTCCCAGCCTGAAATTGATGATCCAATGGGTTTGAATTACATGGTCTCCTCATTTTCTTCAAATTCTGGGATTCTGTGAGACCACATGAAGGTTCAGAAGAAACTTATTCTCACCACTGGATAAACAATGCAAAGTACCTATTGTCTTACTGGAAGGTAACATTACCTTCATCTACAAGAGGCAACCAATCAGGAGACCTACCAGAGAATGTAAAAAACATCTGCATGGATTTTGAGCTGGAAATTTCCTGAGAGGGCATCTATTCTAGCCTCTTCATTTAGAGGGGAAGTAATTGAGACCCCAAGAGAGGGAGATGCCATATCAGGTCACCTATGTTATAAAGAGAAGAGTGAACTTTTAACCTAGGTCTTCATATTCCAAATCCATCACTCTTGGTACTCTACTATACTTCTAATACCCTAGATGAGGGAGCAAGTCTATAGGTAGGGAAGTGACTTGCCCAGGGTCACCCAGGTCACAAGTGGCAGAGTGGAGATTCCATGTGCAGTGGATTCAAACTCAGAGGCCACAGGTTGAAATCTTGGCTCCTCTTTTAACCTGGCTGACCTTGGATAAGACTCTTGACCTCTCTAGGAAGATGGGACCAAAAGCCAGCTCTTCCAGCCTCCCTTGCACACTCCATTGTCTTTATCCCTCCAACATGTTTCCACAATCTGGACCTCAGCTTCTCAAACTGCTGAATTCACTTCAGGTGCCCTTTGAACCTTCTGACTCACACCAGTTCCCAACGTTAACCCTTCACTCTCTGCCCTGGGTCTTGACCATCACACTAGAGTCAAGCCTTTGGCTGGAGGGTTCATTTGGTCTTTCATTTTGAGGATTTTCATGCATTAAGACAGCCTTTGCATTGAGTCCCAGGTGAAGCTGACTTATGACTGAAAGCCAGATACATTGGATCCATTCACAGATGGCCCTGCTGGGAATTGTCTACATGGAATGACCAGGGCTTTATCCTCTTTCCGAATCACAGAGAGAAGGAACTGGGAGCCAGGAGTCCCAGTCTTTGATGAGCCATTTCACTCTTGGGGCCAAAGGCTAGCTTGACACATTTCCCAATTTTGCCAAGGGTTGGCCCTGGTCTATTTGTCTCATATGTTTCCGTGCAATTCAGCTCACATTTCCTGAAACCTACTATGTGCAAAGTAGAGCACCAGATTCCAAGATCACAGAGATGAATTTCAGAAATACCATTTTGCAACTATCATTTCCATTCAGCATCTCAGTTCTTGCAGCCTAAGTATCAAAAGAGGTTTTCATTTTCAGTAATCTGACAGCTCCAGTCTGCAAAAGCTAAATAGGAGAGACCTAAAATCCTCAGAGAAATGAAAGGATAGCAAATAAACCCCAGTGAATTCGATACGGTACAGAGAAGAACAGATTAAGCGGGAATGGGTAAACCAGGGGCTGAACGTTTGTTACCATGAGAACAAGCTTTGCCCTGGCTGCCTTAAAAGCTGCATTCTATGGTATGGGGTCAGATAAAGGATGCCCCCCCCCCCCCAGCCACATAGCTTATTACTGACTATAAATGGGATCCTAGCCGTCAGGTTTGCCTCTTTTCAATCTTCCCAATGGAGGCAAGGCAGGAGAAAGATGGTTGGCTCTGGAGTCCAGGTCCTGAGGAAGTGCTAAAGCCACTGATCCTTTTGGCCTCAGCCTCATGAGTGAAATGAGGGGCTACATCCTCCTTCCAGCTACAAATCTATGGCCTCAGCCCTTGGAGCCAGGCAATTTTGGGCTGTGGGAATCTCTCTCCTTGCTCCCTTAATTCTGAAGTCAGCCCCCATTCTCCAGAACAGCTCCCATTTTGAGCTTTACTGCATCTTGCCCTCCGGCCTGCACTTGGTTTCATGAACCACCTTAGAGAATGCAAACCTGGCAGGTCAGGCTTCTTTCAGTTCTTCCACTGCATCCCTAACATGCAACACAATGCTAGGCACAGAGTAGGAACACAATCAAAACTTGCTGGATTGAATTGAATTGAGCCATATCCATAATCCTAATCCATAAGCCTCACTTCTGTCAACCCTGAATAGTGAGCATCCATGTAATTAGAGCAGGTAACACAAAGGATTACTGTTTACATACTGGCATTTTAAGGGAACATTCATACTCACACAAATTCAGGGGGCATATTTATGCAAAACAAGAAACAAGTGTGACTCCCCAGAGTACAACGGAGATTGGTCTTTCTACTGGCACAGAACACAGTCTACAACTGAGTAGGTAGGTCTTAGGGAGTTCCTGGAGGCAGGGGGGAAAGCAATTTACCCCCCAGGATCATACAATGAGTGAGTATCAGAGGGGAATCTTCTGAGCTCCAAAGTGAGCACTATATTCACCAGACCACATAGTTCCTCTCTCCCCAGAATTAGCAGGAAGAGAACACAGCAGACTGCCTGCCATTTCTCGAAATCCACTTTGGATTTGGCCAGCTCTTGTCTTAGGAGAGCTAATGGATGGGGGGCCGGGTCCACATGCACATGGTGAAAGGGAGAAATGAGCCAATTAGTGGCAGTGCCAGCAAAAACCCCACTCTCTCCCAATTACCTGCAGAGTTCATGGCAAAGAAGCTGGGGGCCTGAATTACCTTGGGTAATTTCTGCCTTTCTCTACTTCCTTTCTTGTGGCAAATAATTAGGGTTCATTAATTCCCCAACTAAAAAACCAGAGAGTTAATGTTCAATTGAGGGGTCCTGCTCTTCCACCTGTTCAACCGCCTTGTGACAAATAGCATTCAAGTAAAACTAGGTCAGCCTGGCAGCAGGCTTACTCCTTTGTTTGGGCTATTTTTCAGTTGCCTTCTTTGTAAGTCATTTTCTATATAATGCAATCCTCTTCCATGACTCCCCCCCGCCCCAGTAGTAGCGTATTGCCAATAGCGACTTATTATAAGCAGATTTTCAATGTGTACATTATGAGGCACTTAAAGCCTGTAGGCCCTTCATTCTTCTCTCCCCTAAATGGAGGCTTTCAGGCCATCTGAGTCTTTGGCTCAGCAGCGTTCAGGATTCTGCCCACTGCCCGTTTGTCCAGGCAGAGCCTTCTGTTTGCCTTATGCCAATCCAAATGTCCACAGCCACCCCCTTTGTTAGTCTATCCCACGAATGAGAGACAAGTTGTGTAAATGGCACGGGTATTTGCAAATAGAAGAACAAAATTGACAGGACATCCTGGGCAAATATCACTGATTGGTGATTGGCTGGAATGAAATGACTTGGTGGTATAACATGCCATCCGTGGTTTCCAGAGTTAAGAGATGATGTTGTCACCTTAACATTAGAGGTGGGGCTGAGGGAGGGAGGCCTCGAAAGTTTCCAAATGGCTGCTCAGGCACCTTTGGTCCTTTCAAAGAGGAACCGTGAAGCCTCTTACAAGTGCTGGCTTCCTCCCAAGTATGGTTCAGGTGAAGCTTTTCCTGATACTTCCCTCCCCTGACCAAGTTATCAGTACTATCTCCCCCTTTTAACTGCTCAGTATGCAATGTACTTTTACTGACCTATAAAAACTTGTACATGTTGATTTGTCTCCATCACTCTGGCCCCAGCCTGAAGTAGAATGCAAGCTCCCTGAGGTCAGGGCCTCTTTCATTCCCTAGCACTCATAGTGGGCACTACATAAATATTTGTTTGATTGAACTGAACTCCTGACGAAGCCCATTTTACACAAAATTGGTTTCTGTCATTGGTATTTGGAGGCATTTTTTTAAGTCTCAGAAAATGTAATTCCTGTTGATGATGAGAGGAGAATGATTTGATCCTTTTGAAGAGTAAACACGACATGTAACCACAGAAAGAAGAAGGGAGATCAGATGTGAATAAAGATCCAGAGGAAGTCCCAGGTCCCTGGAGACAGGGTAAACAAAGAATTTTCTCTTTCAAAGGTGGAACAAACAGAAAGAGACTCTGTGATTGAAATGGGCAGTGAGGTTCAGAAGATGGGCGAGAACAAAGGCAGAGTAAATAGAAAGGAGGGGCAAAACACTACCCAATGGAGCGGCAGCTGGCAGCCCGTGAAGGCTGAGAACAAAGGGGCAGAGCAAACCATCGCAATAGAGGATAGTCAAAGAAGCAGGATGGCATAGGAGGAAGAGCACCAGGAGGGCAATCCCAGGCCTGCCACTAGCCAGGAGAGGGGCCCCAGCCAAGCCCATCTAACTCAATCAAATGCAAGGAACATTTTGGGAGTGGCCACTGTGTGCCAGCTTCTGGGCTGGGAGCTGGGTACACAAAGACACAAAGGACACCCATCCTGGAAAGTGGAGTGTAGGACTTTCAGGGAAGGCCTGTCACATGGGCCCTGATAAGGAAATGCAAAACATATGTCAAGGGAAAACACAAAGAGGGAGGCTGAGCTCTAGGGCTGTGCTGGGAGGGAGGCCGAGCATTCCAGGCATGACAAATAGCCCTCCTAAAGGCAGGGAGCGATGGGAGACTATGCCAAGGTCAGGGAACAAGGAAGTCGGCTTGAGTGGAACTCAGAGCAGCAAGGGGGAGTAACAGGAAACCGATCTGGAAAGGTAAACTGGTGCTACATTGGGAGGGGTGTTCAACATCAAGCCGAGGAGTTTGTAATCTCTCCTAAAGCCAATGGGGAGCCATTAACACTTCTTGAGCAAGAGAGTGGTCACAGGTAAAACCTGGGTTTTAAGATTATTTTGGTGATACATGGAGACTAGATTTGAGAGAGGAGAGACTGGAAGCAGCAGGGAAAGCACTTTGGAGGTTTCCTCTCACTGGGCCTCAGTGTTTTCCTCTGAAGAATGAGGGGGAAGATTTGAGGGTTTCCAGGACCCATATTAACTCTGACACTCTTTGGTTCCCACATATTCTCCTTACAAGAATGAAAATGTCTGTCCTTTACAAAGAACCCTAGGATTGTAAGAGAATGGAAAATAGTGCCACAAACAGCACATTTTGTTGGGCTTGGTTTTTCTGTCATCCTTCTAACTTGCTTTGGTTGTTGTCTTGTCTATTTCACATCATTCACTTTCTCCAGGCCAACCAAGTCGGCCTACAAATTTGTCCCCATACATGACATTCTACCTCTTGCCTTCATGCCTTTGCCCATGGCAGGAAGGAGGGAGTCTTGACTCCTTCTAGTAAGTAGGTAGGAACCTTGATCAAACCAGGGGCTAGAGAGTCTCTGTAGTGGCAGTCTCCTGGAAAGGAAAGTGAACCAGACACTGAAAATATGTTTTAATATGAGGCAATATGGAAGACTACAGCTGGATGTGGCCAGATTTTCTCCTCATGTGTAGCCATGGTGCATTATTCATGCTAAGTGACCTCACTTCACATGATGACAGAAGGCTCTTGGGAACTGCTCTCCTGTCATGCAGGTTTGCTAGGCCATCACCTGGGCCTGTCACTCCTTGGTGGTAATGAGAGAGAAATGAGTTTCTGCTAACTGCAATGATCCCTGAATGGCAAAGCCTTCATGTGTTCAGCCTTGCCTGGCCTATGCACAGGATCCCTAGCTATCTGCTAGAATCTGTAGCTTGGAGCCTCTCAATGTAAGCCCCATGTGGCCGGCCTCTTCTGCTCCTTCCCGATCCCCTAGAAATTCTAATGCCTTCCCTCTGTGGATTGTCTCCAATTCACCCTGGCTATAACTCATTGGCACCTCGCACTTGTCTCCACAATTAGATTGAAGGCTCCTTGAGGGCTGGGACTGTCTTTTGCCTTTCTTTGAATCCCTAGCAATTAACACAGTGCCTGGTGCAGAAGGCATGCAGCAAATGCTTACTGACTCAGAAAGTATTGGGAGAAGAAAATGCTAAGGAGGGGGAAGGAAGGAAAACATTAGGCCAGGCTTCCCGGAGGAGGCGACTGAGGAAGAAGGAAGAGGATGAGTTGGAAAGGGGTGGGAGGAGAAGAACAGCATTCTAGGCACACAGCTGGAACACGAACCAGCAAGTGAGTCAATCTGGCCAGAATGTGATGATGGCCCATCACATATTAGACATGGAATAGCTCACATCTAGATAGGGCTGCGAGTTTTGCAAAACGCTTTTTGTGCATCACCTTATTTGAGCCTGACAATAACCCTTGGCTTAAATGTTATTATGATGCCCATTTTCCAGATAAGGAAAGTGAGTCTCAGAATAGTTATATGACCGGCCTTCCTGACTCCAAGTCTAGCACTCTACCTAGCACACCATGCTGCCCCCTCTACACAGAATGTGAAGGAGAATAAAATGAAGTGAGTGAGAAAGGACTGGAGGCAGATTGTGCAAGGGTCTTCAAGAGCCATGTGGAACTGGCAGGAGTAGCTGTTCAACCTCCAATTTGGGGGACATGAGACTAAATAATTTGACCCTGAAAAAGCAGCGGATCCCAGAATAAACCATTAAAACAATAAATATCATTAAAGACAACAATGAGAAAACATGCCCAAACTGTCCTTGTGGGAATTAATGTCACTAAGTGCCCCTAACGACAACAAAAGAAGGAGGAAGAATCGAGCAGTGAATCGGCTAAACAGTGCCCTCAACCCCTAAAGCTAAAAAACAATACATTAAAAAACCAAGTAAGTGAACATCAAACAGAAGTTTTGAAAATCAAATAAGAGATAAAGCTGAAAGCAAAAATACCATCGGACTTAGAAATCAAAACAGAAAAATTTTAAACCACAAAACAAATAAACAATTATCCAATCCAATTTTGAAAAAGAGAAAGGAAAACCAAAATTACCGGGATCAAAAAGTGAAAAAGAATTTACAAGAAATGATGACACAGTCCAGGGAATTATCGGAAATTATTTTGCCCAATTATATGCCAATAAAATGGAAAACTTGAATAAACAGATTAATATTTACCAAAATATGGAATCTTATATTAACAGAAGATATAGAGAATTTAAATAACCCAATTTCAGAAAAACATAGTAAGGGCTTAAATGCTTTTTTCACTCATTCATTCTAGGAATGTTAGTTACAGTAATGAGACAAGAAAAAGAAACTGAGGAAATAAGCGTAGGCAAAGAGGAAACAACATTATGGCATTTTACAGATGATAGGATAATCAATTTAGCAAATCCTAAAGATTCAACTAAAAAGAATCAAAAGATAACTTTGGCAAAGTAGCAGACCATAAAATAAACTCACATAATTCATTAGTTTTACTGAATACTACTAACAAAACTCAGCAGGAAAAGATGGAAAGAGAAATTCCACTAAACTAGCTACAGAATATATAAAATATGTGGGAATCTACCTGCCAAGTCACATACAGACACGATATGAACATAGCTAAAATAATATTCTTTACAGACATGCAGAAAGACCAAAATAACTAGAGAAATAGCCATTATGCATGGTTGGTAGAGAAAATATAATAAAATGATAATATTATCTAAATTAATTCATCAATTACTGTCATATTAAACTAACACGGATTGTTTTATGGCTGGAAAATAAATAATAACCAATCCATCTGGAGGAAGAAAAGATCAAGAATCTCAAGAGAAAAAGTAAAAAAGGGGAAGAGGAATAAGAAACGGGACCCTAGTAGCACCAGATATCAAAATTATACTACAAAATAATTATCATCAAACCAATTCAGTACAGGTTAAGAAAAACATAGGTCAGTAAATGAAATGCATTAGGCTCACTACATACATAACTAAATGAACCTTATGGCATATTTCACAAACCTGAAGACCCCAACTATTATTTGACAAAAAACATTGGGAAAATTAGAAAGCAAGCTGGCCAATATTGGATATTAGACCAGGACCTCACACTGTATGCCAAGATAAATTTCAAATGGAGACATGATTTAAGATCCAAAAGGTCCTACCATAAACAAATTAGAGGACTAGGGAAGGAAATACCCTTTGTAACTTTCGATTATGGAAGAATTCACGACCCAACAGGAGACAGAGCATCATAAAACATAAAATAGAGAATTACACTACACAAAATTTAAGTTTTTATACAAACTAAACCAGTATGGTTAAAATTAGAAGGGATACACTTAAGTGGGGAGGGGGAGAACTTTTGCAGCAAATTCCTCTGATAAAGATCATATTTCGAAATTATATAAGGAACTGATTCAAATTTATAAAAATAAAAAAACATTCCTTATTAGATAAATGATCAAAGGATATGTTTAAGTAATCAGCAAAGGAAAAATTCAAGCTAGCAATAGCTATGTGAAAAGTGCTCTAAGTCACTTAATAATTCGAGAAGAACAAATTAAAACAACTCTGAGGTTCTATCTCACAGTAATCAGATTGGCACAGATGGCAAAAAATGAAAATGGCAATTGTTGGCAAGGCACAACCAAACTAAGCACGCCATTGGTGAAGCTGTGAATGGACAACCCTTCTGGAGAGCAGAGTGTGCATGTCCTTTGACCCAGTGGAACCATTACTAGGTCTGTACCCCAAAAAGATGAAAAGAAAGAGAGAAAAGATTCATATGGACAAAAATATTTGTAGCAGGGGCGGCTAGGTGGCACAGTGAATAGAGCGCCGGCCCTGGAGTCAGGAAGACCTGAGTTCAAATCCGGCCTCAGACACTTAACACTTACTAGCCATGTGGCCTTGGGCAAGTCACTTAACCCCAATTGCCCTCCAAAAAAAAAAGGCAAAAAAAATATTTGTAGTAGCCCTACTTGTTGTAGCAAAAAACTATAAACAAAGGAGATATCCATCAACTGGAAAATGGTACATGAACATAATGGAATATTGTTGTGCTCTTAAGACATGATGAAAGAGATAGTTTCAGGAGAGCCTTGGAAGACTTTTATGAACTGATTCAGAGTGAAGTGAGCATAACTAGGAGAATTACTTATACAATAATAAAAATATTGTAAAGAAAAGCAACTTTGAAAGACAAGAAATTGTTTTTGGAGGGTGGTAGGCAAGGCAATTTGGGTTAAGTGACTTGCCCAAGGTCACACAAATAATAAAATGTCAAGAGTCTGAGGTCAAATTTGAACTCATGTCCTCCTGACTTCAGGGCTAGCTGCCCCAAAAGACAAGAAATTGTATAAATGAAATGATCAAGCAAGGTACAGAATTAGATGGGGTTGGTCAAATTTTATATTAGTTTAGTTAATGATGTATAATTGCTACAAAGGTTTTTGTTTTATTTTTCCATAGGGGGTAAGAGAGGAAGTCAGAAATAGCATCTTACAAAAATGAGGAAAAGAAAGGTCATTGAAGCATTTTTTAATTCAAAGAAGGAAGTTTTGAACGAAACACATGAGAAGGCATAGGGAAAGATGGATGCTAGAAGATTTTAATCAGAAAGAAGGATTTGGGAGTTTATGACCTTGGAAGTGGAACATTGGTGGGTGATGGAAAGATTAAGGATCTTACCGTTTCTATGGATAGCTGAGATAGAGTAGAAGAGATCAAGGGAACTGAGCAGAGTGAGAAACTAGGAGCTGGAGTATTTCTGAGGGAATATCAAGGTGCATGGTAAAGACTCCTAGGAAGAAGGCGGGATCTAGGGTTGAGCTGGGGTGCACTAGCTCCAACAAGCTTGGGACAGGATTGTTCAGTTTTCAATGTAAGCATTTACACCTCGTAAATTGGCAAACACTACAAATTGGGGCTTGAATCATTGCTCTGATTGTCTAGACCAAGAGTCGGCAAACTACTGCCAAATGTAAAAACCATTCTTAGCTTGCAAGCCATACCCCCCCCCAAAAAAAGGCAGTGGGCCAGATATGTCCCTCAGGCCATAGTCTGCCAACCCCTGATCTAGACTTCAGAAAATGATGGAGAAGGAAAGGAACACACATTTATTAAGCACCTACAATGTGCCAGGCATTGTGCTGAGCACTACACAGTTATTACATTTGACGTCCACATCAACCCTGGGAGGTTGGTGCTATTATCCCCATTTTACAGATGAGGAAACTGAGAGCAAAAGAAGCTAAGTGACTTGCCCAGGGTCACCCAGCTACTGAGTGTCTGAGGCTGGATTTGAACTCAAGTCTTCCCGAGTCCACACCCAACACCATATCTACTATGCCACCTAGCTGCCTCTAGGTAAAAATGTTAATAATGAAAATTAAAGTTAAAAGAGAGGCATGTCATACATTTTGGGAGGAAGGAAGTCGGTTGTTGAATATTTCCCAGCACATCATTGGAGTAGACAAAAAGATAATGATCCAGGCACTGAGCCCACAGAGACAAGAGAAAGAAGAATCCTCAGGATGTGGATCGGGCAATAAATTGGGATTTATTGAACTTCAAAGGAGAAGAGGTGACTAAGGTAACAGAGGGGACATGAGTGTCCAAAGATGTAGGGAAATGGAAAAGGACAAGGTTGAAGGGATTTGTTCTCTGACAGTTGGGGAGGGGGGCGGGATTAGTATCACTAGGAGAATCCTGACCATTGAGGAATGAGTCCAGTAGCAGTAGATGGGGAGAGGACCATTGAAAGATGCAGGGAGTTAGATGGCTCAAGGTTGTCCTTCTAGGCTTGACCTCACAGAAGGGAGTTTTGTTGTGACCTTTGAGGAAGAGGTATGTAATGGGGAGTCTGGGAGGCCAGTCACAAAGCAGGAGATGGTGCCAGGAGGTGGACCTGATGCTGGAGGTAGCACTGGGTCAGTAGTCACAGCATAATTAGGAAATGGAAAAATATGGCTTTGAAAATGTCATTATATTGGGTTAAACTGTGTAAATGGGATTTCTGAAGAACTTACTCTAATGCACCACACAGAGCTATTAGATGTACAAGTAAAGGTGTTTTCAGAGGGGAGAGCTCCAATTCCAAACCAGTAAATGACTCTGAACAATGATCTTGAAATGGTTGGCATCATGTCTCTAAGCCTGAAGAAGTGTGGAAACAGATGCCCTCCTGAGGTGCTGGGGCAGATGATAAGGGAGGTAATGACTTGGTAGACCAGGTCCTGTCCACTTGGTGAGAAGATACAGGAAAGATGGGTCTTTGTAAAGATGGTTCCTTTGGTGGGAAATCCCTTTGATAGAGCCCAGGAAGCCACAGGCTCAGCTCTAGGGACTCTCCTGAAGGTTATGGAAATTAAGATACATTTGCAAGGTTCTGTCGCCTGCCTATTGCATTGCTCATCTTTGCCATTACATCCTCCAGCTCCTACTGAAGAAGACTCAATTCGGTTTCTTCCTGAAATCTAGCTACACATCGGCAATCTTCTTCCCCATTCTTCCTCTACCCCAAGCCACCTTTCCTCCAAGCTCCCCCAGCACTGTCCAAGGTGCCTCCAGTCTTCCAGGCACCCAGGTTCCCAACCCCAGATTTATCTCTGACTCCCTACCTCCCCCTGACCTCTTTTCCCACACTCTCCAGAGCCAATTAGCTGAAATCCTATCGATTCTACCCCCACAACATCTCTCCCATTTCCCCCCTTCTCTTCCCTCACTCACTCACACTTCATCCTCTTTCACCTGCCCTATTGTAATATCCTCCCAAACGACCTCTTTCCCTCCAATGTGCCCCTTCTCTGATCTATCCTCCACACAACTGCCAGAGTCATCTTCCTAAGGCACAGATTTGCCTAAGTCACCACTCTGTTCGAAATCTTCTCTTAGCTCCCTAGGATAAAATACATATTCTCCAACCTGACATTTAAGACCCTCCACAATCTGGCTCCAATCTACCCTTCTTGAAATATTCCTGGTTATTACATTTCACACAAACTACATTCTGCCCAAACTGGACTATTAGCTATGTATCAGAGGCAGCTAGGTGACACAGTGGATAGAGCACTTAGACTCGGAGTCAGGAAGACCTGAGTTAAATCTAGCCTCCAACACCTACTGTGGCAAGTCACTTAACCTCTGTTTCCTTAACTATAAAATGGGGCCCAAGGTTGTTGTGAGGATTAAATGAGATATTTGTAAAAAGTGCTTAGCACAGAGCCTGGTACATAGTAGGCAGCTTCATAAAAGCTTGTTCCCACCCTCCCCTTCCCCATTTCCAGAATGTAATATCTCAATAGCAATAAACATTAACTCTTTCCTTTGGGTTCAAAAACTCAATTTTATAAGTACAAGATGGCTAGACAAGAGTTTGTGCAAAAGAGAGCTGGACATTTGGGCAAACGTGAATGTAATGTGGCAGCCAAAAAACAAAGGTGCTCTTGGGTTGCACTACGAGGCGCAGAGTTTGGCTAGTCCCTCCATATTTTGCTCTATCAGACCACACATGCAATAATGTTCCCAGTTCTAGACACCACCATTTAGGAAGAACACTGAAAAACCTAAAGTTTTCCCTGACTCCCCCAAATTATTGGGTATTTTCTCTTTTCTCATATTACGTTGTATTTTCTTCTGTGGGTACACACCTGATCCCTAGGTAGAATGTAAGCTCCTTGAGGGCTGGCACACATTAGCCACTTAATCAATTCTTATTGAACTAAATGATCAAATAATATTATTTCAAATCAACCAGGGAACTCCAAATGCCCACCCCAAGCCTCCCACAGATTTGTTTTACAATCTAGAAAAATCAGACAAGGACTGATTGGCAGGGAATCCTTAGTTTCTGCAAGTAGAATAAGGCTTCTCTTTCCAAGAACACTACTGGGCTTCCTCTGATGGTCTGGCAGGACAAAGCACCTTAAAAATGCAAAGGCTGAGAATCCTGATTGTTGTGATTTCTTGGTCTTCCAAGCTAATCTAACAATTGGGTCCATTCTTATAGAACCAAGCAGATTTGCTCAGCCCTAATGAAGTCATATCTTGATGCCACAGGCCACATCTGCATTACCCTTTAAAAATACCAAAGAGCAGACTCACAAGTGGGCAGAGCCCTTGGGCCACCTGCTCCAGCTCTAAGCTCGATCTGAATTGATTTGAACTGGTGGGAGAAGAGATTTATTTGTACCCTGGAAGCCAACACAGAAGAAAGCCCTGGGCTGAGCCAAGAGGTGGCAGAAATGGTCATTTTCACATTTCCGAACATTTCCAAGAACCTGAAATTTTCCAAATAGTGGTTTCTAAGAGTGTTTGTGGGCCTTGAAAACTTCCTTAGTAACAGCTCTCTATCTCTTTTGAGTAATGTTTTACTCTGACCTTCTGCTCCATCAAACAGGCTGCCCCAGGTGTGGTAATTATCCGTTTACAGCAAGAATGAGCCTTTGGCCATTTTTATTTTAATTTAATATTTTTCCTATCATTTAAACAGCAATAACATTTTAGAGAATCATAGGACTGAGAATTGGAAGGAACCTTAGACATCAACACAGTCCAACCTGCCCTGCAGCACAGCAATTGCTTTTATATCAATTAACAGATGGCCTTCTAGCCTTTACTTGAACACATCCAGTAACATGGCACTCACTACTTCCAGAAGCAGCCTGTTTGGTGCAGTGAAGAATTCAGAGTTGGAAGCATGTATTCAGAAATCACAGTGGTTTTATAACAAAAGGTGGTTTTATAAAAAAAGTGGTTTTTTGTTTGCTTGTTTAGGAGAACCTGCAATGAGTGGTTTCCCCTTTCCAATGGGCTTAAATTCAGTCGTAAGTTTGGCATTTGAGATCCTCTACGCTATGATCTAACCCAGTGGTTCTTAACCTTCCTAATGCCGTGACCTTTTAATATAGTTCCTCATGTTGTGGTGACCCCCAACCATAAAATTATTTGCGTTGCTACTTCACAACTGTAATTTTGCTACTGTTATGAATCGTAATGTAAATATCTGATATGCGGGATGTATTTTCATTGTTACAAATTGAACATAACCCACAGGTGGAGAACCGCTGATCTAACCTTATGTGTCACTTGTAACCCCCAGGTCTGCTCCCCTCCTCACTATGCTCTGGAGGTAAACAATGTTTTCTGCCCAGCCCGTGTGCCCCCTCCCATCCATACGCCTTAACTCATGTGGCTACATTGTGCTGGAATCACAGAATCTCTGAGTCAGAAGGGATGAAACATACTAGGATTGGAATACTTGCTACAACATCCACAGCTAATGCTGATCAACCAGCCTTTGCTTGAGGAACTCCACAGAGAAGAATTCCCCTACCTCCGTTTGGGATTGCTGGGAGTTACTAGGAAGCTTTCCTTCCCCTCACTGCTCCCTATTTGCCCTCTGCAACCACATTGAACAAATCTAACCCTAAAAGACAACCCTTCCAACATTTGGAGGCAGTTCCCTGAAGCCTTCTCAGAACCTCCCTGATGCCAGGCCTAACAGCCTCTGAATTGTATTACTTGGCTGCCTGAGTATTGAGGGAGGGTGAAGGGACTGCTGAACCCTGGGGAAGGCCCTGGGAAGCCCTGGGATGATGGGTGGGACAGGAATTCTTCCACTCTCTTGGGTGCTCACTTCTAGCATGGCAGCCCAATAGTAATATAGCAAGAATGGGGAATCTCCAAGGCCTAGCCAACTAGCAGTCTTTGTCCAACCTGTCCAAGGGCTGAGCATGTCAGAGTCTGGCTGAAAGTTATCTTCCTCCTACTGACTTTTCCTTGTGGGGATTCTCAGTCCAAGTGGATAAAGACTCATTCCTTCAGCAGACACATACAATTAGAAAGCTGCTCTGGTCTCTTCCACTCATCTTCAGCAGACGCTGCTCATGGGCAGGGACTGGGACCGCATTTTGGAAAGTGCCCCTCACCTTCAGCAACAATTCCAAGCTTCACCCAGAAGCAAAGCCCATCTCATCAAGACCAGAGTTCTTCCATGGTTCTGGTTGGCTGCTTACAAGTCACAGAATACTATGATATCCAGAAAGGCCAAGGTGGGGAACACCCAAGGGTGCTTTTCTTCTTCTAGAGTTTTTTGGTTCCTATCCTTTAGAAAAGACATTGGTCTTCTCTTACATTCAAGCCAAAATCTGCGTCCCTGTAATTTCCCCCCACTTCTCCTGATTCTTGTTCTCTGGAGCCACATAGACCAAGACTAAATCCCCTTTGGCTTGACAGCTCTCATGCCTCCCTCCTGTCTTCTCCATTGTAGACTTGCATTTATTCAGCAAACATTTTATTAAGCTCCTCTTAGGTGCAGGGAACTGTAGAAGGCACTGGGCATGTGACACCAGCCGTATTTGCAAAGATGCAGCTTGTGCTACAGTAGAGAGCTTCCAACCTGGAATTTGAAAAGCTGCCTTGGACATACGCTAGCTGAAGTGGCTAACCCCCAAACAAGTCTCTTAACCTCTCTCAGCCTCAGTTTCCTCATCTGTAAAATGCTGATACTGCCCCCCACAGGATTGTTGTGAGGATCAAAAGCACATGTAAAAGCACTTTGCAGGTCTTAAAGTGCTATATAAAGCTAACTTTATTATTATGTGATTAGTACTCAGAACATACAATATGGTGGCAGCACATGTATAGCAAGATACAGATGCCAATCCAAGGGGAAAAGGACCAGAAAGGTCCAGAACTGGAGAAAGTGCGTGAGGGAGTAGGGACCGAGGAGGGGCAGCAAAGGAGGAAGCACAGAGGAGGGGGCACCTAAACGGGGCTTGGAGCTCGAGTTACTTGAACTAAAGCAGCACTGGGGGAGGGCGGAGAGATTGGCATGCAAAAATCCATTTCAAGCAGAGAGATTGTTTGTGGAACTGAATTTATCCAAATGAATGGGACCTGCTTGACTAGGGCCCAGACAAGAGAGTGCAACGTGAGAATGATAAAAAAAAAAAGTGTCTAATAGAATGCTAGTCACCTCAACCACCATGATGAAGTAAGAGCAAAGGTCTTTCTTTCAGTGAGTTGTATTTCAACAGGCCACCTTGGGGCCCTAAAGATAGGATACTGGCGCAAAGCCGAAAGTGGGGACACAAGTCATTCAATTTCAATGTCGAAATCGATTCTTTCTTGAAATCTGTTCCTCCAACTAGTCCAAGTTCTAGTCCTACTGAGTGCTGGGTTGGGAGGCTGGAAGACCTATCAAGGCAACAAAGCTTCAACTCAGTTTTCTCAAATGGAGTTTGGGTAAAGTTTAGTATTTCTTTTTTTGGAATGCAATGCAACACAAGAAGAAAAGTGACCCAGAGATCCTGCTTCAAGGAGCAGAAGACAATGGATTTTGAGCTGGAAGGGACCTCAAGGGCTACCTAGTCCAACCCTCTCATTCTACAGAGAAGGAAACTAAGGCCAGAGAAGGTTAAGGGACTTGGCAACAGCCACTCTCCACGTGCTAAAAGGAAGACACAGTGGTCTAGTATACAGCAAAATATCTGTAGCATCAACTCTTTGTAGCAGACAAGAGCCAGAAACAAAAGGGTGCCCCCTGATAAGTCAATGGCTTGAACAAACTTTGGCATATGATTGCAGAAGAATATTATGGTGCACAAAGAAAAGATGAATAAGAGGAATTCTGATAATAGGGGAAGATTTGCATTAAATAATACAGAGAGAAGCAAATAGAACCAAAAGAATAATATGATTCAATCCAACAAGCATTTATTAGGCACCTACTATCTGCCAAGTACTGTGGTACCTGCAGAGAATATAAGAACAAAACCGTATGTGCTTCCTCCTCTCAGGGAGCTTACCTTCTAATGGAGGGATATTCTGATACTCTAATGACTATAATATTCTATATTCCTAACAATCACGACAATTTAAAGGAAAAGGTCTAAAAGCCAGCACAACTCAGAGCACTTTGAAACCAATAAAGGGCCCAGAAGATGCATAATGAAGCGTGACTGCCTTCTCCTCTGAAAAGTGTTTTCTCCATTGTCAGAGGGATCAATAATGTTTCAGGGCATCTAAAGTTACTGGGAACAGGCTCCAAGGAATCTTCCCCTCAGCTACCTGCTCTCTTCCAGCTCCAGCTCAATCAGAGCTGTGCCCTTCCTCCCACCAATCCCCTATATGCCACCGACCAACTCCCTATGTCCCCCCAACAACCCTGCCATACGCCACCACCACATTTTTGTCAACTAATGGGCTAAAGAGCTGGACAAGATCTTAGTGATCATCCAGTTCTACCCCTCTTTTTTTCCACTGGAAGAAATCAAGGCCCAGAGAGGCAAAGAATTCTACTTGCAGTCTTTCTCCAGACTTACTGAACTTTACTCTCCATGTACTATGTCCAAGACAAACCAGCCCACTTGCTGTTCTCCCCACGTGATCCTCCATCTCCCATCTCCATGCATTTGCATAAGGCTGTCTCTATACCTAGAAGGCATGGTGCTTTCCTCACCTCACTCCTACCTTCCTCCCAAAATTACTGTTTTAAATGATACTTACTTACCTATGACATGTTTGTCCCTCTGCCCACCCCCCACCCCCAACAGAATGTAAGCTCCTTAAGGGTAGGGACAGTTTAATTTTTGTCTTTGTCTTCCCAATATTTATCATAGTGCCAGGAAGGAAGGAAGGAAGGATGGAAGGGAGGAAGGGAGGGAGGGAGGGGGAGAGGAAGGAAGGAAGGAAAGGAGGAAGGGAAGAAGGGAAGAAGGGAGGGAGGGAAGGAAGGAGGGAGGGAGGGAGAGAGGGAAGGAGGGAGGGAGGGAAGGAGGGAGAGAGGGAAGGAAGGAGGGAAGGAGGCAAGGGAAAGCAAGAGAAAGTCACATAAGCAATGTAGTAGTACAGCTGGCCTTAGACTCCAATGCCTCATTCTGTCCAGGACCCTGGGCTGCCTCCTGAGCCTTAGGGAAGGAATCCACTCTTCTTCATGGCCTCAAGATGCCTGTTAGGCAGTTTTCCTGCACGTTACTATACAGAAAACATTAAGAAGTAGCTGTAAAACCACTCAGCTATAAAAGGGATGAGGTGGCTCATACATGGCACATGGGTGCTTACTAAACCCAATTTAACTCTCCTTACCTTGTACAGTCAGTACTTCTACTCTGAGACCAAGGTGAGATTGTGATTGCTCAGCATTACAGGTATTTGATAAGGATAATAAAGTCTGGCCAGGTGAAAGGAGTCTTGAATGCTACATGTACTATGGTCACCAACCTGTCCCCAACTTCCCTCTGCGCTTCCCTCCCTCAGGCTTTAGGGTCACCTTCTTCTGGCCACATAGTGGTGGCTGGCAATCTTATCAAAGGCTGAACATCAAGGGCAGGGGGAGACTAGGGGGGCCACAAGTGGTTCCCATCACCACACTACCACTAAGGAAGCAGTTACCTCCCACTGGATCAGAGCTGCTTGTAAACATTTGACTTTTTTGAAGGGCATTTATTTTTGTTAGAAATGTTGTGGGTGGGTGGGAGGGATACATGAGTGCCAATGGAACCTTGAAAAGTTTCTTTGGAAATACTGCAATGATTTCGGGGATGTGAGAGTCCCTTCTACCAGGGCAGATCGAAGTCTATAAGTAACATGTTTTTAGAGTGTCATCTCTGACCCAGAAAGAGTAACAAGGTCACAGAGGATCACACAGCCAGGATGTGTCAGAGGTCGAATCCAAGCTCAGGTCTTCCAAACTCCAAGTATCTATATACTAAAACACATTGCATTTCTTTCCCTGGATAATATATGAATCCAAATCCACTTAGTTTAAGAATTAGCTTTTTTAAAACATGCCTAAGGAACACAAATGTGGCTAGAAAATAAACCATAACCAAAAGCTCCTAAATAAACACTAAACAAATAGACAAAGTCCAAGTGAACAGATTTAAACCAGACTGATCTCCTTTAATGCACTCAAATATCCACAAGCATAGCATACAGCTGTAAATTTGGACTCACTTCTTAAGGAGGCCTATTCACTGAATGGGCGTTACCTCACTCTAAATGAGTACTTGAAAAGACCTTAGCCTAAAAGGGCCAGGGTCTCCCATGGCATCCAGGGCCACCTCCAGTCGTCCTGATGGCTCTGGAAGAAAAAGTGAGGCTGGTGACTTTGCATAGCTCTACCTCACTCAAATCAAAGTCAACTGCAAGTCATGTCATGGGCCATGGGCCTCTTCAGAAACAAAGGACAAACACAACAAATCAACCAATCTTGTAATTCAGTCTTTCAAAGATCTAAAATTTGATCAGTGTGGGTATTTTTAGAGTAGTGGGACATTAGCAACTGAGGGTGGGAACTGACGGTCAGGAAAGGTCTCATGTAGGAGATGGCAGCTGAGCTGAACTTTAAAGGAAAATAGATATTCTAAAAGACGGAGGAGAAGAGAGAGTGAATTCCAGGTCTGGGGCACAGCCTGGGCAAAGACACAGAGATGAGAAATGGAATGTCATGTACAGAGAGCAACAAGCCAGCTTGGCTAAAATGCAGGGTGTGTGAAGGTGAGTACTATGCACTAAACTTGGGAAGATAGGTCAGATCTTTAAATATGCACTGGGCAACTTAGTATTTTACCCCAAAGGATATCCTAAAGTGGGCCCCTGGCGCTTTGTATTTGTGTCCCCTGAACTTCACACAGTACCTGGCACTACTAGCCATTCCCCCATAGATAAATGATCAAAGGATATGAACAAACAGTTCTCAAAAGAAGAACCACAAAGTATTTAGAACTACATGAAAAAATGTTAACAATAATTACTATATATTAATTATATATTTTAGGAACATCTGGGTGGTGAAGTGCATACAGTGCTGGTTCTGGAGACAGGAAGACCTGAGCTCAAATTTAGCCTCAGAAATTTACTAGCTGTGTGACCCTGGGCAAGTCACTGAACTCCTGTTTGCCTAAAAGGCCCCTCCTGGATCACTGCCTTGTCTATACAATTGATGGAGATGGGGGAGATGCAGAGGGGCTTGCATAGCTCGATGAAACTATGAGTTGTGCCATGCAGTGTCACTTAAAATGGATAGGTATAGTGGAGAGGTCTAACAAAAAAATGTTGATCTACTTGAAAAGGAAATGACAAACCACTCTAGGATCTTTGCCAAGAAGTCCTACAGGAAAAATAATCCAAGAGTCACAAAGATTTGGACGTGACTGAATGACTCTACAACAACAATTATATATTAATACATAAAATTTGTATATGTTGATTACTTTGTATACTTTATAATTAATCATTATATGGATTGTTTAGTAATAATAATCACTAATAATAAGAGAGATGCAAATCAAAACAACCCTGAGGTTTCACCTCATAACTGGCAAATTTGCAAAAAATGGCAACAGTCAGTCTTGGAGGGGCTGTGGGAAGATAGGATGATACATTGTTGATGGAACTGTGCACTAGTATAACCCTTGCAGAAAGGAATTTAGAAGGATGCAGATAAAGTGACTAACATATTCATATTCTCTGAACCAGAGACTCTGTTACTACACTTATCCCTCAAGGAAGATACAGATAAGGAAAAAATCCCCACATACTCCAAAATATCTATAGAATCATTTTTTGTTTACAATAGCTGAGAATTGGGGGAGAAAGGTAGATCCCATCAATTATGGTTAAACAAACTGTAGTATGTGAATGTAATGAAATATTACTGTGCCATAAGAAACCTGAGAAGCATGGAAAGAGCTACATAAACTGATGCAGAGGGAAATCAGCAGAGCCAAGAAAATCACATATACAGTGACTACAATAATGTAAGGGAAAAGAACAAGACATAGCCCCAAAATCAAAAGTAAATGTAACACAATTGTATAGCTAAAATGAAACTCAAATGAAGAGATATGAGAAGACACCCCCAAACTACTCCTTCACGAAGGAGGGAAATCCACAGGTTTTGCTCCTTGTATGTGTTTCTGTATTCTTTCAGTGTATTGATCAGTTGTGCTGACTTTTTTTGATCCCCCTCAAAATACTTTCATATGGGATGGCTCTTGGGGAAGGAGAAGGATACATGGAATACTATGGTGATGAAAAAAACAGAAAATATCAATAAAACTTTTAAAAAACAAAAATAAATAGATAAAAAGAAAAGTGGGCATGTATTCACATTTTATTCTATAAAAATGGGGCGGGGGGTGTTTTAGCTTTACCAAGTAGATGACATGATGAAAACAACCCTTAAAGATGACTAGTCTAGCCATGGAATACAGTATATATGGGGAGGGGGAAGGGAGAAGTTGGGAGCAGGAAAATCAGGAAAAGTTTATTAGACAAGTCCAAATATCATGGCATGCTACTTTTTTCACTGCCTACTCAGTGGTCTATAAAAGACATGCCTCAGTCCAGTCCTCCCTGACCTCTTGCCCAAGTTTCACTGATATTTTGCTAGGTACAGCACGAAAGGGTCCCTAGGGGCTCTCACTGGAATAAAAAGTTCAGGGGCAGTTGATTCTAATGACTTGGCTGACCAGGAAGACAGTCAGGGGCCCTTCCAAGACTGCCCAGTATAACAGTGACATTGTCAGATTAAGCCTATAATGCTAGCACAGTATGTCATGTATAAGTGATACAGACAAAATCCAGTTTTAATAAATACCATGAGACTAGGCAGTTCTGTTTAATGAGGCCATTTCCACATCCTGGTCAACAGAATAGTAATGGTATAGAATCATAAAATACTCATTAGAAGAGATGTTAGTTATCATCTAGTCCAAAACTCTCTTTTTACAAATGAGGAAACTGACATTCTGAAAGGTGAAGTGACATGGCCCAAGGTCCCCCAGTTGGGATGTTGCTGAGTCAAAGCCTAAGCCCAAATCTCCTGACTTTTGAGCTCCTGTTCTTTCTACAACATCCCATTGCCTCTCTTAGCCAGTGGAGATACAATAAATTCCAGCTTGGCAAACCTCTATAAGAGCTGACATAAACCCCTCTAAGGACTGACTCTTTCCTCAATCTTGGGGATACAAAAGACAAAAAACAAAAATAAACCAAAAATAATCATGTGCCCTCAAGCAGCATACTTTGTGTTGGCAGATCTGACATACACAAAGATCTCGTAGCTACCAGGGGAGTGAAAGCACTAACTTGGGGGATCAAGAAACAGAGGCGGCCCCAGAACAGAACATTGAGGGAACCTGAGCATCTGAGTTGAGGAGGGAAAGCATTCTAGGAATGAGAGCCAAGCAGAACAAAGGCACAGAGATGGAAGAAAAGATATTGATACTGGGGAAAAAGTAATATGGCGGCTAGCTTGGCTGAAATGCAGAGGGCAAGGGGGTCATGAGATAGAACAGCCTAGCATGGTAGTTGGAGGCCAGAGGAGCTTTTGATTTATCCTAATGACAAGAGGAAGGCACTGGCAATTTTTGATCAGGGGACTGACAAGGCCAGACTTTCTATCTTGGACGTGTTTGTCTGCTAATTGTGTGAAAGATAATCAGAGAGGGGAGAGACTGGCATCAGGGAGGCCGATTAGAAGGCAATAATGATAGTCCAGAGATAAAGGCCTAAAGTTAGGCAGTGACTATGTGAGTGGAGAGAATGGGACAGTCAGGGGAGATGTGGAGATAGGATTGGCAAGACTTGGCAACTGATGGGACAGGCATAATTTTGAAAAAGAGAAGAATTAAAGATGATTCTGAGGTTGTGAATCTGGATGACTGGAAGGATAGAACTAGGAAAATGGAGAAGGGGAAAGTTTGGGGAGAAAGATAATGAGTCCTGTTTTGAACACATTGAGTAGGAAGTGCCAATGGAACTGCCAGGTAGAGCCATGTAGCAGACAGTTAGCAATGTACAACTGGACAGTTATGGACTTCTGAATCATGTGCATAGAAGTAATTATTGAAGCCATGAGGGTTAATGAGCTTAATGAGAGAAAGAGGGAAGAGAAAGGAGAGGAGGGGAGGGGAAGGGAGAAGAGGGGAGAAGAGGGGAGGGAAGGGGAGAGGAAGGGAGGGGAGAGGAGAGGAGAGGAGAGGAGAGGAGAGGAGAGGAGAGGAGAGGAGAGGAGAGAAGAGGAGAGGACAGGAGAGGAGAGGAGAGGAGAAGGGGGGGAAGAGGAGAGGAGAGGAGGGGAGAGGAGGGGAGGGGAGGGGAAGGGAGAGGAGAACATGAGGAGAGGAGAGGAGATCCAGGACAGAGCTTTGGGGTTACTCAGGCTAGGAGGTAGATATATAGTGGTCCAGCTGAATTATACTCAGTAGCCTACAGTAGTTTACAAACCCTGCTATTTCAACAAGAGCAAACATTGCTTAGAAGTCATCAGATTTACAAGGTACTTCCCATTTTCCAAGACTCATGATTGTATCAGTAGGGGTCTTCTTCCAGTGATGGCTCCTTCTGCTACTGTGACTGAAAGATACTGCTTATCAGCCCACTGAGGGAAAGCCTATTCATCCTGCTAGGCTACCTCAAGTTTGGGATGGAAATCCCATTAGGCTTGCTGAACGACAGTACTGAGCACAGAATGGAAGAAAGAACAAAGCTGGGCCAACCCTGATCTCACCTATGATATAGCTGAAGCCCCAAACCAAGGCAAAAGCTGAAATGCCTGTTCTTTACCTTGATGAGCATGTAAATATTCACTATACCCTTGATGATGGCACTGTATTTGGATGGGGGGGTAGGGCCTACTAAATATTTTAATCAAGTCAGCCATCCGATGTAACAGAAGTAATTTTCCTTTTCAGAGGTTCCCGAGTGGATGATGGGATGTTGTCTGATGTATCAGTGATTGGCTATTTACTTCTATAGTTAAAATTCATCGCTTCCTTTCATCATTTTGAAGGGACATTGATTTCAATAAAAACCTCTAAATGAGAAAAAACAACAGGAAATTTCAATCCACAAAGTGAATGTGAATAAAGGAAGGCATGTGAAGTTCAAGGATAAGTCAAGAGGGGCAATGGAAAAAAGACTCCTGAGCCTGCCCACAACCTGAGCCCAATGCCAGCTGAGGACAGTTTTGCCTTTTTCTCTCTGGCCTCCTCTGGTAGCTCAAAGACACTCTTCACCTACTGCCCAAGGAGCCCTGGTAAAGTAAGGAGGCCTACTACAAGCTATTGTCTCCTTTGTGCTTCTCTTCTCTGAACTATTTCTGTAACTAGAGTGGGGACAACTTAGGCTTTGTCTCAGGTGTTAAAATTTAAAGGGGGCTACTAGCATGTTTTTCTTCAAGAATGTAGACTGAGTTTAGCACCTAGTTCACAAAAAAGTAATTACTTAAAATAAGAAGCTACTAGATGGTGCAAATTCTCCTTCCCCTACCCCTCACTCATGGCCCCAAGTCAGGTGAGATTCTCTCTAGCCTGCTCCCCCAGTGGCCTCCCTAGTAGAGGTCTCAGCATCACTGTTGTCTCTTCCCCCAAGTGACCTTTTGCCCCAAGGTCTTTCTCTAATTAATTTCTTTAAATTTAACTTGGAGACACCTTTTGTGATGCTTTCTGCAAAAGCCAAAATTGCTAGTTATATCTGTGATATATCTCGCCACAGTAATCTACAAATGGGGAGGGAATTCTTTTGGAACCTTTTTCCCTAAATAGGCCTCACCATTTGCACTGTTTCCCAGAAGCCTCCATAATGCTTAGCTCCCATGTCTAACAAGAATGCTCTAACAATGCTCTGGAGCTTGGTTCAGTCTATACATTTTAGTCAGGGAGGACATGTGTAGCATAGACCTACAGGTCCATGAGGGCCAGCACTGAGGGCATACAAAGATATTCTCTGTCTACGGCCAATCCAAACTCCTAGAAACTTAGCAAGCCTACTTTCCAAAAATCTTCTAATTCTTTGGAAGAACTCATGATTCAAGAGATTCAGTATTAGAATAGCATGTATACAAAAAAAGGGGGAACTCCCTAGCAACTAGGTAGCACAATGGATAGAGTGCTGAGCTTGGAGTCAAAAGTGCCTGAGTTTGAAGAATCCCAATGCCCTTATGAGCTTTGTGACTTTGAGCAGGACATGAGCTTCCCTGTGCCTCAATTCCCTGATCTATAAAATGGGAAGAATATTAGGACCTCCCTCACAAGGTTGCTGTAAAGATTAAATAAGAAAACACGTAAAGCACTTTGTAAATCTTAAAGTCATATATAAATGCTATCACTATCATTATCATGGTTGTTGCCATTATTGTCATTTCTCAGACTCTTTCCTTGGAAGCCTCAAATTAGGAGGGAGACCTTAAGCTCAATTTGTGTTGTGAAGTGGAAGAGGAACGGCTTGCAAAATCCTCCCACTTGGCCACCATGTGGCCATGAGCACACGGCACCATGGTTCCATTGTGTTCATTCTTTTCTCATCTTAGGTGAATGAGTATTCGGAGAGAAGAGTGCCCAGGTGAGCTGGTGAGTTCAGAAAATCCAGAGGTCTCATCAGTGTTTAGAGTCCACAGTAGCTCACTGGAGGTGGGAGGTGACCAAATAGCAACCTCGAGATGAATCTGCCCAGACAGCATGCAGCAGACAGGGGGCTATATGATGTGTAGCAGTCAGAAAGATGGCCACCTCTAGACTTTCGATAATTTCAGTCAAGATAGCAGGAAGCCTGGAAGGCAAAATAGCTCCTGGAAATGGTGACTGACTGTAGGGTATAGCACAATGGGCAAAAAGGTGGCTGTTCCTGTCCTCTTCATCATGGTAAAAAAAAAAGGGGGGGGGGCAGCAGCCTGCAAAGTGACTGCAATCAGTCAAGGATACAAAGGCAAAATAATATTGGATCGATTACAGAAAAATCACATCCCATACTCAAGAATAGTCTATTTTACTTAAACATTGCTGTTCAAAGAAGTTTCCTTATTTAATGGTGAAAATAACCCAAGAAGATACCCTGAGCCCTCCACCTATGCTGGACCCACAGCACCAGACTTTGTTTGTCAGCACCCCCCCCTTCCTTCCCAAGTCAACTCTCATGAGCTGGAAGCACATTCTTGCAATATCATGCAGAGTGCTTTGAACACAATAAGAGCTTAATCAGTGGCTTTCTTTTTTTTCATCCAATCATTTGGTCAGTCTCGAGAACCTCCAGAGGGTAGGTTAAGGTGAGCTCCTCCATAAGAACCTCCCACTCCCCCATTCTCCAGCAGAGGAAGTACATCTTGTACCAGGTAGAAAAATTTGTAGGTATGGCTCTGTGGATGAAACCATCCAGGGGTGTCCCAGACCAGATGGGCAGCTCCTTCCTCTCCCCGAGAAAGCTCCACTTGCCAGGCCAACGTGTGCCTGGCTTCCTTATTAGATGCAAATGAAGACTCACAACAACAGATAAATTGAAATTCTTAGCCAAGTTCAAGTAATTAGTCCTTTACCACTCACTTCTGGGTTGGTAATTGGGTCCAGGCACTTTTCTTTCATTTTCTCTTGTCAGGCTGACTTAAGTTGTATATCGAGCATGCATTGAAGACTTCAGCAGCACCAGAGAAGAGAAAACATTCACTGAAGTTTCTTCTGATGAACCTCAAACCAAGACTGTGCCTCAGTCAAGCCCAATGGTGGCATGAGCTGCCATTTTCTCAAAGTGAGAGCTCACTGAGGTGGAGAAATGATCCTCCAATTAGACACAGTCATGCTCCTGTGCTGCCCATTCCTAAAGGGCCATTCCATTAAAAAGCCAGAGATGCATTATGAACTACCTCAGGAAAGGAAATGGTAAGAATTCCCTGATTTTTTTTCAGATCAGACCTTTTAGTACACGTTTGGGTAACTCCAGGTAGGGAAATTCCCTCCACAGGCTCAGATCACCAACATTTCTGTCACTTCAAGTTTAGAGGTTGCCTGTGGCACTTAGAGTCTCCCTCTATACACATACACACACACACACATGCACACACACACATGCACACACACGCATACACACATATGTATGTATGTTTGTGTATATATATATATATATATATATATATATATATATATATATGTATGTATGTATGTAAAATCTCAGTTGATTCTCCCAACAACCTTAATGAGGTGCTATTATTATCTTCATTTTATAAACAGGAAAACGGATGCACAGAGAGGTTCAGTGACTTGTTCAGGGTCACACAGCTAGCAAATGTCTGAGGCTGGATTTGAGGTCAAGGCTTCCTGACTCCAGACCTGGGGTTCTATCTACCTTACTAGCCAGCACCCTCATTTGGAAGTTATCCCACACAGTCTGGCATTACCTTCACTTGTGCACTTACTAAGTACCTTCTCTGTTCTGAGTACTATGTTAGGTATTGGGGATGCCAAGAAAAAATGAAAGAATTTCTGCCCTCAAGGAGCTTGTGTTCTAGGGGCAGAGATAAACAGAGAAGAAAATATTTCCACAGATAAGTCTGAGGGCATTTGAAGAGGAGATCAGGAAATGCTGGGACAGGACTGAATGGAGCCGTGAGGGAAGCTAGGGGCTCTGGCTACTTCCTGGCATCTCCACGCCAAGCTTTCTGCTCTTGGGCCATCAACCCCACCTTCTTCCTACTGCAAGCTGATCCCCCTTGCTCCATACAGGAGAGCCTTCCCCTAATCTTGACCACAAGTAGGCCTCCATACCATGCCCCTGCCTTTTCCAGCCTCCCTTTCCCAATTGTCTCTTTCCATTCAAATGTATGCTCCTTGAGGACAGGGCCTGTCTTTCCTGCTTGTCATTGTATACCTGCCACAACAAGCACTTACTGAATGCTCTATCTAAGAGGGGGAGGGGAAAGGGAAGGGCATTATGCCGCCCCCCAGTCATATAGGACAGCTACCAGAAGCTCCTACAGACCAGAGCAGAGCCCCTGTCTTTTCCGTCTTCTTACACTGTGCCCCACTCCCTTGAACAATGGCCAGGCAGATACACAATGAACACTTTGTGAAAGAAGGAGATAGAAAATGAAATCCCATTCTAATACAGCATCTTCCTGCTGGGAGTTGGTGATCCAGAGGGCTAAGCCTACAAATAAGGATTTTCTTCAGTGTGAGTACAAAGAACAGTCTCTTTGACTTTGTAGACTGTTAAGGACAGATACCAAGTCTGAAAAATGCATCTCTCCCTGCCACCACCACCACCTGGATGCCATCCTGGGGATCTGCCTTCATCACTTAGCTGGCCCTCAGATGCCTGGCACACTGCACATGGCCAAATCAATTCTCAAAACCTTGCCAGCTTTGTAGAACATTGTGTTCTACTGGTATCACTTTTGAGCCCCCAAGCAGTGAACAACCCTTTATTAAGTACCTACTACGTGCCGGGCACTGTATGAAGGAAAATCTTAAGCAAGAGGATATTACATATGTTTGGTGGGAGAAGCTGCTAGGAGGCCAGTTCAGGCTGGGAGTTGGGAAAACTCTGGAACAAGCTGCCTCAGAATGTGATGGTTTCCCCTGATTAGTTCTTCAAACAGGCCGGAGGATTCTTCAAAAGTATAGGTTGGACTGAGTGATGGTCAAAGCTTCTTCCAATTCTCAAAATCTGTGATTATACTGACCCCATTCCTTCCTTCCTCCTGCCCCTGTACCTCACATCCTTCAGCTGCCCCAGTGCCTCGATGCCATCATGGATCCTGCTGCCCAGGAAGAAAGAGATCTGACAAACTTATTTACAAGATGTGTTAAGAATTTTCCACTTTAGACCAGAGAGATGGCACCATTTTATCCAAAGAAATGAATCACTAATGGTGGAGTTTCAGGTATAGGGGGAGATGCTTGACACTAATCTAAATCCTCTGTACCCCCCACAACCTGTTAACATATGCATAACATTAACCAGTACAGGAGAGCATATTAAGAAATGGGCACAAAGGGATCCATCAACCAGTAGAAGTCTACCAGGTTGGCTCAGTCCAATTCTCACCAAGCAAGCCAAGGAATGGGAATGAGATAGGTAAGTTCTGACTAATGAAGGAAAAAGTATCTGTTAAATGTTTACTATGGGGTGAGTCCTGTGATAAGACAGAGCACTAGGTGGGGGTGCCGTAGAAAGCCAGCCCTGGCATCTCATTGCAGTGCTTAGCTGTGACTGATGTAAGAAGGAGGGGGCCTTAATCTGCTACCATCACCAACGACTTTCTTTTCTTCCCCAGAATAAATATCTACCCTCCAGAAGTCAGACTGCAGAAAGTGAAGCCACATTCAACAGAGACAAGAGAACAGGTTGCCTTAGCAACCAAAAGGACTTAAAAAGATTTCATCAAATTCATCAGGACACACCATTTGATTTATTTATTCTATCATTTTTAACAAAGACAGCTTTGAAATAGACCGATAAATAGTTGCCTTAATGGGCCCAGCACTCCCCATCAGCCATTGTGAAAGTTCTATCAGCGCCACGAAGAATATCACTGAGGATGGGAGATGCCGCCCAGCAAAATGCCCTTTCTGCTGGCCTAGGCTGGGCTAAGCAGGTAAAAGCAGTTTTCGAATTAATCCTTTCCCAAAACCAGTACAAATTCCCTATGCACTGAACAGGTCATCACTTTCTAAAAATCTTCTGAGCTGTTTCAATTACTTTAAGGAGAGAAATTGTGCTGCCTTTTTTAAAAGCCAAAAGTGAATTTTAAAATTTTATTCTGATTGCCATTCAAAGGCAGGAGGGAGTGAGAAATTCTCTATATCCTGTTAGTTTTCATTTAAAATATCACAGGATAAGGACCATGGCATGTTCTCCTCTTAAGGAAAGTTTTCTTGACAGTCCAAGGCTATAACAAGCCAATCTCCTGCTCATTTTCTTGCCAATAGTCTCAATGACTCAGTTTCTGGGTCAGTCTTTAATTGAAAAAGACTTGGCTATGATGTATCTATCAAGCAATCATCTCTTTGTAACAGTTAAGATAATCAGTTTCAGGGTTAAGGGTGAATGGTATAAGAAATATGTTAGCTTATGAGGTTTAAAGGAAGTCCGACTGTGAAGTGACAGACCTTCCAGAAGAAACCAGGCACAGAGAGTCCTGGAGGGGATGCATGCTTCCTTCCTTTGAGTCAATCCATTCTCAGATGCCAACTCATCTGAGAATTGAAAACTGAGGAAAGTTCATCTGTCTTCTAAAGTTTATAAATAGGAAGAGGTAGGTAAACATTGAGTTTGCTGTAACATTTTGGGTTCCAATTTCATCTTTGTTTAGTCAAAAGACATTTAAAATAAAGAAAATATTTTCAAATGCAGCAAACGCATAGGCTTGTTTTGTTCAAATAATGATGCTTGTTTGTTGCTAAAGAAAAACAGCCAGCGTATATCAGCTTATTTTAGTTTAATAAACTCATGTCTCCTGTTTGGGGTGCCAACTGCTCTTTTCTTAATGGAACAAGGCAAAAATATCTATCAAATTCCAAAAGCCACTATTAGCACGTGGAATTAAAAAGGTGTCACATCCCAGTGACTTCCCAAAGATGTGTTTCAATTTCCTTCACTGCTTCAATCAAAATCATATTATACGGCAAGACATGCAAGCTTGTTACTGACTTCTGGGGTGGTCAAAAGGAATTCGAGTCTGGCCAGTCCAGATGTTTCATTGAATTGTCGGTTTTTATAGAAGAAAGAAATACAACGATACTAAGTCAGGGAACGATAAAGGAAATGGGATGAAACTAATTAATGAAACAAATACATTTGTAGGTAGTGATAGCATGGGTGGTGAGAGTAAGGCACATGCAAAACAAGTCCCCATCCATTCTTCCCAGAGAAGTTGTTTTACTTCACTGTTCTCCAATTCAACTTAAATGATCAGATAGTAGAATAATTAAAAGACTTAATTATGATTAAAGAAGTAAATAAATGCCAAATTCATACCTGCTGAGCCCCCACTTAGACATGTCTCCATCTCTTACAAGCTTGTAGACTGGGGCTGGGGAACCTGCAGCCTCAAGGCCATGTGTGGCCCTCGAGGTCCTCAAGTACAACCCTTTGACTAAATCCAAACTTCACAGGAAAAATCCCCTTCATAAAAGGATTTGTTCTGTAAAACTTGAACTCAGTCAAAAGGCCACACCCAAGGACCAAGAAAGCCACATGTGGCCTTGAGGCTTCAGGCTCCCCACTCCTGTTTAGACCAAGGTGAGGTGACAAGAAGGAGTGAAGGATAGCTACAGAGTCAACTCCAGTATCACACAGAATCACAAGCACCATAGACACATAGACTGAGTGCTGCAAAGGACCTTAGAGGTCATCTAGTTCATTCCCTCATTTTACAGATGGGGAAACTGAGTCCCAGAAGTTAAATGACTAGACCAAGATCATACAGGTAGTAAGTGTCATAGCCAGGATTTAAACCCTAATTCTAAGGGGAAAAGTTAGCAAAAGGATTGATATATAAAAGGATATCAATATGCACTCCAATCATTCAAATGGCAACTCATCCATACCTGCTCATCCTGTGTCACTTCTGTCCACAGGGATCAGGAGAAATTTTGCATCCACTCAACACTGGCAATGCTCTAAACCTCTTGGCATTTTGTAGATTCCAGCGTGTCATGTAAACTACCCCTTCCTTATCCCTTGCTCTTCCTCACATGACTGGTCCATCTTCTTCTCTTATCCCTATGTCTCTCTGATGATAGCCTTTATGTCACTTGTCTCAAGCAACTCTTGGGTAGTCGTGATGCAATCTACTCACATGCACAAGGTACAACCCTCAACTTCAATTCACTGGACACCAGCATCCTATGATTCATAACCATGCATCATCACCAAAAAGAATAATACTGGTGTTCAAAGATGAGCCTTTCTTTCAATGACAAGCTGGCAGTCATTAGAAGCACTGCACAATTTTCTGAAGGCAATCTAGCCTGATATTATCATCCGGTTCATGCCTGGATCTAGTTCATTGTCTAATCAAATATAGGCCCTAGTCAGCACAAAAGGTATTCTTCACCCACATAGTTTAAACTGTGTGGATAGTGCAGCCAAACTGTTTGCAGCGGTTCTCAACCTGTGGGTTATGTTCAATTTGTAACAATGAAAATACATCCTGCATATCAGATATTTACATTATGATTCATAACAGTAGCAAAATTACAGTTATGAAGGAGCAATGAAAATAATTTTATGGTTGGGGGTAACCACAACATGAGGAACTGTATTAAAGGGTCGTGGCATTAGGAAGGTTGAGAACCACTTGTTTAGAGTAATTATGGACCTCATTTAGGAGACTTGGGAGCTTGAGGGGAGGGAGAAAGGCTTGATTACAAACACAGTGTCTACCCTCATGTCCCCAAACAGGAACATCTGGTTGGAGATCACTATACCTAAGGAATCCCCTTTTAATTTGGATTCTGCACAACAATTGTTCATGACAGTGGAAAACACCTTTGGGAAACATAAATCTTCCTGTCTTACACTTCACTTGATCTTAATGAGCAAAGTTAGCTGTGTTGTCTCATCTTTCAAGGAACCTTAGATGATGCTAATATGCATGGAAGACATTTTCTTGGAAAAGAGCTTCTTAAAGTGGTATTTTATTCTACTGAATCAAATGCTTTTCTATGCACAGCGAGATCTTGAATCATTTCCTTTCAGCAACTGTGTGATTTATCAACATGTTGTTGTGTTTGTCCTTCATTTCCAAAGAGGACCATGGCATCAGGGAAATGATGATCTGACTTGCAGTTGACTTTAATTTGAGCGAGGGAAGGCTGTGCAAGGTCACCAGTCTTACCTTCTCCTCCAGAGCCATCTGGATCCAGTGACCAGATATTTATCAGGATGACTAGAGATGACTCAGGATACAATGGGAGACTCTGGCCCTTTCAGGCTAAGGTCTTTTCCAGTATTCACTTAGGGTGAGGTTATCAACATGTGGTCTATTACAGAATATCATTTGCAAAAGCCTATTAATTCTCTTCTCATATCTTCATTAAGATGCCCTCAATACACATATAGACTATTCAAATATTTTTGTATAGATCCATAGATTATTCTAAGCTTTTTTGTATTCCTCATTGTGGTAAATTTTTGTCAGCTCAACTTCTGTAAGAAATGGTAATATTCTGTGTTGATGTCTGTTCTCTTATCCATTTTCAAGTTTTTAACCGACAGCCTATGTAAATCAGTTAGTATGGAGTTGCCTCAATTGCATGTCACATTCAATTTTCAATTTCTGTGATGTTCCTTGGTTCTCATTTTTTCTAGTCCTCCCAACTCTTCTCAAAGAAATTATTCATAATATATAGATGTGAGGCTACTACAAGTTTCTGACTTTTGTTTTTCAGTCCTGAATCAAGTTTTCCAACATATGAGATCATAGATCTAGAGTTAAAAATGGTCCTTGGAGTATCCTTTATTTTACCCCCTTCTTTTACAAATTCAAAAATTGAGGCCTAGAGAGGCTAGGTGGTCTGCTGAAAGTCATACAAGGAATAAGCACCAAATCTCAGTCCCAGATCCTTGGCCTTCAAATTCAGTGTTCCTTCTGGTACACCATGCTGTCTCTTGATTAGGCACACAATATACAAAAACAAACATGGCCCCCAAATCCCGGTTACTTGGCTTAGAACTTACTATTTGTGAGAAACTGCCAGACCACATCTCCACAGGGATAATGGCTATGGAAGGTGGGTTGGACACATTGTTATTCCAGAGGTTCTAGAACTCAGGGTCTTGGATTGTCCCCATCAGTGTTTGAGGGAAGGTGGTAGTCTAGGTGGTAGTGGCTGTCTGACATGTTCTCTGTCCCTCCCCCAGAATGCCTGGCTGGTTTGCTTGCCCTGTGAGGAGCAGTTGGGGGAAATGACTGGCCAACTATCTCTTAATTGCCAAATCTAATTGCCTTTTATCAGTCCTCTTCCTTCTTGACCTCTCTGTGTATCACTGGCCACTAATAGCCATCCTTTTTCCATAGATACAACTCATCTTTCTGGGTTTTCATGGCCTTGATGAGCTGAAATTCTTCTCTTGCCTAATTGTTCCTTCTCAGTCTCCTTTGCTGTATCATCATCCTCAACTCCCATACCAAAATATGGGCATACCCAAAGGTTCTGTTTTCAGCCCTCTCCTTTCCTCTGTCTCCCCTCTTTATTTGTGACTTTATCAGCTCACATAGGTTTAATTAGCATCTATAGGCTGCTGACTCCAGATCTACATCACAAACTCTGTTCTCTCTCCTGAGCCCCCGGTCCACATCACCTACTGCTTCCTGGACATTTTGAACTGGGGATCCAGTAGACATTGCAAACTCACCATGCCCAAAACAGAATTCATTCTCTTTCCTACAAAACAACCCATCTTCTTTATTTTTCCTATTTATTTAAAGGGTAGTTCCACCTTTCTCATCATCACAGTTTTGCTTTATCCCTGTCTCCTTGTTCTTACTCACCTGACATTAACCAAATTGTCCAATTGGGAAATTTCCATTTGGATGACCTCTCTTGCATTCATCCCCTCTTCACTACTCGCACAGCCACTACCCTCAGTCAGATCCTCCCGACTTCTTGCTCAGCTTATTGCCGGAGCCTTCGAATTTGTCTTCCTGGATCACCTCCCTGTTAACTCTAATCTATCTTTTGCAGAGCTACAAAACTGATTTTCCCAAAGTGCTAATGTGACTATGGCACTCCTCTCCTCAGTAAATTCCAGTGGATCCTGATTACTTCCATAATTAAATGGCAGCTTCTTTACGTGGTTTTCAAAGCTCTTCACAATGTGGACCTAATCCGTCTTTCAAGCCTCATTATACTGTGTGGCATTCCCCTCCATGCACGTGGTAGGCCAGACAAAAAGACCTTGGTGTTGTCCTTTCTACAGGGTACTCCATCTCCATCCTCCCTGTTTTTTGATGCCTGTTCTCCATGCCTGGAAACTTCCTCATCTCCATTTCTCAGAATACCTAGTTTCCTTCTAGATTGGGTCTTTCATGAGGTCTCCAGCAGCTACTGCTGCTACTCTGACACATAAACATGGCTGGACTCAGAGCTCCTCAACAGTAAAAGCTGGTTTCATTTTCATCTACTTATCCCCTGACTAGCACATAAAGGGCACTTAATGAATGTTTATTAATGGAATGAGCTCTTCCAGGTAAAGGGATTAGAAAGAACATGTCTAATTTTGGCCTGGGAATATTTTCAGCTTGGCTTCAGGTAGGCCAGCATGGTGGCTAAGACTAATGCCCTCATCAATGGGTGTTCTAGCTATAATAACCTTCCTCCTGGCAGAGTAAAGCTTTGCTAGCTCAGGTGGCCCTGGGGAGATGAGCCCAAAGGGCAGTGTCACCATGAGGGCAGTGCCATGATGCACCAAAGGACATCAGGGATCCTCCAGCCCCAGAGATGTAAGCCACACACACACACACACACACACACACACACACACACACACACACACATATTTTCTACCCATGTCCACCATTTGAGTATCTTTGTAGAAGAGTGTGCCCTATGGATACTGGAGGAATATGCTATTATATCATTAAATTCCTTTGCTTTGGACTATGTCCTCTGGCTGACTAGAGACAAAAATCAAAGTAACTATGGGATAGAGACTCATCTGTTCTCATTCTGAATGGCTATGGACCCAGAAAGTGCCTTGACTCTAGAGAAACAAAGCTTTTTGCCGAGTCCCATCTGTACCAGTTCATTCAGCCCTTCTTCAGTTTAATCTTGTAGCGTTTGCTGTGGTTGCCTCCTCTTCCCCACTAGACCATAAGCTTCTAGAGGAACAGGGCTGTGATCCCTTTGGGCCCATCCTCCTCCCTGACCCTAATGCGCAGCACAATATGTTGGTCACCATGGGCGCTCCAATATTTGTTAATGGATTCAAGAAATCCTTGTTTATGGATGGATCTGGTTTACTAACTTGCTAATGAATATTCCCTATGGCACCGAGAAACAGAAGGGCCAATAAAGTAATTTCAGAAATTCAGAAAGGAATTACTGATCTAATATAGACATGGCCCTGCAGAGAGAGAAGACAAAAGGGTGGATCTGACTCCAGTCAAACCAGAATCATATTACCAAGTAAATCTTTAATGCTTTGGCTTCATATTTCAATCATCATTTCCATTTTCTTGAGGTCCTCAAATGGACCTCCAGCAAAGGGCGGAAGGGAGAAAGACTCTTCTCTCCTTGGGACTTAAAGCTGGAGAGGAGAAGGCTATGAGCATGACTCAGGCCATGTACTTAGTAGGTGCTTCCTGTGTGCCTGACCCCATCCTGGCATGTGGGGTGGCAATGATGAGGGGCAGTAGGAAGAAAAGTAACCACCCAGGCCCTTGACTTCAACGGCCATAAGCCACAGCAAAGAAAGTGGGGTGGATAGCAAGTGAGTGAATAACCAGGCCAAAGTCAGGGAGGAGGAAGCCTAAGCAGTGTCTACCTATGGCTGGCTCAAAGAAACCTTGGGAACTTGTAACACCGTCTCCCTTTTATGAGCTCTTGGGCCTCCCACTTCACTCTGTGTATTATCTTCTTCAGGGCTTTATATTAAATAACTGGCCCACAGGCTTAAAGCTCTGGAGCCAGAAAAGACCTCAGAGTCCATCCAGCCTAACTAGCCCCTTCTTCTTGCAGAGGAGAAAACTGAGACCCAAGGAGGTCAAATGACCTGTCTAAGGTCACACAGGCAGTATATATCAAAGGTAATATTTCTGTCCTCTGATTTGGGATCTAATGTTCTTTCCACTCAAGCCTTGCAAGGTTGGTGTTCTGTTCATGAGGAACAAGGGGAGGGCAAGTAGAAAGGAGGAAAGCCTACAGCTCTTTGCTGTACAGTAGCCCTAATGGAGAGGGAGTCCAGGGAAAGGCAGGGCAAGTTATAGCAGCAGCAGAAACTTAGCAGATGGTGCTAGCCAGCCAGGCTGCAGCTCGGCTGATACAATGGTAAAGTGATCTCAAGAGGCACAGGTGCCAAGATAGGATGAAGAATTAGTAATGGACCCCTCCCCATCCAGGTCCTGGTAGCATAGCCCCAAACAGGTAAACAGTTGAACCTTAGAGTACTGGGACTGGAGGGAAGCTTGGAGATCATTTAGTCAGGGGTCATGAAAACATAGCTCCAGAATTGAAGGAATCCTAGAGACTATCAAATCCAACCCCCTAACTTTACTGAGCACTAGGCGGCACTGCAGTGGATAGAGTGCCAGGCCTAGAGTCAGAAAGACTCATCTCTCTTGAGTTCAAATCTGATCTCAAACACTTGCCAACTGCGTGACCCTGGACAAGTCACTTCATCCCATTTGCCTCAGTTTCTCATCTGTAAGATGAGCTGGAGAAAGAAATGACAAACCATTCTAGGATCTTTGCCAAGAAAACTCCAAATGGGGTCACAAAGAGTCAGACATGACTAAACCACTGAACAACAAATTGACACCTACAACTACCAGGTAGTGCCCCCATATGATATATGTTACAGTTAATTTTCAGCAAGCTGATGGTCAACATTATCCTGAGGAGTTGTTTTAATGTTCAAAGAAAACCAAATATACAAAAATTGCCCCTACCTCCCTACCCCACATTCCTTACAACCCTGCATCCTAGAGAGTGGAACCACTGAATTTTCCACGGCAATCAGGAAAGACACAATCACAAAATCAAGTGCCCTCCTTCAAATTGGTGCTTGGTTTTTCACTGAACATTGGCCAGTCCCAAAGGTTAATGTTGGACATTAGCCCACTGCTGATGAATCATCATGGCAACGTGGGGATAATGAATGAAATGACCAAAATAGCAGTTGACTTATAGTCATTAATTAGGCACCACAGTATGATGCATGGCTTCAGGCAGTCTGCTCTTGGTACCCTAGTACATTGGCAATGAGCTTGTTCAGGGCACTTTTCATTCAACATTCAGAAAGCACTGCCTACACGCCAGGGCCTGTGTTCGATGCTTTGAGATCCCTTAAAGAGATTACATTCTTCTGGAAGATAAACAACAACAACATAATAGTAATAATAATAGCTAGCTTTGATACAGTGCTTCAAGATCTACAAAGAACCTAGTGTATATTGTCTCATTTGATCATCACAACAACCTATTATTATCCCCATTTTAGAGTTGTGGAAGCTGAGTCAGACAGGAGGTGAAATGGCTTGACCAAGGTAACACTGCTAGTAACTAAGGCCATATTCAAACTCAGGTCTTTTTTGGGAGGTAATTGGGTTAAATGACTTTCCCAAGGTCACACAGCTGCCCAGGGTCACACAGGAACACAGGTCTTCCTGACTCCTGGTTTAGTGCTCTACAAAATATATCAGAGCAATTTCTAGGGGAAGGGCACTAGCAATTTGGGGGAACAGGATAGGCTTCCTAAAGGAAAGGGCACCTGAGCTGAGCTTTTAAGAAACCTGAGGATTCTATGAAATAGAAAAATGGAAAAAATGCATTGCAGGCATGGAAAACAACTCCTGCCAAAGCTGATAGCACATCCTGCATGGAGAACAGTGGGCAGGATGCTTTGATTAGACAGTAGAGGTCACTAAGGTTGAAACGATAGACTAGAGCCAGAGCAGGAAAAACTTCCAAAGCTAAACTTTGCATTTTATCCTAGAGGCAATAGGGAGTCACTGGAGTTTCTTGAGCAGGAGAGTTACTCATTCTGGCACACTGCATTTTGCAAAATTGAACCTGGACCATATGCCTAATTATTGCTCTGAATAACTCCATGCAGATAACAGGGATCCCAGACTTTTGAAGGGCTATGATATGCTATTACCAATTACTCTATAACTCGATATTCCATAGGATACTGGACTTGGAGACTCTATACTATGAGCCACAGTATATTATGATCCTTGAGAGAAAGAGTAATTTTTGTTCCATAATAGAAATTCACTTAAACTCTCTGGGCCTCAGTTTCCTCACATTTAAAATAAGGTGGTTCAACTTGACAGCCTCAAAGTTCAAGCTCTAAATCTATAATCCTATCCCTTCCTTCTCAAAGTTCTGCACGAGATCATATACAGTTTTATTCCAAGTCAAATACAATGAATTGGGGGTTTAAGAATTTGACGATATACGGGGACACAAGTGGAAGGTCCCAAGGATAGGAGAGTGAATCAGTGTATTTATAGTTGGCACTCATTTGTCTGATGACTGAGGCCTTGGACAAGCTGGTGCTACTCCTTCCCATATGGCTCTGCTATTACTTCCCTCCACACACTCTATGCTCCAACCCTAATGGTCCATTCTCTATTCTCACTAAAGCTTCAGGAGCATGGAAACCTCCTGATCATTGCTGGGCCATTTCCGAGACTGCCCGCCCTCTCTCTTCTTCTTTGCCTGCTGAATGTCTCTGAAAACCCCAACTCAGTTGTACCTTCATGCAGCCATCCTGGCTGGCGCTGGCCTTCCCCCTCTGGGGCACTGAGGCCACTGGAAGGTTTCAGAATCACAACATAGTCTAGACAGTTAGATTGAAATGCAGAAAGGATAGACGAAAGAGCAATAGACTAAGTTGGAAGAGTCAAGCATTGCCACTAATGGCCTGGGTAACCTTAGTTAAATTACTTCTCCTCCCTGGGCCTCAGCTTCCTCCCCTGTGAAACAAGGGGATTGGACTAGTTAACAGATTTAGAACTGGAAGAGATCTTAGTGGTCATCTAATCCAACTCCTTCATTTTACAGAGAAGGAAACTGAGGCCAGAGAGCTCAAACTGCCCTCTCCAAGGTCATACAGACAGTAAGTGTCAGAGTAAAGTCAGTGTTCATTCTACCACCCCACACCAGGTGCGGGTTCTAAGTTCTCTTCATTCTCTGAGATTCTAAATATTTCTAATATGATGCCCTTCCCAAGGATCTTCAGATTCATGTCTCTGTTGCCCAGTTTTCCTGGTTGCGTCCATTTGAAAAATTGACTTAAGATTTCCCAGGCTGCTACTTCCAGCCACCCCTACCACTATTAATCACTGAGGTTGGCAGGGAATGTCCAACAAGAACATGGAGAGAAAAAAGGCAGCACCCAGAAAGGAAAGCACTGTCAGCCTGCTTCCCTAAGCAAGCTAGTTCTCCAGCCCTTCACTGCAGGTCCAAAGGCCTGACAAAAGAAACTAAGAGAGGAAAGTGGAGAAGAGGCGGGATGGGCGCAGGCACAGGCAGAGGAGCTGCCCCAGGATTGTTGCCAGCCAGCTACAGCTCAGGGCAAGATAGAAAGGTCTTCTTGGAGAAGTATGAGAAATTATTTGTGCTTGGCCTCTGCCAGGAAAGGCATCTTCCTGAAGTCTACCTTGTAGCCGGGGAGAGGGAGCAGACGGTGGGCTCTCTGACACATGGCTGCACCCTTGAAACTTCTAATAAAGGCAAACTGCTCCCCTGTCCCTAGACACACACACACACACACACACACACACACACACACACAATCTTGCATGGGCTCCTAGACAGAGCCAGAAACATTTCTGGAGTCCCAGGTGAGAGACGATGATGCAAGCAAGGAGAGAGAGAAGCATGGTCAGAGAAGAGACAGCGCAGCATCACAGAAGCCATGGGGGAGAAAGACTCAATGTGCAGTAGTGTCAACTGCCCCCAAGATCAAGTGTAGGTCCAAGAAAAGGCCACTGGATTCAGCAGGTGACCTTGGAGAGAGTGGCCTCTGGCAGGAAGCGGGGAGGAAGTCAGAGGACAAAAGATTGAACAGGACACACAGGAAGTCCAGGAGGGTGATAGTTAGAGACAACTTTTTCTAAGAGTTTGGCTATGAAAGAGAGACAAGATGTCGGACAACAGGCAGGAAAAGGCAGAGGCAGATGAAGTGTTTCAGGATGAATTAGGGTCTGCTTGGAGACCCCTGTGGGTTTGTAGGAGAGGAAAAAAAGAGAGAAGATGAAAAAGAGAGAAAAAATTGCTACAAGGGCAACCTTCTGAAGGAAACAGGCCAGGGTGGGATATAGGGTCCAAGTAGAGGATCAGTTCTTCCTCAGAGACTAGAGTAAAGGAAGAGGTCATGGGCCACAATACAAAGTGGTTTGGCAGAATGGAGCAAGGGAGTGTGTGATAGATGGCCTCAATTTTCTCAAGCAAGTAGGAGGTGAGGGCCTCTGCCCGGATCGAGGGGCCAGGGATGCCAAACATATTGAGAAGGAAGAAGAAATTTTGGAAGAGCTACTTCCAACAAGAGAGAGTCCATTGGGGACATGACTAGTGATTTCTAAATTGCCAAATCTGGTGGTCTTTTCTCCAGTGGCCTTCCCAAGCTCTCTCCAGCACTTGCCGTTGCTGACCACCCCCTCTCCTGTCTCAGAGGCAGCTGGTGGTGCAATGGCTACAATGCTGGGCCTAGATTCAGAAAAACCTGAGGCCAAATTTGACCTGAGACATTTACTAGCTGTGTGAGTCTGGGCAAGTCACTTAACCTCTGTTTGCCTTCCTTTCTTCAACTATAAAATGCATCTACCTTGCAGGGGTGCTGTAAGCATCAAATGAGATAATATTTGTAAAAATCACTTAGCACAGGGCCCAGCACATGGTAGGTAACCATATAAATGCTTATTCCCTCCCTCCCTCCCTCCTGGACACTCTCTCCTCTTAGAGTTTATGTAATCCTACTCTCTCCTGTTTCACCTCCTCCTTGTCTGACTACTCCTTCACAGTCTCTCTTGCTAACCCACCATCATGCCCCCACTCTAGATGTTCCTCATGGTCCTGTCCTTGGCCCCCATCTCTCCTCCCTCTGTACTCTCTCCCTCCTTCTCTCTGTCTCTCTGTGTGTAAACTGCCTCCACTGATGCTTATCTGTATCTCATATGTGATTTATAAATGCTGATTTGTCTCTCTCTCTACTTCTCTCTCTCTCTCTCTCACTCTCTCTCTTCTCTCTCTCTCCATCTCTCCTCTCTCCATCTCTCTCTCTGTCTCTGTCTGTCTCTGTCTCTTTCTCCTCTCCTTCCCCCCTCCCCTCCTCTGCCCTCCCCTTTTCTCTCCTCTCCTCTCCTGCCCCCCTCCTCATTGGCCCCTATAGGTTGAACTGTCATCTCTCCGAAGACAACATCCAGCCCTAGACTCTCCTAGATCTTTCAGCCCCATGTCATCAATTACTTGTTGACATTCAAAAACTGGATTTCTAGAGACATCTGGAAGTCACTGTGTCCAAAAGAAAACTGGCTATCTTCTCCTGTGAACCTTGTCTTCCAAATGTCCCCCCTGCCTGGATTCCATCCTTCATCATTTCTGCCTCAGAAGCCCTTCCTGATCCCTTCCCTCCCTCCTAAACTACTTTGTACATGCATGTACATGCATGAGTGTGCATGTGTATATGACTAACTTTCCATTTATGTAGCACATATTTGACATGCACTGGCCATCTTCCTGTTGGACAAGCTCCTTGAGAACAGGGCTGGTTTCTGCCTCTGTTCTTGTGTCTCCAGCATCTAAATCAGTGTCTAGCATGTAGTAAGTGATTTATAAATGCTGCTCAAAGCCCCCAAGGCCTTCCACGCTGCAGCTCAGTCACGTAACTTCTGGCCAAAGCACACAACTAGGCTGGAGCTATCCAGCTGTTTTTCCTCATTTGGGGCTTTCTTGGCAGAAATAATGGAGGGGTTTGCCATGTCCTTCTCCAGCTCATTTTATAGATGAGGAACCTGAGACAAACAGGGTGAAGTGACTTGCCCAGGGTCACACAGCCAGTAAGTATCTGAGGTTGAACTGGAACTCATGTCTTCCGGACTCCAGGCCCAGTGCTCTATCAACAGGGTGACATCCAGTGTATTAGCTCAGACATGAAACCTTTCCCAGCTGCTAGTGATCCTGGCAAAAAATGACCTCGTTTTCATCTTGTCTAATTCATAAATACTTATCTACAAAATGTTATATTCCCCTATGGAACGTAAGCTCCTTGAAGGCAGAAACTGGTTTCATTTTGCCATCATATCCCCAAGGCCTAGCACAAGCCTGGTACATTGTAGGTACTGCTTGGCTCCCTGTCCTTCCTGAGAAGCCTGCCACTTAGATGTTTACCCAGATAAGTGATGAAAATGTTGAACATCCCAGGGCCTAGCATACATCCCAGGAACACTTCACTGGAAACTTCTTTTTGAGTTAACATCGAACTGTTGCCAGCTATCCCCAGAGGCTGACAGGTTAACTAGCTTGGAAGCCGCCTACATCTCTCCATCTTGTCCAAAGGAACAGAACGAGAGACTTGAGCAAAGGTTTTGTCGGAATCTAGCTAAGCTACGTCTACAACATTCTCCTCCAGCTTAGATGGGATTTTGGATGGATCTGTGATTTCATTAGGGATTGAGATGTAGGGGATAAGTTCCAGTGTGTAAACTGCCTCCACTGATGCTTATCTGCATCCTATAGCCTAAGACAAATGCCTGGGCACTGAGAGGTTAGAGAATTTGCTCAGGTTCATTCAGGCCAGGTGTATCAGTGATTTGACCTAAATGAGCTCTTTCTGACTCCACTGCAGGCTCCCTATCCCCCAGGCTAGCGGTTCTCAAAGTATAAGTCCCTGTGGATCCCTGGGGGGTTTCCACAACCCTTTCAGGAAGTTCATGAGGTTAAAACTCTTTTCGTCATAATACCAAGATGTTTTAAGTTCTAACACAGTAAATATGTACAGATAGAACCCACATAGGAGGGCGGGGCCCTGGATAATTGTTCAGAGTGTAAAGAATCTTTTCAGTAGACTCTGCTCCCTCTCATGCCCCCCCTACTCACTACTGGTTCAGTCACCCAGTCAAGAATCACAAGGAATGAGTTGATTCTGGCTTAGCCTGGTCTTGAGATCACTGTTTCCTTTCCAAATGTTCACTAACTACCCATTTAATAGCATATGCTAAAACTATTTTATCAGACAGTTAAAGCAAGTTCAGGGACCTAGAGTTCATAGACTGTTCTCTTACCTGCCCTTCTCTGGAAGCTTTCCAGTTGATCAAGGCCCCATTCTCCATGGCCTTCCCAAGACTGTTGGCAGTGGTTAAGCAATCATATCTTCCACTTAGTTCAGCACCCTAGAATGTCATCAGGTCATAAGTTTAGAGCTATATCATACTACAGAGGAGATATATTGTATTTCATATGAGCCTGAAGACACCAAGGGTAGCTAGGTGATCACCTGCTTTCTCTATACTTACCTTACGCAGAAAAGTGTGACCTGTCCCTGATATTCAGATAATCACTCCTCCTTCCCTTCCATCATGTTCCTTTGCCCTCTCACCTCCCAAAACAGGTTAGACCTCTCTACTACAAGCGTTTGTCACCTTTTTTTAGCGTCAATATCTGAGGAGAGAGACCCTTAGGGAAGAAACCAACAGTTTGGTGATTTTCTTCCTTGTGGCAAATATGAGGGGATTCATCCCTTCTACTTCCCACAAGAAGGCCACCAGTTACATACAGAGATGTTCTGAAAACACTCCCAGTCTGCCAATGAGTTTGCCAGAGCTGAGTGTTCTGAACAAAATGCTCCTGGGAACAGAAGCTATGGCTTCAATTATCACCTGACTCTTAAGGGGCAGTTGGGGGCAGGGGTGGAGGTGGAGAATGTTGAGAACTATTCATCATGGGGGCCTTTGATGAACCCACATTAATTATCTCCACAGCCTCTACGGCAAACCCAAATCAATTTTCATTACGAATGGTGAATCATCATCTAATGGCTAGGGATGCATCATTAATGAAGAGCTGTATGTAGCCTTCTGGTGGGGTGGCACAGGTGATTGGCAAACCTCAAAGTAATCTTTTCTTTGGGAGAAAGAATGACCCAGCCAAGGAAGCACCACTCCCCCAGATCCTCTTGTGCAGTGAGCACCCTTCTGCCCCCCCCCACCCCCAAGGTAGCTATTGCTAATCCTTCACCAGTTGCACAGCACTTTCTATTCCCAAAGAACTTTTACAAGTGATCCTCATAAAGCCTGGCAAGGTAGGTAGTACACAATGCCCATTTTGCAGATGAAAACTGAGACTGAGACTCCAACCCAGGGCTTATGACTCCAAATCCAAGTCAGAAGCCTTTGAAACAAAGGGAAGAAGCAAAATGAAGGGAGAATAATCTGAAGAGACAATAGAGTAGAAGTTCTTCATGGGAATTCTATGGACATGTTTTTGTTTTTGTTTTTGTTTTTGTTTTAAATACTGGGATAACCATATTTCCATATAATTCCTTTTCAATCCTGTGGATTTTATTTTGTACATTCAAAAATGTTATTCAGAGTTGGGGCCCCACAGGTTTCCCCAAAAGACACTTTAAAAAGGTGACAAATCTTTGCAGTAGAGAGGCCTAACCGTGTTGGGAGGTCAGAGAGCAAAAGAACATGACAGAAGGGGAGGAGCATCAATCAGGGAATGGCATGAGGCTCTAGCCAAAGGGGAGGGGGCTGACCCATTTCTTGTGCTTTAAGAGGCCACACAGGAAGGGGCAGCAGAGAAGGAATGAGCAGTGGCTGCTCAGAGCTCTCTGAAGGGACCCAGAGAACCATCTAGTGAGCCAACGTAAGCGTGCATTTGGACCCTGACAGAGCCTCAAACGAGCATTCCCCACTCCTAGGGAGTCATGGCAGATAAGCAAGGCCCCCAGAAAGAACCTAGAAAACAATGCTAGACATTATGGCATTCTGCAACTGCCATGTGCTAGGCACTGTGCTAAGAACTTGGGATTCAAAGACAAAAATGCCTTCAAGGAGCATCCATTGAAATGCCCACATTTTGTTAGTTTCTTTTTTAAAAATTGACAACACAGAAGAGAGATTTCTTGGGGCTCTCCTTCCCTCATAGAATGGAGACCATCTTTCCTATACAGGACCTGAGTCCTTGAAATTTTCTGTCTCACTGTGCTTAACAAAATGAAAAGCCTATTCCCTGTTCCATCACCTCACCCACATATACAGAGTCATATCCTGGCATCTGAGGCAGCAAGGTGTAATGGAAAAGTAACAGCAGGGTTTTGGTGTCTGAAGCTGTGAGGTCAAATCCCAATTCTTCCACTTAATATCTGGACTTTATTAGCCAAACTGATTGAGCTGTCTGGTATTTCGTTTCCTCCCATATACAATGAGTGGGGATGGGGCATGGACTAGAAGACCTCCACACTTCCTTCCCACCCAAGATCATAGGAGCCTCTGCTTAAAGAAGGGACTGGCGGAGCAAATGAGCTCAGGGCACAATGTCAAGGTGGCCTTCCAAACTGAAAGACTACAGGAAGAAAGGAGGAGAGCAAGGAAACTCATTGAGTGTGAGGGGCAGTGAGCCTTGGAGGGCCTCTTGCAAGGGTCTCCCAAAACGGTGCTTAGATAGATCAAAAGGAGGAAGTCGCTGAGAAAAATCAGGATGCGAAGGTATCTAAATAAACTAGATTCAGCTAATACACAAAGAGAGCTCCTTCCTGTTCACAGTGTAAAACCTAATACTCCTATGTGACATCTCTGAGAAAAATCATGGTATACTAAAGAGTGGGGCTGGCTTCAGAGTCCTGAAGGTCTAGGTTCAAGTGTCGCCTCTGAGACATGCTAGCTGTGGGACCTTGGGGAAGTCACAACCTCTCAACTCTCTAAGATTATCACTTAAAGCGGAGCTGTTAATTTGCATTGAGAAAGAGCCTCCACACTGGGAATTCTCTAGACTGATGAAATCACTGGTCCACATCTACCTTCAAACCTGAAATTTCTCTAAAAATATCACTTTAAAGTGTACAAAGTAGGCTATAAATAAACTCTATGAGTTAAGTGCTAATGGATATCAGTATCCCCTTTTTCCAGATAAGAAAACTGAGGCTCAGGCAGTCAAAAGGGCCTTGCCTGTGGTCACAGGGTAAGTAAAAAGCATTCTGCACTGGCCAAGATCTGGGCCTGGGCCTGCAATCCCTCTCTATCAGCAGATCTCCAGTGTGGATGGCTCCCTAGGCAAGTTGGTGTTGGCATCATTGTTCCCAAAGCTTTTGCTTTTACCCTGTCTCTGACAGGCTTTTCTCCTCCCCTCCTAATGATTTGCTCACTGTCTTAAGAATGGCTTCAAAAAAGAGAACTGTGATACTCGAACAGAGATTTCTTTACTGATTGGAATGTTTGAGGATGGCCTTGGGCTCACAGCAGCAAAGGAGACAGAAGGGTAATGGCAAATTGATAACGCCATCAAGCGAATGCCTTCGCTAATGAATTGTTGCTAGCATCTGGAAAAACCCCAAAGACGACAACGAGGGCCTGCAAGGGAAAAGAGAAAGCGAGTGGTTGTTTGGAACAGAAGCTCCATGGAGCCTTTTGCCTGTGGCCTTAGGAATTTTCACCAGGATAAAGGCAGCCATCATTTCAAGCTGTTTGATGAATCTCATCAGCATCAGCATCAAAAAAGTTCTGCTCATGCACCACTGGCTCCAACCTTCCCAGACCACAAATGGCATCGAGCAGACACTGGCCTTTGATTGCAGTAGAAAATAGGAAGGGTCTTCACTCTGTAAAGTAAATACAATGATCATTATTCCCATTTTACAGATTAGGAAACAAACTCTGAGGGGGTAAGTGACTTGCCCAGGGTCACCAAGGGGACTTGTAGTTTTCTGCCACCACTCCAAGCTGCCTCCCAAGGCTAACCCTGCTCCAGTGTACTCCTTAACCAACTCAAAAGAAGCACAGGGTTTTTTAGTAGCACTTAGTATTTAGCTGTGAATAAGCACGCCATTGTGCACACATGAAAGAACCATCCTAGACAAACACCAGGGTGACAACCTCGTTCTAGATTTCAGACATTTTTTTAAACTACCAAAGGATGTTTCATCATTATTGATCCCACACCCTGTAGTCTGTATACAGACAAGGCCCACGTAGTCATAGGATCTGCGGATGGAAGGAAAGAGAGAGATTAGGTGAATTCGGCACTTGCGAGACACTGATACCCAGAGAGTGATGGGGATGGGTCACCTAGCTGGTGAGCAGCACAAACAGAAGTGGCAACCAAGCCATAGGACCTTAGATCTGGAGCCAGAGCTAAAATGGATCTTAGAAGTTGGTTAAGCTCCCGACCTGCATTATTTTAAGAATTTGCTAACTCTGTTTTAATATAACTTTGTAACAAAAGGTTTCCTTTGTAATCCTATATATTTTATCTTCTGTGTCTAAAACCATGATTCTGAGCAAGGGGCCACATTGTCCCAGAGGGCCAGGACACAAAAAAGGTGAAGAATCCCCTCATTCGGGTGCTGAAGAAGCCAAACGATCCAAGGGTGCCCAAGCAAAGGCAGGACTGGAATCTAGATCCTCCAACTGCACCACAAGGTAGATGGGAGCCAAATTCCACAACCCTGGAAAGCATAGGCTCACAATTGGGTATTTTATATTTCCCACGTAATGGGCAATCACTGAAGCATCTTCAGCAGGATGGGTCATAACCCATCAATAATGATGAAACATCCTTTGGTAGTTTAAAAAAATGTCTGAAATCTAGAACGAGGTTGTCACCCTGGTGTTTGTCTAGGATGGTTCTTTCATGTGTGCACAATGGCGTGCTTATTCACAGCTAAATACTAAGTGCTACTAAAAAACCCTGTGCTTCTTTTGAGTTGGTTAAGGAGTACACTGGAGCAGGGTTAGCCTTGGGAGGCAGCTTGGAGTGGTGGCGGAAAACTTCAAGTCCCCTTGGTGACCCTGGGCAAGTCACTTACCCCCTCAGAGTGAACCAATGGGAATTTTTGGCTAGTGCAGAGGCAGTCTTCAGCAGCAGCCATGAGTCAACGAGCTTACTGAGTTCCCAGGCTAAAGACTGGGGCTAGAAAGACAAAAAAGCAAACAGCCCCTGCCCTTGAGGAGTCTACATTGTACTAGCAGGGGCAATAGATGGATGGATGATATATGTACAATATCCATATCTCCATCTATAATGGCTAACATTTACATAGCACCCACTATATAAATAAATATGTACATACACACGTATCTGTGTGTGTGTGTGTGTGTGTGTGTGTGTGTGTGTGTGGTGTGTGTGTGTGAAACTACATCCTAGCAGACTGCCAGGCACTGTGCTAAGGGCTTTATGATTATTATCTCATTTGATCTTCACAACAAGCCTGGGAGGTAGGTCCTATTATTATCCCCATATTACAGATGAAGAAATTGAGGCAGACAGGGTTAAGTGACTTGTCCAGGGTCACACAGCTAGTAAGTATCTGAGGCCACATTTGAACTCAGGTCTTCCTGACTCTAAGCCCAGTGCTCTATCTACTGAACCACCTAGCTGGCCCATATGTACAGACACACATATGCATGTAGATATATTCACATATATATGTACATTCATATTTTTATATATTTCCTATATATAAGACATATACAAATCTAAGCACTCTAAGATTCTCCATAAGTAGATCATGGGCATGAGAAATGGCCTTGGTGATCACTTCAATTTACCAATGAGGAAGTTAATGTGAAATGACTCCGTCTTCGGCAAAGCCAGGAAGAAGGCCTGAGTGCCAGCTCCCAGTTCCCCTGCCACATTGCCAAGTCTCCCAAGAGGCTTTTTGGGGAAAGTGCAGTGAGAAAGCCTTATTCTGCTAAGATGGTGGCTCTAGTTCACCCCTGGCCAGGCCAGGGGTCTGCCTGGAAGTTCACGAATTCTCAAGATCTCATTGAACAGATGGCTCATACGGAAACTGTGTTGAAGCATTCAAAGAAGATATTGCAAGCATAATATCACAATTCACCCAGAAACTGGATTTGCACCAATAGTGACAAAAAAAGACTATTTCCTGCTGGTCTGTTTTTCCTGGAGTGAATGACCAGACTGAAATACACTAAGGACATTTGTGAAAAATGAAGAACCTATTGGGAGCAAACTGTGTGTGATAACATGATTCAATTGATTTAGAGAAAGAGGCCTCTTTTATGTGTCTCTCCAATTAAGCAGGGGGAAGGTACAATTCTTTAATTCTTGTAGGGGCAGGGTCTAAGCACCTCTGTGAATCATCTTCAGGAAGTACTTTCCATGCTTGGCAATGGCCAAGGAGTTAAGAAGCCAAATGGCACCCATGACTGATATGATTCTCAATTCAAACATGCTTGCTTTTGAAGCAGGACCATAATGCCAATAATTCCAGGATGTGAAAAATCATTTCCCAAAAGGTTTGCATTGGCATTGGCAAAACATTGATTTTATGTTCAAAATATTAAGAAGAGATGGTCTTCAAATCTGTTTCCTATTGAATATGAGGGAATTAGACAGAATAAAAACAGATCTCAAACATAGCTGTGCATCGTCCTGCCTTGAAACTTCTTCTAGGGTCAAACATCCTACTGTTGAGCACATGCTCCTTCAATGTAGGCGACAAGAGAAGTGGCAAATTCTGATTTAACCAAAATCTGGCAGGCAGAGACAGAGAGAAGGAGGAAGACAGAAAATAGGAAAGTTGGTGGTGTTGGATTGGGTGCTGGCTGACTTCTCCTCCCCTTGGGATTCTAGAAGTAACCCCGAGGGGTTACAGCTTCTAATACTATGGCTTATGAGCTCCTATCCACTGTGTTCCCCCCAATATTGATCAATCACGTAAAATCAATTATATTTCACAAAGAAATGCATACTGAGAAGTTATAGCAAGGACAGAATTTATTTAAAAAACAAAAGCAAACACCTCCCAAACCAAGAGTACAATCTCTTCTCTGTACATGCTCAATGCTTAGGGAGATTGGGCTCAAAGTTAGAGTACAGAGGTAGTAAGATACACATACAGGGAACAAGTAGAGTGAGGGCTACTTTGTAAGTCTTGACTCCAGGAGTCCTTTTCTGTCTTCAAGGAGGCCCTGCCAAGTAGCCTTTGAGAAGGACCCATTGCTAATAGACAAGTCACTTCCTTGCTCAGACAGGCTTGCTTCTTCCAAGACCCATGCCTTGACTCAATTGCTATTGGGCCGGTGCCAGTAGTCTCTTTTACTGACTAGATCCTGAAAACTTCCAATGGTTCTTCTGATCTTTTCAAGCTCACAAGATCATAACCTGGTTAATTCTATCTCTAGCTATACATTTCCATAAGATCAGGAAAGAATAAACACCAAAAATCCAAAGAGACAGAGTTGTCATGCCTTCATGGACACATGAATGGTGTGAGTGATAAGGTACGGGCTCTGGGAACCCCCTAGAACTCTGAATCTTCTCATTTGATGAGGCATTTGCCTGAGGCCATAAGCCTTTCATTATAGCTAGGCCCAAATCTCTGTTACTAGCTTCTGCCCTCCTTCATCCAGCAACTTCCTACCCTTAATCCTCCCAAAGCCTCCATTGTCTCATCTCCAGGTAGCCTCCAGCTACTTCCCACCTTAATCTCTCTTCACTGGAGTCTGACCTCATTTGACTCCTCCTGAAGACCCTCCCCAAACTCCTCCTCTAGACCATCCCTAAAATCCTCCCACAACCTTTCTATATATAAGACCCCATCTTGCCTCCATGAGGTGTGAGAGTGCGGGAGAGTGATCTAGGAAGACTTACTTTGTGTCAGAAGATTCTAGCCCATTTGCATGCAAGCATCACAGATACTGAGGCTCCTCAAGAGTGTACCCAATATGGTGAATCTTTAACAAATTTTGCTTTTCTTTGGCTGAGAGAAGACTAGAGTCGAATTCATTGGGCAGGACCTGGTATGTTGGTATTTTGGGGTCTTGTGTACCCCTACCTCATCATCCTGGTCAGGAAACCATAAAAATGGTGAGGTCAGGGAAGCATAAAATGTTGAGGGTTGGCATCCTGAGTGGGTGAAGAGGAGGAAGGTACAGTAAGGTAGGGAAGGCAGTCTGGAGGCAGGGAGGGCAGCCTGGAGGCACACTGTAGAGAACTTTAAAGAACCTAGCAAGTGGCACCTTCCTAAGGGTCTTGATTTAAACTGGTGCTTATACCCATAAGGTATTAGCTGATAAAAGCTTAACCTGTTATTCAGCCTAGAGCTATTTGTATCTTTAGAAGGGATTTTGAAAGACGGAGAGCCCTCAAGAGGGAAAAGAATTCATCTCTAATAGTAGAATGGCCGCTACCAGGCATTAAGGGTCTTATTATAAGACAAACATAAACTCATAATGATTTTAGAACCAGAAGAGACCTTAGAAGGAATCTAGTCCAACCCCATCATTTTATAGGAGAGGAAACTGAGGCCCAGCAAGGAGAAGTAACACAGGGAGCAGATGGCAAAGGTGCCTTGACTCCAGAGTCAGGGCTATTTCTACTGCAATAATTCATTCAAACATTTCCCAAGTGAATTCTACATGGAAAGCCACGTAGTTGTGTGGCCCACCCCACGTGTCCTGGTGGCTGGGCCAAGGCCTGTCTGGAGTCCACCAAGCCAGAGTTACAGTAGGAAGTGGAATTCCAGTGACTCAGGGTTACTAGAGGTGACCCCCTCCCCCAGCATACTGCACTGGATCTTCTGGAGATCTCTTCTGTGCTCTCTCCCTATGTCTGGTTCCACCTTCATACTGGTTCTCAGGGTGGACAGGGCTCCTCCTCTGAATTATTTTCCCCAGGTCTATTAATGCTGAATCAGGAAATGTGGGACTGCCAAGTGACATCACGAGATTAAAAATAAACCAAATCCCAGTCCTTCCTAATAGAACTGACTGGAGTTCCCACTGGGGATTGGTAAGAAGCCCTAATTCCTGCCAGAAATTAGAAGCAGCATCCCATAGAATCCGTGGGTGCCATTCAAATAATGGAGACTAGGAAATCACCTTCCTTTACATAAAGTAAATTTATCTCATCAAATTGGAGTCTCCTTATGGATCTTATTCAGAGAAGGCCAGAATCTCTGAGTTGAGAGGAGCCTGGTCTACACCTTATCTTTTATACAGCATAGCTGTTAGCTCACATCTGTACTCTTCCAGGTAGGGGGGAGGGGTGAAAGACTGATGAACAAGAACCTGAGAGGGGGGAGGGGGGATAAACATGCACTTGAGGGGGGAGGGGGGATGAACGAACACCTGAGGAGGGGGAGAGGGGATGACCATGCACTTGGGGGGAGGGGGGATGAACAAGCGCCTGAGAGGGGGGAGAGGATGAACATGCACTTAAGGGGAAGGGGGGATGAACAAGCACCTGAGAACCCTTCTGTGTTCCCAAATAGCCCACCCACTCCACTTCTCAATGACTCTCATTGCCAAGAAATGTTTCCCAATGTCCAGCCTCAACTGGCCTCTTTGCAACTTCCCCCCATTGCAATCCCTCTTCCACAGGACAGCCCTTCAACTCTTTGGAAAGAGTATTCTTGTTACCCACTCCTTCCCTCATGTCTTCTCATCTCTACACTAAACATCCTCGGTTCCTTTCTTCAAATGATCTTTGTGTGGCATGGCCTCAAAGTCTTCCTCCAGATGCTCTCCAGCTTATCAATGTCCTTCCTAAACGGTGGTGACACACATGCACCAACAATACTCCAGATGTGGCTCTGGGCAGCTCAGTGAGGCTCAGGATTGCATTGGCTTGCTAGCTGCCCATAGGAAGCTTACACTAGCATGTTTTGGGGGCTGCCTGAGTCCAGCAGCAGTAACCACTCCTCACAAAGCCTTTCTGCCTTGAGTATCTGTAGGTAAAAGTGTTTCTTCACCTGAATTACTTGGATAAGCAGCTATTTCTCTATTCCACTGCCACATGATTTTAATTGTATCTGTCTCTGTTTGTCACCAGAGATGGAGCTTGAGCTGAGACTCAAAGCGGCTCACAAGGCTCTGCTGGCCACACAGGGTCCTGGTCTTCAAGGGGCACAGGGCCTGACTACATTCCCCACAAGGCCCCAGGGAAATAGATACACAACCTAAACTCTTGAGATTCCCTTCTAGGAAGCAGTTGGGGGCACACCAAACACCACCAGCCATGTACTTCCCTATAAACAGGGAAATCTCTGCAAGGCTTGGGCCAGTCTGACCAGTGTATATCAGCTCTGAAGGCAGTGGAAAGCTAGCTTAAACAGCTCTTGGGTAGAATAACAGCTGAAATGGATCTTTGAGGTCATTGAGTCTAACCCCCTCGGTTTACTGAAAAAGAAACTGAGGGAAAAATAAGTGAAATGACTCGAGCAAAGTCACACATTTAGCAAGCATTGGAGGCAAGATTGGAAGCCTGATCTTCCAGTACTCTACCTCTCTAAAATCCTGCCCAGCAACCAGCTAAGCTCTCTTCCCCTTGTTCGCTGCTAACAACCCCTATGGTGGTTCTCACAGGCCCCCAGAGGCTGTCGAACTAGCACTGGGGCATACTTTGTTAAATACATCATGTATAAATTTCAGGGAAATATGTTCTCCTTAAATCTCTATATCTATCTATGTAAAATTCTAATTCTGTAACATAAAAAATTCACATTACAATTTCCAGTCACAGCTGCTTATGGAACCATCATTTATGTTCTCGGGCATTTTCAAAACCATTCTCAAAAAGCAAATGCTCACTTAGGTACTTGCTCCTTCCTCTTGTTTCTTTCTGCCCTGAAATGGGGGAGCACCAGGGAGGGGAATAGGGAAGGGCCTTCAGACTAAGTGCTCCCCAACTCTGGGAGCTCCACATACTGGTTTGGAGTCAGTTTTGAAACAGTGACAAATTGCTACCAACATTTTGAAATGAACAGCTCCCCTCCACCTGAAACCTTAATGAACCAGCTCAGTTCTGCACTATCTTCTACCCTCAAATCCTTTGGCCTGTGCAGCCAGGTGGTGCAGCAGTGAATAGAGCATAGGGCCTGGAGTCAGGAAGACCTGAGTTCAAATCCAACCTCAGACACTTACTAGCTGTGTGACCCTGGGCAAGTCACTTCACCCTGTTTGCCTCAGTTCCTCATCTATAAAATGAGCTGGAGAAGGACATGGCAAACCAGTTCAGTATCTCTGCCAAGAAAACCCCAATGGGGTCAGGAAGAGTTGGACAGGACTGAAATAACTGAACAACAATTTCCACTCATCCCTTGCCAAAGCTTTCAACTTCTAGAAGATGAACCCTTTGCACCAGTCAGTGACGGCCTTCCTGTCAACAGCATCGCTCACCACACTGCACTCTTTGTGGAGGGTCTAGAGGCCTTCCAAACAGCTCTTGCCACATGAAATCCACAGTTACGGAAAGAAAGAGGGAGACCATGAATTGAGCAGCATTTCCTAGACAAGCACCATGAGTAGAAGTCAGGGTGAAGAAAATCCCTCAGGCCTGGAGCTCAGAAGAGGAGCCTGTGGTTAGGATGTGAAAAGGTTTGGACCAAAGCAGCCAGAAGGAAGCTTGTCGATTAAATGAGCAGTCTGGGAAATGTGTGGGATCAGCACCCATACAGCTCAGGTGACCCCACACACAAAGCACACACACACACACACACACACACACACACACACACACACACACACACCACACTCCACACACACCACACACATACACCATACACACAAACCACACATATACACCACATACTCCACACACACATACACCATACATACCACACACATACACTACACACATATACCACACACATGCCACACATAACATACACATATACACACACATACCACACATACAACATATACAACACACTCCACACACACCATACACATACATCACATACCACATACACCACACACATACACCACACACACGCTCACATAACACACACATATACACATATATACCACACATACAACATATACAACACACTCCACATACACCATACACACATACCCCACACATACACCACACCACACACACACATACCACACACACACACACACCACATACCACATACCACACAACACCCACATACAACACACCCCGCACATACCACATTCCCCACACATACACAACATACTCCACACACACCACACACACACACACACACACACACACACACACACACACACACCCTTTGTTGAGATCTTTGATAATTATTTTCAGTTCAACAACAAAAAAACCCACCTTTTCAGAAATCCACCACTGTCCATCCTTGACTACTGATCAGGTTCACATTGCTACTGACCAGGCTGGGCTCTGTAGGCCCTTAGGAAACTTTCCTTCTAATAGAGGGGGGCAATATTTCCCCAGAAGCAATGGTAATATTGATTTAATAACTGTTCTCAGAGCAAGAGGTTTGAATGGGGTAGGGGGAGATGGGGAGACATGGTGCTGTGCTAGAAACATGGTCTAGGGCTGGCTAGATACAGTGTGTCAGGTGGTAAGTTTGCTGTTGTCCACCAAGCCAAAGAGCTCTACCCCAGGGCAGAATTCCAAAACTGAGGAGGTTAACTGCCTGGGGAAAGGGACTTAGTTGCCAGAAGGGGCATTCCAAATGAGGAGAAGGAGGGAGAGTGAGGTATTGGGGAACATGGCAACGTGTCTAGAGTGAAATGCCTGAAAACAAGACTTCTCTCCATATCCCAACCCCCAAATATGGTCCTGAGCAGAGAGGGACTTGGGGGCACAGAATGCTAATATTGCAAAAGACCTTCCAGATCATCTTGGCCAACTCCCTCTTTTTACATAGAAGGAAGGGGACCCAGGGAGGGATAGTAAGGAGAGTGCTGAACAATGAGACTTTCACTACCTATAGAAATTGTTTTCCTATGGAAGATTTTGAACCACCAACAAGCCCGAAGGGATGGCTGTAATGAGACAGAGTCCCAACAAGATGAAGTGAGATAACAGCGAGCCAATCTGGCAGCCCGCTCTGCTAAGAACCTGTGAGAAGAGTCTTGTTCAGTTTATGGAACCCCAAAAATAACAGACATAGATATAGCACTTTACAATTTACTTCACACTCATGATCACCGTTGAGCCTCACAACTACCCTGGGAGAGGCAGACGTCATACATATTATCCCCTCTTTTCACACATGAGGAAACTGAGGCAGAAAGAGGTTAAGAGACTTACCCAGGGCCACCCAGCTAGTAAGCCTCAGAGGTGGAACCTGAACCAAGGTCCCCCCAAGTCCAACTTGCCACCCGTGGTGCCACAGCGCTTCTAATGAGAGGTTAAGTGTGCTCTGGGTACTGATTCCCAAACTCCTTGAATGAGATTTTCATTGCCATTCATGCAGCCGCGCTTCTCTTTCTTCTCCCAAGCTTCCCTGTATATAAGGACTCTTCTGCTATTTCCCAGCTGTGTGACCCTGGGGATGTCATTTCATTTCCTTGAGCCACAGTTTCCTCATATGTAAAATGCAGATTAGAAAGCCCTTCCTTCTAGGGTTGTTGTGAAGCCCAGAGGAACTCACCTATACGAACCCTCAAGTGCCTGCTAGTACTATTACAGGCATTCCAGACTAAGGAATGTGGTTCTCGAGAGGCCAGTGACACTTCCTGGCCATGCTAAGCCAAGTCCCCTGGGACCCTGGACTCTGCCAGCTGAGCTTTTGCCTCATCTTGCCATGCCCAGAACATGCCCTCACCATACTCCCTTACGTGCTCCACTCCCCCCACTCTCGAGCTCCCTTTCGGGTTTTTTCTCCCTACTAGAACATAAACTCTTTGGGAAAAGACATTGTCTCATCCCCTGAGTGGTCTCCCAAATGGGGGCCCTACATGTTTACCAGCTGTTTATGAACATACACATGTGACTTACCAACCTATACTACATATATGTTTACTGTACTTTTGAAAAATAAGTCATGAAAAACCACAAAATGGTAGCCTAATACAAGATGGAGTCAGTTATATCAAGGCAAGAAACATCTTCTCATTAAGGAGGGCTTAGCGCAGGGATGCTTTCTGAGGAGCATGTATAACGTTCCTGCTTAGCTCATCCTGTATAAGAACTCGTCCTGAGGGAGATTTCTGGTGCTGTGGAAATGGATCATAGATGGCCACTCTGCTAAGAGAGGGCTGCTAGTCCAACCCCCTCATTTTCCAAAGCATGAGAGACAGGATTTAAAGTCAGGTCTTTTGGGACTCCAAGAGCAGAAGCCTCTCCTCTACAAGCTGCTGCCTCCCCACCAGTGACCTATAATCAAGATTCAGTGTGGTGATCACAAGAAACATGCCATCCTCTGGTCTATTTCTTCCTAATGCTATATCAGGCCTTTTTGCCCCTGGGCCTCCTCAGGCATATTCCAGCCACCCTGGACGAATATGGAGAGACCACTGCCCCAGAGGGCATGGCAGCTGGAAAGACTTTTCAGTTGTTCACAGCTGTTAATTTTCTCTTCCAAGATGTGCTTGTAAGATGCATTTGCAAAAGGGAGTTTGCGACAGCAGCTTTATATGGGCACAGGACTTTGTTCTGGTGCAGTGCTCAGACTACACATTTCCTTTGCCATGGGACAAAAAGTAGACAGCTTTTTCTTCCCAGATCGCAATCCAATTCAATAATTGCAATGTGACAATCAGTTATTAAGTGCCTACCGAATGGTAGGCCTTGCACAAGGTGCTGGGGATGCAAAGGCAAAAACAAAACCATCCCTGACCTCAAGGAGCTTGTGTTCTATTGAAGCCATATGATTAGTATAGAGATAAATAAAGCAATTTCAAGAATAAGGAGACATTAGTTCCTGGGAGGTGAAGAGGGAGGGGTGGGAGGAGGGAGGCCTTGGGTAAGAGGTGGCACCTGAGCTGTGCTTAAAAGGCAAATAGACCAAAGTATGAGGCTGGGGTTCGGTTTTGTTCCAATTCAACAAACAAGACTATGTGGTACAATCGTTTTGGCAGTAATTCAAATCACTCCCCAAAATGAGATTAGGCCCACAGTCACGAATGGGCAAACTTATATGCCCTGGGTGACCCCGATAAGTCATTGAACTTAGTGTCCCAGGCCACTCACTGAGACTAGAAGTGAGGAAGGGTTGTCAATTGACATTAGTAGAGGGTGTTTCTTCATTAGGAGTTCCAAAGTTGGTTCCAATTCACCAGACACTCATGTATCTCTGTAAGGTTGGCCAAGGGTAGGCTTGCCAACGTTATCTCCTTCTTTGATTTTCACGTGCACCATTTTAGGCTGGAGCTATTTTTATCCCATTTCACAGATGGAGAAAGTAAGGCTCAGAAAGTATCCATGACTTGCCCAGCATCACACAGCTAGTGTTGGAAGTGGGAATTGAGTCCAGGCTTTCATAGAGACACCACCCGTGGTGCCATGGGGCCTCCCTTAGGAACTGGACTCTCCCACTGCAGTCCTCTGGAAATGGGGATCCACAGAGCAGTTGGCACTTCTGGGGATTTATTATTATTATTATTCCATGTAATAATAACCATGCTTTAAAGTTTGCAAAGCATTTGATGCATTCTCTCTCATTTTATGAGGTAGGTGAGGAAACTGATCAAATGAGGTATTTTTAAAGCACTTAGCACTGTGCCTGACACATAGTAGGTGTTATTTCAAGCTCATTCCTTTCCCTTCCATGAAGGAGATCAAGGCAGAGTGACTTGTTTGGGGTCACATAGCTGCTCTGCTTGGCTTCATTCTGTCCCATGATGGCTACCCTCTGGCCTCCCCCCCCCCATCAGCCCCTTTCTGTGCTGTCTTCTCCCATTAGACTGCAAGCTGCTTGAGGGCAAAGAATGTCTTTCTTATTATTATTTGTATCCCCAGCACTTAGCACAGTGCCCAACACAGAGTAGGCAATTAATAAATATTTATCGTGGATTATCCAAGGAGGATTTTGAATTCAGCTCTTCCTGACTACAGTCCCAGGTCTCTACCTACTGTGCCACGCAGCTGATGCTACAAGTCACAGAACCCAGGATTCTAGCATGAGCTCATTCACTTTTAATTAAGCAATCAACAAACAATAAACACCTACTGTGTACCAGGCCCCATACTAGGCCCTGAAGATGCAAAAACAAAAATGAAACAATCCCTGCCCTCAAAGAGCTGATGTTCTATTGAGAGAGACATGTCCATCATATGCAGAACAAATCCACATGAAATACAAGACATTGCATGGGGGGGGGACTGGGAGCTGGGAGGTGGGGGGTTAGGGGAGAGTAAGGAATCTGGGAAGCCTTCATATTGAACACTGAAAAAAAAGAAAAGATTCAGTGAGCCACAGAGGAGGAGGAAGAGTATTCCTGCATGGGGGATGACCTGTACAAAAGGCAGGCATGGAGATGGGAAATGGGAGATAAAGGACCAAGTGTGAAAAACAGGAAGAAAGCCAGTTTAATTAGATCACAGAATGACAGAAGGGGAGGAGTAAGGTGGAAAAGACTAGAAAGGTAGGAGAGAGACAGATTATGAAGGGCTTTGAACATCAGACAAAAGATTGTCTATTTAATCCTAGAGGTGGTAGGGAACCACTGGAGTTTGATGGGGTGGGGTGGGGAAGTGACATGATTAGATCTGCATTGTATGAAGATCAACTGACAGCTGAGTAAAGGACAAACTGGAGTGGGGAAGAACTTGAGGCTGGGAGATCAGTTAGAAGGTCATTGTAACAGTCCAGGCAAGAGATGATAAGAGCGTAAACTAACTAAGGTCGTCAGCAAATGAGCAGCAAGAAGGGGATGGATATCAGTAATGTTGTAGAGGTAGAAACAGCACAATTTGGCAGCTGACTGGCTATATAGAATGAGGAAGAGGAAGGGGTTGAGGATAATACCAAAGATGCAAACTGTTATAATTATACGATTATGGTGTTCTTGACAGTAATAGGAGAGTTAGGAAGAAGGGGTAGATTTGGTGGGGGTGGGGGGGTGATAATGAGTTCTGTTTTGGACATGTTGAATTTGAGACATCTATAGGAAATCCAGCTCAAAATGCCCAACAGTCAGTAGACAATGTAAAAATGGAGCTTAAGAGAGAGACTGGGTCCAGATATATATAGATCTAAGAGTCATCAGCATAGACGTACTAATACCATGAGAATTGATCAAGTCACAGAGAAAGGGTAGAGAGAAGAGTGGACAGAGTTCTTGGGTACACCCAAAATTATGGGGTATGGTATAGATAAGGAACCTCCAACAGATGCTAAGAAGAGGTCAGACAGGAATACTGAGAGACAGACAGTGGCAGAGAGACAGAGACAGAAACAAAGATGGAGATGGAGAGACAGACAGGTCATGAAAACCCAGAGAGGAGAGAGTATCCAGGAAAAGAAGGTGACCAACAGTGCCCAATGCTTGTGGGGAGATCAATAGAAACAAGGACTGAGATATGGCCATCACATTTGGTAACTAGTAACTTGGGAGGTCACCGTTTCAGTTGAGTAATGTGGCTGTAAATCAGATTACAAAGGGCTGAGGGATGATCGGGCAGAATAGAGGCAATGAGGGTAGATAGCTTTTTCTAGGAGTTTGGCTGAGAAGGGGATGACGGAAACAGGATGATAGCTGGAGGGGATGGTAGAATCTAATGAAAGATTTTTCAGGATGTGGAAGACTTGAGTATACTGGCAGGGCAGGCAAGAGGGAATGAAACAGCAGAAAGGGGAAGATGGAAGATCAGAGAGAGAAAATGATTGAGGAAGCAGGCTGCTGGAGACGTTGGAAGTATCAGATCAAGGACACACATCAAAAAGTGTTTGGCCATTGGTGAAAGGGCTACCTCGACATCAGAGAGTGGGGAAAAGAAGTCAAAAGTGGAAGACAATGTCAAGGGATTTTGAGATGAAAAGAAGAGAAAAAGAAGGTCAAAAATGTGAATGACCTCAGTGTTCTCAGGAAAGTAAGAGGCACCAGCCTTGTCTGAAGGAGAAGGGGAAATAGGTGTGGGAGGTGAGAGAAAGTAGGACAGAGAAGCAATTAGCTGCATGACCTTGGCCAAGTCCCTACTCTTCCTCAGCCTATGCGGACAGTAGGACTTGGCTGATGAAGGTCCCTCCAGTTCATCAAGCTGATGATTACGAGGTATTTCTTGAAGCAAAAATCAAGGCATCAGAAGAGTGGGTGGGCCATGTCCTCGCCCACAGCAGCTTCCACGAGCTTCCTTGTACTAGTTAGAAGGGTTTCACAAGCAGCCCACCAACAGACTGAGGCCCACTTGGGCACTGCCTCTGTCTGCTTCCAGAGGTATATACAATTCTTTATGGCTTTCATGAAAAAAACCAAAACCCAAGACCTGCTGCTTGGAAATCGCCTGCAGCTCCCTGCAGACTGGAGGGTTTTGCTGATCCCAAGACTAAAAGAAGTCAGAGCAGCACTTTTCCAAGTGCTCTGGAAAACTAAACATATGATTAATTTGTCAGCTATTGCTGCCATGGCTTTCTCCCCTGCCAGCCCCCCTCCCCCCACCTCTTCCCATCCCCCACTAAAAAAGTCCAGCCAATAATAGCAAAACACGAAGGGAAGGTTTCTTCCTGAGCATTCTTGTCCTCTGCCTAGTATCTGTGTCTCTGCCTCAGTTTTGTCATCTGTAAAGTGGGGATACTTCTAGCACCTCCCTCTGAGGAAGGAGAATCAGATGAGGACAGAGGATCAAATGAGATATATATCAAGCACTTAGCACAGTGTACATAGTAGGTACACAAGCACATAGTAGGCGCTTAATAAATCCCAGTTCCCTTCCTTGCCCCATTCCTCCCTCCTGAGCCATCCATGCCCAAAGTCAAAGCCATATATAACCCTGCCCATCCTGGGGAGCTCCACACATTCTCCATGGTTTATGCAGGGAAAGTCCAAACAGGGAGGAACATGAGAGCCAGAAGGGACCTGGATGCTCCATTTAGAGACGAGGAACTGTGGTCCAGAAAGGGAAAGTTGCTCATAAAGGGTCATGGCAGTGACTTAGCGGTCCTGAGCCCCACCTGGGGATGCTTCCTGTCTGCCCCAAGAAGAGAACCCCACATTTCCATTGGGCTTCAAGGTAGGGGTTGGGCCTGGGATTTCACTGACAGAAGGGGAAACCTCAAGTGAGCAGTACTGCAACCTATAGCCTTGAAGCATGGCCTAGGTAGGAGCCTGGCCCAGGGTGGGAGAGAGCAAAGGAAATGCATCTTTACTGAGTGCCTAATATGTACCAGGCACTATGTGAAGCACTTTACAAATATTTTCTCTGGGAAGTAGGTGATGTTGTCATCCAGAACAACTGAGACAGATAGAGGTTAAGTGACTTGCTCAGGGTCACACTGCTAATAAGTGCCTGAGGCTGGATTTGAACTCCTGGAGAAAGGGGGAGGATAGTAGAGATGAAGTCAGAGCAGGCAAGGTCAAAGAAAGGCAGGAGCAGAGGCCCTTACAAACCATGGCCTGTCACTGTTCCTCCGGGGCCATGTGCATGGCCCAGCTGCCTCAGCAGGCCAATAAGCCACCTGGCACACTCATTCACTTTAGGCAGAGGACTGTGACTGTGTGGGAGGAAGAGAGCTGAAGTCGGGACCCTCCTGGGTTAAAAATAACTTCACTCATGATCCTGTGTTAGAAGACAGCACAAAGCAGTTCCTGAGAAAGCTAGTTAGTAACCTACAGTGTGGGTTTCCATGACAATGAAACAAGAAGATGTTTTTAGGGGTAAGAAACTTCCCAACTTAAGGAACCTTTTCTCCCCTCCATGATACATACCTTCCTGTCAATTTGAGCAATGAACTTCACTACAGGGAACCAACTGTAGATGGGCTTATATGCGTGTGTGTGTGTGTGTGTGTGTGTGTGTGCATGTGTGTGTCTGTGTGTCTCTGTCTCTGTGTGTTAGAATTTCCAAGAGAAAGACGCAGCATGGGAAAAGCAGAAGCGTTGTCAGGGTTCCAGGCTTCTAGGCCCTGTCTATAACCCACAGACCAGGGGACCCAGGCTCCAGGTCTTTGGCCTCCCAAAGAATTGCCCCATGGTACAAAGCCAGGGTTGCCTGGCAGCCACCATGGAGCTGGGTGAGGTTGACCATGACCAATCTCTCTCAGCCCTGGGTTGCAGATTGCCCCACTCTTTCCCTCCATTTCCAGAATCCTGCCCATGCCTCCCTCACTGCTCACAACCTCCCTCCAGCTGTGTGATGACTCACTGTCCGTTCAAGCTTATACAGAACTGCTGCTCTAGCCACACTCCATTTTTCTTCTGAAGGCCCATTTCTAACCCAGACCAGCCCTGAGGCTGGTCCTTAAATAGGCCCAGGGAAGAATTGGGGACTGGGGCTTGTGGTAGCCCTGGCTCTGGTAGCCTCAGGGGCACAGCTGCTCTTCCCTTCCTCAGCATTTCTTAATTTATCACCAACTACCAGGACCACCTGCCCTTAGAAGGCTCCTGGAAACAAGGACAGCTCTGCATACAAATGAGGTCACATTGGACACAATACACAAATGGAAACTTAGGGTCACTGGTCTCCCCCTGCCCTTCCACCATTGGTCACATTGGACACAATACATAAATGAATCATGGAATTTGGAGAAGGAAACTTAGAGATCACACACTAATCCATTGCCCATCCCAATGAACATAACATACAAGGGGATCATGGGACTTAGAGAAGGTCATATAGTCCAACCTTTGACCCCCACCACATCCATTTTACAGCTAAAGAAAATGAGACCTAGAAAGTTTAAATGATTTCTGTAAGTGAAGTGGGCCTTGGGACAGTGAAAACGGAAAAAAAAAAAAGGAAGATCCTCTGGAACCCCCAGTTTGGAAAGTAAATGACATAGTCTCTCAATGTTGGGTTGTACATGCCATGCCTAGCTCATTTTCAGAATTCAAGACATAATCAGTAACAATGTCATTGTTAAGAATGTTCCATAATTCAAAAAATCTTGGGAAGAATTGCATGAACTGCTGCCAACAGATATAATGTAACTCTACAAGACAACAGAATTCAGATCCATGTGATGAATAATCTTGATCCCAGAGGATGGATATTATCCAAGAAAAGAATACTCTATTTTGGGGGGTGCAGAGGGTGCCTATAGGGTGTTACTCCTGGCAGTTATACATAATAAATTCCCCCAAAATAACATTCCCCATGAATACCTGCATATGGAGCTATACCCAGAACCATCCTGCTGCTGGGTGGCAGATGGCTCTCTGGCTCTGTGGGCATGCCTAGAAGAGGTGCCAGGCATTCCAGTAACCTGCTTTAACAGACTATTCACTATGACCTCGGTTCTATTAGTCTGAGAAAATAAGGTTTCCAGAGTTTTGGAAGAGCTGAGATGAAGAAGAACCCAAGGTCAGACAATCTTAGACAAGACAGAACAAAAAACTGTTGCAGTGAAAAAGGAATACTCAGAGATTTGATTGCTAGTGTGGCCATTCACAAGGGTAGAGAGGGTTTTACAAAATTTTTCTTTGTCACAAGGAAAGGTTCATGGGAATGGTACTGGGAAATGGCAGTGGTGTGTGGACAGAAGCAATTAGAGATGAAGAAGAAGAAGTAGAAGGAAGAAGAAGGAAGAAGAAGAAGAAGAAGAAGAAGAAGAAGAAATTACCATCAGTTATATGGGTGCCTGACTTCAGTTTTGGTTTCCCAAGCAGGACTGGGTATCTGGCCAGAGGTCTGAACTCATTTTGAGACCCATCTCTTGCAGATGGATGGAGCACCATGCAGTAGGTTCTTGCTATGATGACAACCGCAGGGAAGATGTTGCCATGGATACCAAGCACCTCCAACAGGTAATGAGGATCAGCTGGTGTCAGGTATTGGGAAGGTGCTACAGATACCATCCATACCCACACAGAGCTTCCAATCTAGTACAGGAGATGAGATGTGTGAACAAGTCAATATAATGCACAATGGCATATGCTTGTGGGCATAAGGGAGGTACAAAGGACTCTGGGAATTCAAAGGAGAGATCTGGGCAGCCTTCACAGAGGAGGGAACATGCGAGCTGGGCCTTGGAGGAAAAGCAAAATTTCTCATCCTTTGTGTCCAGAAGTAACTGGTGGGGGTTATGGAGTACTTAAGTCTCACAGGATGCTGCTTACACACTGGGGGTGGGGGAATCCTTAAAGGAATTCAGCTGATATTCACTTCTATGGGGTATCTGATGCATTCCTCTAATGCCCAAAGCAAAACACACAGGATAATGCACACAGTGAGTATCCAATAAACATCTTCAGATCTTTGGGGATCAAGAGCAAAAGTGGTGATCTGTGGAGCACTGGCTCACTTGACAGAGATCCAGGAGGGAACTCAGAGGCTGCCCAGGCCAAAAGGAAAAAAGTGAAGCCCAGAGAGGGAAGGTGATTTCTCCTAGTCACACAGGAAGTGCCAGAGCTAGAGACTGACCTCAGGTCATACAGGGCTCCCTAGAAATATGCTCCCAGAAGAGTGGAATGGTAAGGAGTTACAGTCAGGGACATTTAAAATATAAACTATTTGAAATATTGACCTTTGGCAAAAATATTTAGTGGCTCAGTAACTTCTCTGAATATCCCTATTACAGTGTTTGTAGGACTATAATTACAGCCACTATATCTTGTTTATGCAATATTGAATGACTTCCCTGGCATGCCATTTATCTCAATAATTATTCTATTAAATCTAAATGAATGGCTTTAAATCAATCTATAGGCTCAAAACTTTACACCCACAAAGTGCCTTTGTCTCTAGTGCTAGTTCCTTTGGAGCTTCTGGAGAGCCTGCATGCAAGGTGGAGTCACCATTGTGTTGGGGAAAGGCACAAGAAGCTGGCCAACATGTTGCTCAGAATGACTCTCAGAGCCTTCAAGTTCAGCCTGTACCTGCTCAAGAAGCCCCTCTGAGACCAAGAGAAAACAAGCCTACTGCCTGCTTCAGCAGCCCATCCTGCTTTGGGACCACCCCCATTATCAAGGTGGTTTTTCTTACATCAAGCCTCAATTTGGTTTTTTGCCAACTGCTCCCTGCTCTGCCCTTCTGGAGCCAAGCAAAAGCACAAAGAAAAAAAAGCCTCTTCCATATGAAAGACCTTGGTACAGTTCAGCTCACAAGTCTTAAAGGCGACCTGGTCTAATATCCTCATTTTATAGGTGAGGAAATGGAGGCCCAAAATGATGAAATAATTTTGTCAGGATCACATAGTTAGTAGTGTCCCTAGATATAATTCACATCAATTAAAGATCTTGAGGGATCTGCAATAATTTTAGGAGTGTAAAAGGGTCCTAAGACCAAAACTTTTGAGAACTGCTGCTTTAGATCAAGGCTTCTCAACCTAGAGCCTCTGGGAATTTGTTTTAAAAATATTTTGATAACCATTTTCAAATATATTCTATTTCCATTTTATTTTATATTCTGATCTTATTCTATTCATTTAACACCATGTTTCCGATCAGGGAATCAGGGTGTCCACGGGATTCTTCACTAGACACGTGACCTGCCTGCCAAAGGAGTATGTGGCACAAAGCCCTACTCTGTGATCTTTAGTGGATGCCAAGTTAGTTAATCATCATCCCTGCTATACCACTAGCCTGCTCCTCTTCAGGTCACATGCCTCTCTGATGCTATCTCCTGGGCAATTCTTTCTTACTTCTGTTTGCCAAGGGCAAATATCACAAACTACACCTAAGGGGATGAGCATCAAGTATATCCACAATTGAGGGTAGGGGGCAAAGATGAGACACTGGAAGACCAAAGGCAGAGGGAAGCAGAAAAGGACAGTGAAGTAGCGTTACAAAGCACAGTCAGTTAAAGACATCCACCATGGTTCGGAGACAAAGACCCTGGAACACAGATGTAGGGCTGCCACAGAAGCTCACCTCAGCCCGCCCACCATCTACTGGTTTGATATTCTAATGAATTCTTCTTGTTAATTACAGCTAAGTTCTGTTGTTTCTAGTTGCTTAAAGGACTGTGAGCATCTTCTAAATCTGGTGCCTTGAGGCAAAGCTTCTGTCACCTCACCCCACTTCTGACTCTCTTCTTCCCTCCTTTTGTCCCCACTGCCCCCCTACCTCTGTCTCCACCATCATATACATGCAGATGTAGAATGAAAAGTATAGGCTGGAATAGAGGAAATTATATAAGGAAATTCAGTAGTTGGTTTTTCTCCAAAAATTTAATGTGTTTTCTTCACTTCTGTCCCTAAAAGAACAATCACTTTTCCAAAACTCTTAGTCAGACAGATGAAAATAAATGTCACTTGTGGATCTGCTGTCTCTGTTACTTATCCTCTAAGCACTTGCTAAATTGAAAGTTGGGGATGGAGGGGGCCCGGAGATGCAGGGAGACATGAGGAAACTTGAAGACAAGCTACTATTTATTTTCCTGTGGTCAAAACATCCAGGGGGAGCCGAGGCAAGCTGGAGGAACAGAAGATGTATTCGGTGCCTGCCAGCCACTATCCCAGGGGAATAAGTGTCCTCTTTCTGCCTACGTGTTCTAGAGGTAAACAAGGTACGAGTTCCACAGTCATTAAGAAGCTGCAGAAGATCTGGCCAGGATAGGCTCACTAAGGCACTGTCAAGGGAACTGTGAACTGGTCCAACCATTCTGAAAAGCTACATGGAATTTTACTAGAAAAGTCACTAAATTGTGCCTATTTTTCAACTTGGTGATCCTTTAAGCTATTAAAACTTAAAACTGCAGTGAGATTATTGGGCCAATCTGTATTTATAGCACAAAGAGTTTTGTGACAGCAACAAAAAAATTTGAAAGGAAAGTGATGGGAATAACGAGGGAATGGCTGAATGAAGGGCAGTGGAAGGGAAGGACATAAACATTTATTAAGCACCTACAATGTGCCAGGCACTGGGAGAAGTGTTTCACAAATACTTCCTCATTTGATCCTCATAACAACCCTGGGAGGCAGATGTGGCTATGATCCCCATCTTACAGCTAAGGGAACTGAGGCAGACAGAGTTGAAATGACTGGCCCAGGGTCACATAGATACTTAGTGACTGAGGCTGGATTTGAACTCAAGTCTTCTTGAACCCAGGCCCAGCACTCTGTGCGCTGTGGTGCTCCCTAGATACAAACTGTGACCTGAGAGTGTAATCGGGTACTAATATACTGTAAGAAAAGACAAACGGGCAGAATTCAGAGGAACCAGACAAGACAAGACTTCTACTGCAGTGATGCTGAGCAAAGTAAGTAGAACCAGGAGAGCAACTGGCATGATGGCCACAATTGTGTAAGAATGAGCAATACTGCAGAGCTTGGGAACCCTGGACAGTTCCATGACCAGTTGTGATTCCAAATGTCTAAAAGTAAAACAAGCAGAGAAGTTTTATTAGCAAGCACCCTAGCACACCCAGGATGGCCTGCCAGCACGGTTTCTTTGATCTGCTTTGCTAACGGAAAGACAACTTTTAAAGGGGTCAAACAATCCTACTTTTAATTGCATTCACTAGTTCAGGGGAAAGGTCAGCACCCTGAACCTGGAGGAAATATAAACAGAGAAAATACAAGCAGAGAACTGGGAAATAAGATATACAGGCACTGGGATATGGAGATCCATCTTGTCCTACTGGAAAGTCAGAGGGGTGATGGGGGAGGATATAAGAAAGAGCAGATTAGGGAAGGGGGTATTCAATGGGATAGCTGTTTTGGGATGGTGGGTAGGGGAAAGACAGGGAGAAAATTTGTAACTCAAAATCTTGTGGAAATGAATGATGTAAACTAAAAATAAACAAAAGTTAATTTTTTAAAAAAAGAAAATACAAGCAGAGAAATTAGCACAAAGATCAACAGACAGGGCTCCAGCTGTCTGAGTAGAGCAATATCACTGGATCGAGGGAGCACAGACATCTGAGTAGTCAAGGGGCTCTGAACATACAACTACTCAGAGTCTCAACCAGGAAATCAAAAGATCCTTCTCACAAGCAAACCCCCAAAGCAAAATACTAGCCTCCCAGAATATATAACAAAGACTCGGCATCTGATTGGCTTGAAAATCCTCGGGCCCCAGCACTTAATTGGAAATTCCCCTTAGCCCAGGGCCTGAGTAGCTCTGGGCCAGGACTCTATGTGCCTATTAATGGGAAGGGAAGATCTTCGAATTCCCTTAACATTACAGAGGTGGCAGACTAGAGGCATGGAACAGTACATAACATGGAATAAAACATGGACCAATGTGTCCATTTGCTTTGCTTCATCCTATTTGTTTGTCACAAGGCAGGGGTCTTCTGAGAGGCCAAGAAGGAATCCCAGCAGATGTAGAACAATGCAAAAAAAAAAATCATCACTAACACTTTGAAGAAAGAAAAACAATCTAGGTGGTCACAGTGATAGTCTCTCCTCTTCAAGAGGCAGCAAGGTATAGTGAGGCACTAAACTCAGAGTAAAGAGCAGCTTAGGGAAGCCTTTGCCTTAGCGCCCTCAGAGGCTGTTAGTTCTCTTCAGTAACAATAACAAATTGGGCAGTTTAAGGCTTACCAAATGTTTTACATGACATCATTTCATTTGAGCTTCCCAAAGACCCTGTGACATAGATGTCAATACTAGCCCATTTTGACAGATGAAGACATTAGAGAAGTTAAGTGACTTGCCCAGGGTCACACAGCTGCCAACTGTCTGAGGACTGAACCAAGCACAGCATTCTCTCCACTTGATCAAACAGTCTCCTGTGGTTTGTCCCAATTCAGCTGCTAGTTCATTGATTAATTATTTATTTTTTAAACTGCAAAGTTTGTCTGTGCCCTCTGGACTTAGCCAACCAGATTTTTGGAATCCTTGAGTGCCTTTCTTTCTTCCTCAGCTGTTGCTACACAAGCAACCTTCCAGTTCATTGTTGCATCAAGCCTAAATCTACAGAAGTAAGTAGGGGTATGCTGGAGGCAACTCAAATGGCCCCATGTGAGTTGACAACTAAGTCTCCAATGGGAGCACTTACACTTCAGACAAGGGCAAAAAGCACAATTTAAGGTTTAGTTTATTATTTTGGCAAATTTCTAGATTTAAGAAAGGAATGGAGAAAATGTTAATAAGGGAAATTAAGCTTAAATATATGTTGCATACACATATTTTCCCCAAAATGATAAGTTGTGAAGCTTTCCCCAGCACATCCCTGGCTGTAAACCTTAACTCCCAAAGGGGAGGAGCAGAAAGTGTGCTCCTAAGAAACTGAGTCATGGAGTATATCAGAGGGTTCCCCAATAGTTAGTGACAGAGGGAGACTGTAAGGTCCTTTGATGTGAATGATGGGGGGAGGGTGCATGGCCCAGTGAAGGGTCCTGGGTAGTAATGGGGGGAGGGGGTGTCAATGAAAGGACTCTAGGCCCCCTAGCCTTTGGAAAGTGGAGCAGTAGATGTCTCTAGGATTTCAGGCAGTCCTGAAAGGAATCTCTCTGGGCTGAACTCATGCATCTTGGCCTTGACCTCCTCCCCTAGCCTTACATGCATTCAATGGCCCAGGGTGCTTTGGCCACCCACTTCCTGATATGCTCCTGGGCTACTCCAGCAGGGGGGGGCATTGGGTGCTTCAGAGACCCAAAGCCTACCTCTGACCCCTCCTTGGCCCCAGCCTGGTATGTGGAGCTCTTCATCAAGTCAGACAATGCACTTCTGCACCCTGTTCAGGTAGGTGATCACATGAATTTTTATCTTCTTGGCTTGATGGCTGACCACACCCTTGGACTGGATCTCCCTGTGGTACTGGTTCAGTTGGACAGCAACATCTTCCCTGTCAGTCTTTATCTGAGCTGGGTTGCTTTCAGCTCTATGGTCAATCAAGGATGGGTGTCCTTAGCCATGGAGTCCAGTTTCTTTATAAGAACTCAAATCTATCAGGGTACACTCTGGTAGTACCTCATGAGGTCACAATATAGAAGGCCAAGTCCCATATGGCTCACAGAAACCTCATCTTCTCAGCTGGTAATTTGTCTGGCTGGGGCAGGGAAAGAAGTCCAGTCTTCATTAGAGACCATTTCCTTTTGATTATAATAGTTCCATACACAAATATTTGTGGAACAAGTCCATATCCTGCTCAAGGTCTGGGTTTTCTGCTCTAAAAGATGAGGGAGGAGTAAGTGCTCAGTTCAAATACTAATATTAGAATGATACAGAGATTAGCATGGTCCTTATACTAGGATGGGGGCACTAGGTGGTATAGAGGATGGAATGCTGGGTCTAGAGCCAGAAAGACTCATCTTTGTGAGTTCAGATCTGGCCTCAGACACACCCTAGCTGTGTGATCCTGGGCAAGTCAGGATATATATCAGAGGGTTCCCCAATGGCAAGTTTGCCTCAGTTCTTCATGGGCAAAAACTGGGCTGGACAAGAAAATGGCAAACCACTCTAGTATCTTTGCCAGGAAAACCCCAAATGTGGTCACAAAGAGTTAGACATGACTGAACAACACCAACAAAACAATTATACTAGGATAATATTCCAATTTGTGAAGCATTCCATATTTTGAAACTTCAAACATAAAGCCACACAGAGTTAAAATGAGGGAACAGAATTTATTGTGCTTTGGGCTAATTTTAAAAAGCAGAGGTAGAAATAATGATCTCAGACAAGGCCACAGTAAAAATAGACATGGTTAAAAGATGTAAACAGAGGAACTATACTATAGTTAAAGGCACCATAGATAGTGAAATAATATCAGTACTTAATATATAGTACCAAATGACATAGTATGCAAGTATTTAAAAGAAAAATCAATTGAATTATGGGGAGAAAGAGATAGCAAAACTATATTTAAACATCCCTTTCAGACTAAGACAAATCTAACAAAAAGATAAACAAAATGTAATGTATGTATGTAATTTTATAAAATGCTAGATCTCTGGTTATCACTGAATGGGAATCAAAAAGAATGTACACATTTCTCACCTGTGAATGACATATTAACATAATGGAGTTCTTTTGCATGTGGAGACCCTGTAAGTTTGCTAAGATAGTATCTCCACATGGAGGATGCTGTGGAGCTACTTCCAAGAGAATATATGTGAGGGATGTGGCTTAGAGAGACTAAACATTTACAAACATTCTGTAAAGCATTCCAGTTGGCCTACTAAATGGTTAAGAAGGGTTTTTTTTCATTGGCTGTGTAGCCAGAACTATTGGAGTCTTCAAAGGTGTCTGAGTTAGTGATAGCCATCTTTTTTCTGCATTTATGCCTGGGGAAACTTGACGACTCTTTCAGTCACAATATCTAATTAAAACATGAAATAAAAGGGATCCTTAGGAATGCCTCCCTCCACCCCACTCCCCAGGGGCATATAGGACTTCTTGTTCATTCTTTTACATTCTTGGTGTCAAGAGAGGAATCTCCAATCTGGGTTGGGAATACAAATTAGATTAACCTAGAAGTAAGAATACAGGCTGGTTCTGGGGTGGCTAGGTAGCACAGTGAATAGAGCACCAACCGTGTAGTCAGGATGACCTGAGTTCAAATCCAGCCTAAGACACTTAACACGTATTAGCTGTGTGACCTTGGGCAAGTCACTTAACCCCAATTGTCTTGCCTTCTCCTTCAAAAAAAAAAAAAAGAATACAGGCTGGTTGTAAACATTGATGCCCAAAAGAGCGAGGAGAAATTTCTGGGAGTGTCCTTTGGGATTCCAGGTCAGCAGATGGATTCATCCATCAGCAACACCACCCTTGTACATGAACTTGGTGGGACCAATGCTCTGTAGGAACTGTTTCTTATTGCTACATTTTTGACATAAATATTTCTTTGTAAAAGGGGAACATGGTCAGTTAGCGCTTGAGGCAAAAGAGAAAGGAAAACCTACAAACCCTCTCAAGGTATCCTAGAAACCTGAAGGGCACTGAAAGAATGGGGCCAGGCCATACATGCTACATTTGTAGAAAATTGACCATATTCTAGGCCCTAAAATCTTTGTAAACAAATGTCAAAAAGCAAAACTATTAAACACATCTTTTACTAACTAGAACACAATAAATATTATAATCAATAAAGAACCTTTTAAGAAATGATTCAAACTTAAACAGAGACTAGATAATTTAATCCTAAATAATAAGCAGGTTAAAAAACAAATTGAAGACATTCCTAAGACTCGGCAATACTGCAATAAGGTCTACACACCAGAGAGATGAAAGAAAGAGAAAAAGGAGCTACATGTACAAAAATATTTATAACAACACTTTTTTTGTACCAAAGAACTGAAAACAAAGAAGGAATAGTGGAAAAAATTATGGTGTATAAACCTAATATAATATTACTGTACCTTGAGAAATGGTAAAAAGGCACCAAGTCAGATAAAATTGGGAAGACTTGTATGAACTGATACAGAATAAAGTGAGAAGAATCAATATAGCAATATATACAACAACAATGTAAAGACTAAAAACTGTGAAAGATTTAAGAACTCTGATCAATGCAATGACCATCCACAACTCTAGAGGCCCAATTAGGGATCATGCTACCCATCTGTTGACAGAAGAGCAGAATGAGACAGACATATTCAGACATGGTCAGTGTTACAAGGAAATGTACTTTGGAATGGTGCAAAGAGAGGAGAAAAGGGAATAGTGATAGTGATTCCAGAAAAAAAAAGAATTAAAGAAAGAAAAGAGGGTCATTGAAGCACTTTTTGAAAATTTGCACAGCAGAAGGAAGTTAAAAGAGAGACACAGGCAAAAAGGTCAGCTTTGAAACTGTGTTGAATTTATTATATACTTTTTTAAAAACCAGCTGTATATAACTGAGATTCACAGCTACATATCTGATCCTCTTTTGTTATTCTTTTGGGGTTCGGGTTTATGAGTGTAAAGTTTAGAATAGCAAAAATATAAGTTAATTTTCAAATGAAACAAAGGTAAGGGGGGGGGGGTATATATCTATTTCCTGTGCGAGGCGCTTGCTAGCTCAAACTAAATGAGTGGCCCCTTGTTGGCCCCACCCTATTCAGTCCTACGGGCCTGTCTGCTAAGGGTAGTTATTTTCCTGAAACATAAATTGTGGATCTGTCTATGGCACTGGTGTTGGCTGGCTTGGGAGACTTCTTTGTTTTTAATGCATTTTACACAACAGTGAGCCAGCAGAGTAGGCCCATCTCCCCTTGACTCTCAGATGGTAACAAGAGGGTTTCAGAGCCCTCAGTTGAATTAAAAGGATGCTATAGTTTTTTTCTTATTATTTAGTATTGAATATATGAGGTGCATCCCTTTCACTCCAATGTGAAAGGCTTTCTAAAATGAGATATTAAAGAAAAGTGGTCATGAAAAATTGTATCTAATCACCCAGTGTAATTGGGGGGAAAAAGTAAATCTGATGCCAAATTTGGAGATATAACCCACTACATTCAATGCATTTCCTAAATATTCTTTTTTCATAGATACCCAGGTTTGTACAATCTACTTCAAAGCCCTTTTGAGAAGGCATTTAAAAACAAAAACAGCAAAACAACAAAAATAAAACCCCTGCTGTACCCCTTGTTTTTCAGTCATTTTTCAGTAATGTCTGACTCTTCATGACCCTATTTGGGGTTTTCTTAGCAAAAATACTGTAGTAGTTTGCCATGTCCTCCTCCAAATCATTTTACAGATGAAGAAACTGAGGCAGGCAGGATTTTGCGACTTGCTCAGGGTCACACAACTAGCAAGTGTCTGAGGCCAGATTTGAACTCAGGTCTTTTGGATTCTGAAGCCACTTGAATTCAGGAAGAGAATTCTTCCTGACTGCAGGCCCAGCACGCTATCCACTGCAGTGCCACCTAGATGCTCCTGCAGTATCACTTATCAGATCCAAAGTTGGCAAATGTCACCCTGCCAGGATTGACATAGGCAATAACAGCATTAACTGGCTGAGGGTAGGAGGGAAGGGAAATGGAAAGTAACAAGCATTTATTAAGTGTCTACTATATGCCAGGCCATATGCTAAGTGCTTTACAAATAATTATCTCATTTGATCCTTACAACTACCCTGGAAAGTAGGTGTTCTTATTGTCCCCATTTTATAGTTCAAGAAACTGAGGCAGACAGAAGGTAAGTGACTTGTCCAGGGTCACATAGCTAGGAAGTGTCTGGGGTCAAATTTGAACTCCAGTCTTCCTGATACCAGGCCCAGAGCTCTGCACTCTGTGGTGCCCCCTAGGTGCCCTGGACAGGGCTGAACAGAGGTATAGGCATTAAGGCCCACCCTTTTACAAGGAATCAAAAGTGAACCAAGAATCTGGAAACCATTCATTCAACAAGCATGTATTGAATGTTAACTATGTGGTAGGCAGTGTGCTAGGTACTGGGGATACAGAAATAAAAAGGAAATGATCCCTACCTTCAAGGGGTTGCCATTCTACTGGGGATGAGGATCCACAAGAACAAAGATAGGCAAATACAAAATATTGGCAAGGTAAATACAAAATAATGTGGGGGAGGGGGATCAGGAAAGGCCTTGAAGGAATGTATGAAGGTGAGTAATATGAAGTAAGCCTGGAAAGCTAGGTTGAAGTCAGACTACAAAGGATTTTCATGGTCAGACAAAATAAAAGGTTCAGTTTTGTCCTAGAGGCAATAGGGAGTCCTTGGTGCTTCTTGAGCAAGGGAGTGTCCTTTAGGAATGTCTATGGGGAGAACAGATTGCAGAAGGAAAGAGCCTGGAAAAAGTAAAGATCAAGTCAGACAAGAAGCTGCAATTCACGAAGTGTGAGAGAAGACAATGACAAAGCACTCTGAGTGCACGTGTAGACTCTATCATGGGACATCAGACTATGCACAAACCTGGTCATACAGGTCTAATTACATAGGATTAGAGCTTTAGAGCTGAAAAAGGCCCGAGATGCTATCTAGGCCATGTTCTTCATTTACAGATGAGTGAGGACATTGAAGCCCCATCTTGTCCAAGGTCACATGAGCAGCAAGTATTAGAGGCAGGATTTGAACTCACTTCAAATTCCATGTTTGACTGCAAATCCAGTGCTGCTTCCACCATGTACCTCCCCCCGCCTCATCCTCACTAGATCAAGCTTCTCATCAAACAATATTTTGGGTGGTAGCTCTCTGACTATGAGAATGGGTTAATTATGGGGCCCTATCACAGAAACTCCAAAGATGGCCCCACACTCTATCTTGATCACTGCTCTCCCCCTGGGGTCCTTCAGAGAGCAAGTCAGACTGTGCCATGGCCAGAGCCAGACAGAATGCAGGATGCTTTTCCTGCTTTGAGCAAATGGTATTTGCTTAAAAGTTCACCCTTGGCAAAATCTACGCATTATTTAACGGCTATGCATAGCATAGCAACCCCATAGCAGTGGTCAATGAAAATTCTTTGCAAGATTCTGGAAACCTCGATTCCTGAGACTTAACAAAACCAGCAAGCCCATGTAGACACCCCAAGGGACTCTGTTCCCCTGGTGCCACATTTGTGGAACACAGTTCTATGTGGGCATCATGCCATTTGGGGTGTCTAATGCAATGCCAGCAATGTTTGTAAAACTAGACAATCTTTCTTCTAGTGTCCTCCAGCTTCTGACACTCCTGCATGTGATGGCTCCACCTCCCTAGGCCTCAGTTTCCTGCTCTGTAAAATGAAGAGGTTATACTAGGTGGCTTCCGAGTCCTGCCTATGGCTGGCCAAGATGTATAAGAGAGCTTTGTTGTTAGAAGTGTGTAAGCTTCCTATCAATCCTGAGACAAATAAACAGCATCTAGGAATTGCTAAATTCTTCTCAGGAAATAGCAATACTGGATCTCCCAACCTCCCTGCATTTCCTCTGAACGTTTAAAGCAAGCTTCCTACCTTCAGAAGCTCCCCATTTGGATTTCTGGCCTCTGGAAGTCTTTGTAAAGGAATCTTCCTGAAATATAAAGATTTTTCAGAAAAAAAAATCATCCAGAATCAATGTAAACTAGCATAAATATATTCTCAGGAGTTTGAGCAAAGAGAAAGGCTTGAAGTGGGCAGCATGGGGTTGTCTTAGCTCCTTGGCATCCTAGGTGAATGTCATTGAAAAGGAGCAGCAGCAAAACAACACTTAGCCAGGAGAGTTGAGCTTCAATGGAGAGTGCTCTTGGCAGCAGAAAGAGAGGAAAAAGGAAAAAAAAAGGAAAGAGACTGCAGTGAATTGTTAATCAGTAGCCAACGAAGAAAGATTCTTCATCTTTGCTTGATTTCATTTTCTAATCAAAGCTTCATTTTTTCCAGTCCCCTCTTCTGTGCCCAGGCTTGATTCTAACATGGGCAATGCTTTCAAGTAGATTGCAACCTAGTTGTGGTGACAAGACCCCCAGTCATGCAACCAGAGAGCCGCCCAAGTCAGAATATCATCAAATGCCAAGCTGGTGCTAGTGCTGGGTAACAAATGCCAAGGGAGTTCAGGAAGGGGGAATGTAGATGTAAAACAGACTGTCATGGAAGGTTTCATAGAAGAAGTGGAACTTGAGCTCGGCCTTAAAAGGCCGGAGGGAGGGATTCATTCTAGGTGAGGAAAGAACAGGAGAAGGACTGGGAATGTTCTCGGAGAGGAGACCCACCTGGCAAAAAGGGGAGGAGAGGGGCCCAAAGAAAGGCAAGGCCAGACTATGGAGAGCTCTGAGGGCCCAAGCAAGAACTTTGACCCAGACTCCATGGGCAATGAAGGAACAGCATTTATCTCTCTCACATCTTACCTCTAGGAAGAAAGAATTCAGGTCTAACTCTCATTTTAAGGAGAGGAAAACAAAGAGAAATTGGGTCATTTTTCTCCTTCCCGCTCATACTCCAGCTGATTCCCCCAAATGGAGTTCAACTCAACTCGCTGATACTGAATCTACAATGAGTACCCAAATGGGTTACTGTTCTGTATCTTCCAGAATTTTGTACTAAGCAAGCAATTCCAATTCCCTTCTTATAAAAAAATATCTCCAATGGGAAGATACAATGGCAAACACCACCCAAAGCAACCCCTGAATGTTTGCAATCCTGTGTCAAGCTACCTCAGGGAGATGAGGCTGAGCCTGTTAACTGTACACAAGTGTATGTAGTTGGTACTCCAAATCTGCTCACACCCCAACCAACAAAATTCTAGTCGGACAATATTGAATGAGGTGGGAAATTGGGACCTGCCAGGAAAGAAAAAGTGTACAAAAAGGTTGTTAATTCAAGTCAAGATAGCAAACATTCATTAAGCACCTGCTAAACCCCAGGGACTGGGATAAGCTCTGGAAATACAAAGGCCCAAACAGTCCCTGCCCTCAAGGAGCTCAGGATCTAATAGATACAGTTACTAAAGTTGGCAACAGACTCTCTTTTTATCTCTAGAAAGTTAACCAAGCAAACAGCAGAAAGCCCTGGGCCAAGGAAGTATTGAAAGGAAGGTCCCTTTCATCACAAGCTGGAATGAAAATGGGATTCCTGTCCACTGCCACCACCATTTTTTCAGAATCCTACCTGCAGTCCAGAGTGGCCATCACTTCCAGAAGAAGGTGGGAGTAAAGGTCCTTCTTCATCCCCAAACCCAAGTACTTTTGTATTAGCAGGGTTGTTTTAAGCAAACCAAGTTGTTGGAACCATTTGCTTTGCAGATTCAGCAGAAACACTTAACATCCATAAAAATATAATGATCTCCTGTAAATAGTCAGAGTTGGCAGTTCCAAAAGAAATAAAAATAAAGGTATAATCATTTATCATTTTCACATGCGTGATTGAGGGGTAGGGATGGTTGTAATAAATTACTCCAGTTGAAATGCTATGTGGAAAACTCAGCGAGGCACCTGCTGTCTCCAAACCAGATGTCTGAGCTGTAGATACCCCTAGGAGTACCCCTCTGCAGCTCCCGGGCCACAGACTCTGCAAACCAGAAAGAATATTAGAAATCTGTAAAAAAAAAAAAAAAAGAGAGAGAGAGAGAGAGAGAAATTTCATTGTACTCCCAAGGACAGTGTCTCTTCTTCCTTCAAGGGATCCTCAGAGGCATGAACCTGAGGCCCTTCCTCCATTTTATCAGTGTCCTTCCTAAAAATGATGTCTTGAACTGATCACAGAAATCCAAATGTGGTCTGTCCAGGGTAGAGCTCAGTGGAACTACTACCCAAACTACTACCCACCCCACCCAAACCCTCCTCTAGGGCATTACTTAACCAATGCAATCTTACCAGATCCAATTTGGTCCAACCCAACCATTTATTAAGTGCCTAGTGTGTACAAGGAAAGTACTGTGTTAGGTACTAGAAATAAAAGATAAATATAGAGCCCCTGCCCTCAAGCAGCTTATATTTGATTAGGAGGAGTTGACATGTATATGCATGAGAATTTGAAATGGAGGAGGCACTAACAACTAAGGGGATTGGGAAAATTTTCCCAGAGGGGATGGCATCTAAACTAACATTGCATTAACTTGCTTAGCTGCAATGCCACACTACTGAGTCCTACAGAGATTGAAATTGGCTAGCCTTCTTCATGTTGACTAGGTGCTCTTGCCTTCTAGTATTTGGTACTTGTAAAGTGATTTCTTGAAGCTAAGGGGAAGACTTGATATTTATTGTTCGTAAATTTAATCTTATTAGATCTGTCAACATATGAGTCTGTTGAGACTGATCTGGATCCTGAGGATTCATGGAAGACTATTTTTGTACCTTGCTCTTCTTTAAATTTAAATATTATGCCCTAGGAAAGAGGATCATCCACTCATTTATTCCTTTAACCTACCAATATTTATAAAGGTCCCAACCTTCCCCAACCCAAATGCTAAACACTGTGGCATTTCTATGTGTTGGAAAGGATCACAGGGAAAGGGAGGCAGGTAGAGTTGCCCCAGATGACAGATGGGAACAACGAACCCGGTGCCTAAATTCTCCTCACACTATTTCCCTAGATTCCCAACTTGCTCAGCCTTGCAATCAGATGCATGGGTTTACTACTCCCCTATCCTTGATCGACAAGTCAATCCATATGTGGCCTCTGACACTATCATCTTTGTCTTTAAAAGCCTCTCTCATTGCATGTTGCTGTGTGTAGCACCAGTACGGTGCCATCCCTGAATCAGAACCATCGTGTCCAGAAAAAATCAGCACTGATGATGGCCCCGACCTTTGGGGCATGAGTGCTGTCTCCAGTGAGTACAAGCAGCACTTGCTAAATTTTAAAAAAATTACCCACTAGAGTATGTGGTAGCAACATCAAAAGAATGTCAACCAGTCAGATACCAGCCCGAGCAAAGGAAGGTTAGGATATTAATTTGGAGCCTAATGCAGCCTATTAATTATGCAGAGAAGATGTAAACAAGTGAGGAAAGGAATAACGTGCATGACTGAAGGAATTTGCACTATTTTCCAATTACCTATGCATCCATTTTTCACGTAAACAATGGTGAAGCCATGAAAATGGCATCGTGAATGCGCGCCGGAGCGGATTCTGGCTTTGTGAGAAATTGCTCAGAGATTTATGATCCTATTAGCCCATGACCCCAAAGCGGATCTGGGGAGCAGTGACTGCAATAAGACCTTGAATCAGTGAGGGAGCGGCCAGTGGGGAAGGGGGCAGGAGGGGGCAGAAGGGTGCACCAAGATCGGGAAAAATCCCACATTCTTACAGCAACCACAGAAATGAAATCATCATGAACTGGGGGGAGGTGGAAGAGTCTTTGACAAAAAAACATTAACTAGACAATTAAAGCATTTTCTTTACTTTCTACTTCCTCCATCCAACCATTTCCAGGGTCTTTCTTATAGGCAAATACTCTCTCAATCATCTAAGGAGGGAGGAATTAATAGGTCCATTGGAGCAGCAAAGGAAGCAGGCTCAGTTAGTCCAGAAGCTCCCTTGGACAATCTTTGACCCCAGCTCTCTTAACGCAGCACCCTTGCTTGCAGACATCTCCAAGCCAGGAGCTGCCCACAGTAAGCTGTCTAGTAGCTGTCCATTGTCTCCTGGGTAAACAGCCTCCTTCTGACTGAGCTAGGCCCTGGGTAGAAGCAAGCCAGAGCTCCAGCTTGTTTCCCATTACTGAATTTGCACTCCAGGCCTACCCTAAGTGACTCAATTTTCCAAATTCACCAAGTGATGCATGGATTCTTGCTCTGCTCTAAGAGCAGGGACCCCTGGGGGGGGGGGGGTCAATTCTCCCTGTTGGCCTCAGTTTCCTCATCTGTCAAATAAGCTGGAGAATGAAATGGCAAACCACTCTAGTATCATTGCCAAGAAAACCCCATGGACAGTAAGATCCATGGGGTCATAAAGAGTTGGCTATGCCTAAATAATAAAATAAATATTTTATCATGCTAGGTGGCGCAGTGGATAGAGTGCTGGGCCTGGAGGCAGGAAGACATCTTCCTGAGTTCAAATCTGACCTCAGATACTTCTTAGCTGTGTGACCCTGGGCAAGTCACTTCACCCTGTTGGCCTCAGTTTCCTCATCTGTAAAATGGACTGGAGAAGGAAACGGCAAATTTTTCAAGAAAACTCCAAATGGGGTCCTGAATAGTTTGAGACAACTGAAAAAACGGCTGAACAACAACACCTTGCGCAGACTCTGGGGGTGGAGACAGTGGGGGGTGGGGGGAAATACAACACAATACACAACAGGAAATGGGGGAGGGGCACCTGAGCTGATCCTGGAAGAGAGGTGGATGTAACATGGAGTATTTGAGGGGGAGTGATGGGAAATCAATATGAGAAGGAGCCAGACTGTGGAAAGACTTCAATACTCAAAAAAGGAGCTGGGATTTCAACCAGGAGGTAATATGCAGCTATGGAAGCTTCTTGAGCAATGATAGAACCTCTAAATTTTCCTCCAACATAAAAGGAGTCTATAATGCATTCTATCAGCCTTGAAAAATATTTAGGATCAAAATGGATCATATGGCATCCTGGTACCATGTCACGTGGCATCCTGGTATTGTGTCACATGGCATCCTGGTACCAGGTAACATGGCATCCTGGTACCATGTCACATGGCATCCTGGTACCGGGTCATAGAGCATTCTGGTACTTTCATACGGCATTCTGGTGCCTGTTTAGAAGAAGGAACTGCTTTACTATGATTTCTGTAACACCAATCCACACAAGAACAGATCACAGGAATTGCTGAATGAGTCTAGTCAACAGGAACAGCTGGACTCCCAGAACACAGTGGGGAGAAGAACTGGGTGCATAGTTATTGACTCATGTCTTTTGGCTATTCAGAATATTAGGGAAAAGCATAGGCCTGAACCAGGGGACAAAGGTGGTGGGGGGAGTTATCATCTTGGAAAAGGGGCCACAAAGGGTCATGCTTCTTCAAAGACAAGTCTTGTTTAGGAAAGAGAACACTAGTGAACTAGAGGTAGAAGGATGGTGGAATAAGGGAGAGAACCCAGATTTCTTAGGGAAACAAAAAGAGGGATGGATGGATGGATGGATGGATGGATGGATGGATGGGTGGATGGATGGGTGGATAGATGGATGGATGGATGGATAGATGGATGGATGGATGGATGGGTGGGTGGATGAATGGGCAGATGAATGGAAAAGCTTGCATTAAGCCCTCACTACATTCCAGGTACTGTGCTAAGCACTGGGGATATAAATATAAAAATAAGGTGGTCTTTGCCTCCAAGGATTTTACCTTCTAATACTGGGAGACTACCTTTTAGGGAGTGGTGACCAAGGAAGAAAATTTTGATTTGGGGAGTCACAAAAATGGTGAGTGGACCAACAGGGCAGTTGACTGACACAGCCTTTTGAGAAGTAAGCGGAATTTTCATTTGATTACAGTTTTCAGAGGTAAAGAAAAAAAGGGTTGGGGGCAGGTTAAGATTTTAACCTGGTGGGTAGTATATGACTGGGATGAAAAAAGAGTGCTCCCAGGTAGGTCAGAGCAGAGTGTCTTAGCCCATCCTGGCATGGTCTCTGGAGGTCTGGTTCAGAGGGTAGGGCAGCAGAGTGGAGAAAGGATGAAGCATAACTTTACTATGTGCCTGCCTGCAATCTGACTGTCCTGATGCTGTAGTAGAGTAGGCCGGGTCCACCATATAGCTTCCCTTGAGTACCTGCAATCTGCAAGGTGCCATGCTAAATGTTGGGAATATGAAGACAAGACAAATAGTTCCTGCCTTCAAAGAGTTTACATTCTACTAAATCTAAGTGAGAAGGAGGAGTAAGGAACAAGGGTTTTATTCTCAAGGGTTTCATTTCATAGAACCATACCTCCCCAACTTTCCCTGACCCTTTCTTTAAGTCCTTGGGTGGTAGCACCAGAAGCAACTAGCAGGAAATTCAATTTCATAGACATTTAGTAAGCAGTGCAAGGCACTGTGCTAGGCACTGGGGCTACTATACAAAGATTCTGAATGGCAGAGCTTAAGTTGGGGCAGGGACAATTCATATACAAATAAGTATGATACAAAATAAGGCATCATGAGAACAAAAGACAGAACCAAAGTAATCCAGGAATATTTGAGGAGAGAGAAAGCTCTTTCAGCTGAGGGTATCAAGGAAAGCTTTACGACCTACTGGGCAGCCCTAACTAGATGTCTCATCGGCATATTGCACAAAACTTAGCATCTTTCTTTGACAAACTTCTCTGATCTTCTTTCTTTCAAGAAACCACCGTCTATCATCCTTCCTTCTTTCCTTCCTTTCTTCTGTTTTTGAAGCTTATTTTTTTTAAATTCTGGACTTAAACCACCAAAAAAGACATTTTCATACAGAAAGCAAAACACAAAAAGAAGATTCTCAAAAAGAGGATTCTATATGAAACTAAGAATCCTACTATTTGCTTTTTTAAAAATGTACATAATGGATCATATGTGTTGTTTTCAAAACTATCTTGCTTCTCTATGTTTCTATACTTCGGATAGGCATGTTCACTTAGGATGGGCAGCTCCATTTTGTTTCAAACCTCCTTTTTTGTGATTAAGTAATTGTTACATGAGTTGCTTTTCTGTAATAAGATAAGCACTTGCCTATAGTTTGGCAAAAACTTCTGTGTCCCTCAAATCTGACAAACTTTTATATTCTGTGTGTGTGTGTGCTCCAAATCTGGTAATAAATAAATATGTAGATATAGGTAGACAGATAGATAGATAGATAGATAAATAGATAGATAGATAGATAGACAGACAGACAGATAGATAGATAGATAAATAGATAAAATAAATATTTGCTAATGATATAAGGAAACTAAAGCTTTTATTGAGGTTTCCTTTCATCATGAGCTTAGGTAATCAATCACCAATTAGGACTTAGATGCAATTAAACACCCATAGCCAGGACCATAAAAAACCACCAAAAGCTCCAGCCTTTCCAGGGCAGACACAGATTCCTTCACTATCTGCATTTGGAAATGTAAGTGTCCCAAGTTCACTGGAGAGCAGTGTTGACTGACAGAGATATGCCCAAATGCCATCTTGGAGGGAGATGCCTCACCCTGCCCACCACTGGGCAGAGATGGAACCTTGTCATAAGCACCAGTGTAAGGCATCTTTGCAAGACTTCTAGGTATCAGGTTGGTGGTTTGTTCCTAGAGGACTTAATGTTTGTCTTTTGGAATAATCAGTAAAGTTCGACTACATGCATTGATGAATGTCAGTCTTATTATTATATAGGAAGCCAGCTTTATGTGTACCATGCAATATAGTTTCCTTCTGAATTTCCTTTATTTTCCTGAATTTTTTGTTATTTCTGTACATTTTTTAAATGTTACAATGGCCTTGGGTTTCTCTTTTCTGACATCACTATCGCTAACCCCTCTTCTCCAACATCCCACACCCAAGAGAAGGACTATGGTGGCAGAGGGAGCCCCATGTATCAAGTAAGCAGAGTCAAGCATGGCAAATCCAAATGGTGGCCATCTCTGCCCTGTACCACCATCTTTCAAGGTAACGTTAACAATCTTGGGGTCACCCTCAACTCTTCTCTCTCCCTCCAGCCCTTGTCCTTCCTACCTCCCCAGTCTCTCTCAGATATATCCCCTTCTCTCCACACACACAGACACCACCCAACTTCAGTACCATGTCACCTCATATCTGAACTGTTCAAATAACTTCCTAATTGGTTCCCCTGCCTTAAGTCTTTCCCCATCACAATCCATCTGCCACACATCAGCCAAAACACAGCCCACTAGCCCCCACTAATGTGTTTACATTTTTTCTAGTCAGCGAGAGGACAGAATTACAGTGAGGATCCAATTAGTGTGAATAATGAATCCCCCAGAGTTGGCACATGTATTTGAATTTGCACTATTCAAAGTTAATTGGTTCCAGCCCAATGAAAATATGTAGTGCAAATTCGAATAAAGCAATAGTTCAAAGCAAAAGCAGAAAATAGTATAGCAAAAAAAAAAAAAGTAGCCATGGACAAATTCTTCCATAAACCTGGGGCATACTCTTCTACAAGTACTCACACAATCAAGAGTAAGAATAGACATGTGTAAGTAGCATACATGTAGGAAACATATATGGTCGGACCATACTGTGAAGGGGCAAACAAGTAGAGAACACATGTGACCAGAGTGCACAAGGGGAGGGGAGGGGCAGCTGATGCCTTTAAACTATAGGACCAGATTTCTTCTGGTGATATCATTACTCTGACATTCCTGTCTGTTCTGTTACATATGGCATTTCCATCAGATATGTTACTCTCTTGCTAGTTGCCAGTGATGGCCAGGAACCTGGTCTCCGGTAAGTGTAACTCTTATGGTTTCATGGCACCTGTTGGACACTGTTCCTTGCTCCTAAAGCCACTTGTCCTCCATCCCAGCTGCAGTCTTCTTGGGCGTAGTGACTAAAATATCCTTCCCTGATAATACAAAGCTGACAGCCCTTTAGCCATAGACAACACATCCAGTTAATCACAGACAGGTAGAGGGCCTGCAAGCTAAGATTAAGTCTTTTCTTTTTAACCTCTATGTCTGGGGCAGACATTGCAGTTCTATGTTTTAGATAACTATCTGACTTAAGGTTAGAAATTCCCAAGACCCTCTCTGGCTTAGCCTACAAATAAGTCTGAATCAGAATACCAGGTAAAAGCATACTATTAGTCATCAACTTGGCCCAAATTCCTACATTAGGATCAGAGCAAGAAGGGATCTTATAAGTCATCTGGTCCAACTCCCTCATTTTCAAGAGGAGGAAACTAGGACCCAGAGAACATAGGTGATTTTCTCAAGGTTACACAATCAGTGATCATCAATCCAACATTCTACTGCACCACATTGCTTCCTTAGCTTTGCTGGTTTCCTTTAACCAGTAGAAAATTTCACTGCCTCTTTAGACAAAGTAAATAGAAATAATGTTAATAATAACACTATTTATAGTGCCTTCACCTTGCAAAGTACCATACATATGTTATCTCATTTGATCCTTGTGAATCCCCTATGAGGTAAAGTTACTTGCCCCTGGTCACATAGCTATCTGAGGTGGGATCTGAAATCAAGTCTTCCTGCCTCCTACACCAGCACTCTTCTTCACCGAGCTGCCTTCCTCAAACTTGAGGAATCGAGAAAGGTCTCGTGTAGGAGGGTGCACCTAAGCTTAGCGTTGAAGGGAGTCAGAGGTTCAAAGAGGGGAAGGTAAGAAGGGAGGATGTCTTGGACATGCGGGCACAGACAGGGCTGAGGAAAGGAGGTCAGGGTAGCTGGAATATTGAGTGCAAGGGAAAGAATAATGTGCAGTAAGTGTGGAAAGGAAGGCAGAGGTCAGATTGTGCCAATTAGAAGAAGGGTATGTATTCCATACTAGGGGCGATAGGAAGATACTGACGCAGGGGCCAGAGAACGTGCTGTGGAGAAGGCTCTCTCTCTTCTTCAGCTTAATCCCAACACATCAGGGAACTGGAGGGGAAGATCCTAGGACCTCAGCAACTGGAGATGCCAGTCCGAAGATGGGCATCACTATCCTCCTGTCCTTTCTTTCTTTTCTTTCTTTGTTGTTAGCCTGAGTCTGCCCCTCTCTCAGGATTGAAATGCAATGGCAACTCATAGAACCAAGTCCAGTACTGGTCAGCACTGAAGCTTTGCCCCGCTACATTTTTCTGACCTGGCCTGGTTCACCCTTCCCCAGGCAGACTGCTGGTAGACCTGCTCTCAGAACTTCACCATATTAATGCTGGATTTAATGAAATCACCCAATCCACTTGAACCCTACTGCAGCTTAGAACTCCTGAACTCAAGCAATCCACTAGCCTTAACCTCCCCCAATAGCAGAGAGTACAGGCCTGAGCCACCATACCTAATCACATTATTTGCTTTCATGTGAGTGAGCCCAACCCATGGAGGACATATATCACAAATTGAGCCTCCAAGTGGTCATACAAGCAAAGCTGGGCCTATGCTGAGTAGTGTCCCAAGAGATAGCTTCTTTCATTTGGCACTGAACAGGAAGATGAACAACACCCCTGGCAAGGATCTAACTCGACTCTTCTGTTAAGGCCAACTCACTTCTATCTGAAAACAGTTGTTTAGCAATCGAAACACCCACTTGCCACATGACTCTGTACTTCTGGGGTGGGGGGAGCTTAAAATGAGCAGATGGTCCATTGAGGTCTCTGCTCTGTCTTACTTGTCTGCCTGCCTCTTTTCTGAAAGCTGCCATAGAGGCACTCTTGCTCTCGCCCATGTTGGAAGTCAACAGTTCATTCCCGGTTCTATTTTGGTCTCACATTTGCAACTACAATTTTTCTTTTTTAATCTGTTTATTGTGTGATTTTATTAGCTTGCCCTAGCAACATTCCTTCAGGCATACTAATGCTCTGCTAATTAGGTTCCACCTGCCTGGCACGGCTCACTAAAATCTTCCAGAGAACTTGACATGCAGCTGTCATTCTCCACGGAGAACTTCAGAACCAAAGCACGGCACAAGTGACCGTGCTTCAGAACCTTTGACGTCTCCAGCAGACGCGGGCAAGCCTGCAAATGGCCAACTTAATGCCTCTACCCTTCTTTCATGGTGGACCAAAGGAATTCACAAACAACTTTACATATTCCCTAGCTTCGTCCAAACCTGCTATGTCAAAATCAGGCAGAAATGGAGGCCGCTAAAGCGAGACTTAGTTTGAAAATGGAATATTATCTTTGTTTTATTGCGTTTGCATTTATTTTGTAAACTATTTCCCAACTGCATTTTAATCTGGTTCAGGCTGCACTTGGGAGCCCTGTGGGTTCCACATGATCTGTGGGCTGCAAATTTGACATCTTGGCTCTAACTGGTGCTTCAGGCCACCTCCTGCACAATCCCTGGCCCGGTATTACAGGCCTCTTCTTGAAATAGCTTCATACTCTGTATTTGACAAGCAATGAGCTATGGTGCAGAACCAGCCTTGGGGAAAGAAAACCCGGTTCTAATCCTCCCTCGGCCACATAGTGGCTGTGTGACAACAAAAGGAAATAGGCATTTAGGTTAAGTGCCTCAGTCACTGGACCCTCATAACAATTCTGTGGGGTAGGTGCTTTCATTATCCCCATTTACAGATGAGGAAACTGAGGCAGACAGTGGTGAAGTGACTTGCCCAGGGTCACACAGCTAGGAAGTATCTGAGGCCAGATTTGAACTCAGGTCTTCCTGAGTCCAGGCCCAGAGCTCTATCCACTGCACCACCAAGTTGCCGATAAATCATTTTACCCCTTTGCTCTTAATTCTCTAAGATTCTAAATAACTGGTGATTTGCTGATCTGTATCTGTGCAGGAATTGTCCCTAGCAGGAGTTACCCTACCAAAAAAACCCATCTTTATACTTGCTGGCCTGTGGACATGCAGCAACATCCTCAAAGGCAGAAACAGTTTTGTGAGGGGGGAGCACATTTGCTTTTTTATGGCTAGTCAGTGATTTCATCTGGGTAGGGAAATCCTGATGTGAAAAATCTCTCCACTAATGCATGAGTGACACCCTTATAACTTACAGTACTAGAGAACTTCCTGTAGCACATGTACGTGAAGTGACTTAGCCAGAGTCACACAGTTAAGTCTGTGTCAGAAGCACAAGTAGAACCCAAGGCTTCTGGTCACTATTCCACACTTTACAGATAGCATATGTTTATAATTTGTAGAAGAAGAGCATCTAGGGGAAGCTTCAGTGCATAAAGCATCAAGCCTGGAAAAGGAAATGGCCAACCATTCCAGCATCTTTGCCAAGAAAACCCCAAATGAGATCACCAAGAGTTGGAAATGACTTAAAAAATAACTGAAAAACAACAAATTTGTAGAACTATTTTGGTGTAGTAGAAAGGGCAATGAACTCAGAGTTGAGAAGATGAGTTCAAATCCAGCCTCAGATACTAGCTGTGTGACATGGACCAAATCACTTAGTCACTCTCTGCCAGAGTTTCCTTAACAGTAAAGGAGTTTGAGAAAAGTATCTACCTCAAAGTATTGTTGGAAGGATCCAATGAGATCATATTCGTCAAGTGTTTTACAAGGCTAAAAGCACTAGCGACATGTTATAATTACTATTACCATTCTTCTTATTATTATTGAATTGTCATACATAGAATCATGTCTTAGCCAACTTCAGAGGAGCAAAGCCTGGCATGAGCAAAACCTTATAGCTTAGCCCCAATTAGAAAAATCCTTCAGGCACCAGGAGTCAATCAATCAATAGACAAGCATTTATTTAGCAAAACAGAACAGGGGTCTCCTCTGAACTCTAATCCTAATAATCCTAATAATCAATGGTGAAATGAGCTATGCTCTAGAAACCACAAGGAAATAACTGCAACATTCCCCCCCTGCAAAAGCAATGCATAGCACCTGAAGCTACTTACTTAGGCTAGATCCCAAGGTTTGCAGGGAAAAACCCCCCCCATCCCAGCCTCTCCCCCTACCCCAGCATTCAGTCCTCTAATTCCATGCCATGATTTCTTACTTGAAAAGGCCTTGATCATTCTTTCCTGGCTGAATAATATGAGATGTCATCAAACTGGGTACTCGTCAACACAAGAATCAATGAAGGCTGTGGAGGAAAACATCTTCTTTTATTGTTTACTGCCTTAGCAATAGAAGAATAAAAGACTGGAGTGTTAAGGCCAAAAACTGCACATCAAAAGACTGTCTGAGGTGTCAGTGGGAAAAAAGCTCCACTCGGAGACAAAGTCTCCCCAGTTCTTTCCAGCAAGAAGGCCACCAGAAAGCATCCAACTTTGAAGGGCTTGGTCCTAGAATTCATTCAGAATTAGTCTCCAGCAAAATTATTTGGTTTTCAGTCCTGAGGCCATAAACATGAATCCAGACACAGAACAATCACTTTGTCATTAGTCTGTTTACTGTGGAAAATCCCAGCATCCTTCACTTCAATTGAGATTCATCTGTAATCACCACACCACATTCTCTTCTCTCTTTCTTTGGCTAAGCTCAAGCATTCAATAGCAGAAAGTTTCCTCAGTCTCTTTGCTTGATATTGGAAACAAACTCAAGCAAATTGGGAAAAAGTCATTTTTCCTATTCAATCAAAAGATAGTGACATAGACCTCAGAAGAGTATTGGTAGCCTAGCTCTGCCTTGTACAAACTGTGGGACCTTAGACAAGTCACTGCATTATCAGTGTTTGATTCTGTCCCAGCTGCTCCCTGAAACAAAGGCTCAACTTTTTTACACTATTCATCCAATGATGCCATTTGACTGGAAATCATGGAAATACCACAGTCTCTGGGAAATTAGAGAATCGTTCAAAGGGTAATAGGAAGCCACAGAGCATTTCAGGGTGGTGGTAGAAAGGATATCATCAGAAAGATGTATGGCTAGAATAGCCAAAAAGATGGGCTGATCCTAGAGGGAATTTGAGAGATAACCAATAGACAGTCCACATGCCCCAACAGGATGCAAACAATGTCAAGAAAGCTAAGGGAAAGCCCCTGGTGTGAAGGGTGACCACCCACTGTGGAGAAGTCATGGGTGGAAGCTTTTCCTGGTGCATTGGAGCCCTCCATCCCCTTCCCGAAATGAGTTTGTCTTTATTTTGTATAGAAATATCTCTATACACACTGTTCCTTCCCTGTAAGCTCTTTGAGTGCCGGGAATGCTTCCTTTTGGCCTCTGTGTCCCCGGCATTTAGCACAGGGCCTGGCATACTGGGGTCGGGGTGGGAAGGAGGACAGACTTGTGATTTTGTCAGTGTGGGCAACTCCTGATGAGAAAATGCCCATCTCCAATGCAGATCAGCAACTCTTCTAGACTTGATGGCCTTGGAGATGCCTAGGGCACTACTCAGGGTAGCTAGTATATTCGAAGGGTGAGATTTGAACCCTGCTCTTCCTAACTCTAAGCTAAGACTGACTTTCTAGCCACTAGCACCTCCTGTTTCTCTCCTGGCACATAATGGGCACTTAATAAGTGCTAAGTGAATTTATACGAGTCACACAGACAGGGATGTTTGTGATCAACATCAAGAATGACCACTGGACAGGATGGCTAGGTGGTGCAGTGAATAGAGCACCAGCCTTGGAATCAGGAGGACCTGAGTTCAAATCTGGCCTCAGACACTTAACACTTACTAGCCATGTGACCTTGGGCAAGTCACTTAACCCCAATAGCCTTGCCTTCCCACCTCCAAAAAGCAAAAAATTAAAAAATTAAAATTAAAAAAAAGAATGACCACTGGAAGCATTATCATTTTTGCCCCATATTTCCATAGGGCTTAAAGTTTTGAAGTGTTTACGTATGTAAGCTTATCTGATCAATCTGAACATCCAAGTATGTTTGTTTCAAAATGAACAGGCTTGGGGATTCCATTTGTCTCTTGCATCCTATTGCTAAAGCCTGATTCCCCAGCTGAGGGAAAGGACAGTGACTCCAACTAAAAGTACACAAAAGACAAGACTTGCTTGGCCTCACACAGCTCTTGCAAAACTCCAGCTTGATGAGTGGAGTAAATGAATTGGAAATGCATGGATTTAATTATCCTTGACTGGCTTTAGAATTGAAAAGGAAGGGGTTGTACACAAGGTTGAGAAATGCATTGTGACCAACTCATGTGGCTACCTCCTACCATAGAGGCAGTGTGGAGTAGTGGATAGAGAGCCAGACTTTCAGGTCAGAATGACCTCAGTCATTTAAATTCTACTTGAGACATATTTTAGCTGAGGGACCTTGACCAAGTCACCTAACTCCCTCAGCCCTTTGTAAAATGTGGGTAACAATAGTACCCATCTCACAAGGTTGCTATGAGGCTTCAATGAGATCATATGGATAAAGAACTATTATCAGTGTTGTTGGTATTATGAAGGTTCCTCTCATCAACCCCTAATGCTCAGAGAGTTACTCATCATTCCATAGAGCACACATCAGCTAGATCCCCTAAGCCCTCCCTCCTTCAGTCTAAATGTCTCCAGTTTCTCGAACTGATCCTTTCACAGCATAGACCATTACCTCCTCTTGCCTCACATGTGGGCCAGGTTTGGTGGAAAGGCTGTTTTGTGGACGAGAGATTAGATTGTTCTGCTTGGCCCCAAAGAGAAGAAATAGGCATGATGGGATAAGTTGCAAAGGTGACAAGTTGGGTGCAACACAAAGAAAGGCTTCCTCATAATTAAACCATGGGGGAATTGGGCTCCCCTCCATCAGGGATTTTCAAGGAAAAATTGGATGACGTCTTGTCAGGTGTGTTGTAGAGGGAATTTATTTTCTAGATAATCAATGAAATACTTTCCAACTCTGAGCTTTGGAGATTATATGAACAATGGCATCTACCATGAATCTATTCCTTCCAATTTGGCACCTTATGAAGATGGCCTCAGTCACCACATCCTCAGAAGGCCTCTATTTGCCAAATATTGGCTTATCTTCATAGCACACTCAGCAACCTGGTCCAGATGCTTCAGGTAGCTGTAGACTGGCAAAGCCCTAGGCCCTCTGGCACTACAGAAAAGTCACCCATCCAAGTTTTGGGTTTTCACAGTATACTGTGTATAAGCTCCTTCCCGGACTGGTTGCCAACCCATCCCCCACTCTAAGCAATATAAAGAGGTTAACATGAAGAATATCTATGTCTTTGGATGGAGTATCCCAAGCTGCCTTCCCTAAGTTCCTGGAACTCCAACTATCCCATGTCATCCAGTAGGTGAGTCTGGTCTTCATCACTAGAGAGTATCTGTATTTGACTGATTCCTTAGCCTTCAAGGTTTAGCCTCTCTGCTGCTGCCTCTGGCCTTTGAACACACTGACCCATAGACATTCCTATTGCCTGGAATATGCTTTCAGAAACATGTAGTCTTAAAGCCCTATCGCTAAAGGACAGAGGGAATTAGGCCAAAGCAGGAAGTGGCACATGGAGTAATGTAGTGAGGCCAAACCTCCAAACCCCTGAGGCCCCTTGTCCTATTGGTTTTTCCAAACCTAACCCTGGAGTCATCTCACTGCCTGCTTCCTCCACTCCTCTTCACTGGAGAAAGCCTGTGTCCATTACAAATTTATGGAACCTGATCTCAAATGGGCCCTGACTGCTACATACCAACCATTTTACTCTTCCTCTCTTTCTAGACTGGTTCCTTCTTCTTCCCCTTCCCAGATTCTGGCCTATTTGCTCCTCCCTCTTCACCTCTGCCCTTGGATTCCTTTGCTTCTTTCAAGACTCAGCTCTCATTCACTCACGTACTACCTCCAGAACACTTGTTGGCACTCTCCACCCTTCCCTCCCCCCAATTTGGAGCACTTGTTTTCTAGACATCCATGTGCCTGTTGTTTCTCTCCAGGAGAAATGTAAGTTCCGTGAAGTCAAGGCCTGTGTCCTTTTTGTCTTTGTTTCTCCAGAAGCTACACAAACAGTGCCTGGAACAGAGTAAACACTTAATAAAAGTTGACTGAATTGAACTGAATAAGTCCTAGAAAGGCTGAGCAGAACCACAGTGATGAATTCTGCACTGGAGGTAAGTACCACCAAATGTGCCAGGGCCAGACAACCCTCACGTCATCTATTTAAGACAAGTTCTATTGGGGAGAGAGAACCTCCAACACAAGGCCCTCACTAAGGCAATACTCCAGAGCACCATCCTATGAGGAGCAAGAGGCCTCAGGGAACTGACCCCAGTGGGCAAAGACTATAAGACTACTTCAAAAGAGGTTCTACTGGGAAAGAGCCAGCTGGTAGGCTCTTACTGTAACCAAGTTGTTTTCCCTTCTAGAGACTAAGCTCAGTTGTTTCTCCCTGTTGAAGGAGCACAAGTGCTGTCAGTACCCTGGAAATTTTAGTGCCCTGGGATAAAGCCCTTATCACCCCACCCTTGTTGTGTACTCTCATAATCATTTCCCTGTCAAGTGTTGAGAGGTGGAGGTCCAGGAAGAATCCTGAACCACTCAAAAGAGCATATGCCTCATAATCAGATTCCTCATACTATAAGAAATGGGCTTCATAGACAAGGTATCATGCCAAACACGATGGTCACTTTCATTTAGGAATCAGAAAATTTAGATGGCACTAAGTGTGGTGCTATGAGTAGAAATTATTGACTCTTGGGAGCCTGATTGAATTACTGTGAAATAATCTACATACAGTGAAGTCATTTGCATATAGATGGGGTCAAGAGGTCTCAGAACTGCGCTCTTCTTTAATTCCAATCCCTCCCACACCCCCCCTTTCAGCAAATGTTGAGTGCCTCACCCAAGGTCGTACCATAGAACCAAGACCAGGGCCAGGCCCTCTCTCCACCAGCCTTCATTTCCAGCCATCAGGATGGTCCACACTACCCTTCTGTCCACTTTGAAGAAATGCACACAGTTCTTGCTTCTGAAGAGTATAACCAAGAGGCTAGAAGTTGCATTCTCTCTGCCTAGGCAAGCACTATTAGGGTTATTTTTGATTAGACTGCCACAAAGCAATAATGAGATCATTTATAAAGCTATTCTGAAAGATTCTACAAACTAAAGAGCAGCAGAAGCTCTCTCTGTAAATCTCTCAGTTACATCAAGCTCTCTGTTATTTTGATGAAAAATATGGTCTCTATTAATCCCCACAGCAGAGCTGTGTACTTGATGATGGGGTATCTGGCCCCAGGGAGCCACAGAGTTACCCAGAGAGTCTCTAAGAACCCAGTCTAAGGGAAGAAGTGTGCCTGAACAAGATCAGGTCAATGTCTGGTTCAAGTAGACCTGACCCCATCACCAACCAGCTATATGCCCTTGGGCAAGGGACTATAGTGCTCCATGCTCCTGAAAAATAGGGACAGTGATGTCTGCAAACCAATCTCCCAGGCTCATGGTAGAGACCACAGAAATGGGAACATTCCAGATGGAAAAGTATGACTAACTCAGTCCAATCAAAGTGGCCTTGCTGTTCCTCATCCAAGACACTCCCCATGCCTTTACATGGGCTGGCTCTTATCCCTGGGATGCTATTCCTCCTCACCATCCCTACCATTTGTTTTCTTGAAGAATCAACTCAAGATCGACCTCTTATATGCACCTTTTTCTCAATCTCCAGCTCCTAGCCCCATCCCAACCCCACCTCTACCCCCAGCCTCTGCCAAATACCTTCCATCTATTAGATGATAAATAGACAGACAGACAGACAGAGAGACAAATAGATAGATAGATAGATAGATAGATAGATAGATAGATAGATAGATATAGACCTGCATATGTACATCTGGCCTTGCTCAGTGACATGTAAACTCTTTGAGGTCAAGGACTTGTCTCAATGTCCCTAGTGCCTAGCACAGTGTCTGACACAGAGCAAACAAAAAGTGCTTAGTGACTGATTGATTCATGAAAAATATCAAGGAAATGATGGGGTGGGGTGGGGGGAATAAAACAGAACAGGAGCAGGATGAAGGAATTTAAAGAGAAGGTGAGAGGGCACCAAAGACACAATTTGCCAACCTATTTTGCTCATTGAAACAGGGTATATGGAATACTCCTAAGCAAGAAATGAACATAAAACAAATAGCAGGGTACAATATTTAAGATGGGGGAAACAAGAGCCTAGAATTCGGGTGCTATAAGGGACCTCCAGACCTAGAACCATGGATACATGAAGGATGGGTAAGTTTGTTAACATGAAGAACTCCCAGCATGAGGAGTCTCTTCTTCAACACGGTGCAACTCACAGAGACTTGGAGCTCAAAGAAACATCAGGAACCAGCTAGTGTAACCCCTTCATTTTCCAGATGAGGAAGTGGAACCCCTGAGAGGTCAGCTAAACGTTAGGACACTGTTGTCTGAGACACACAGGAATTAAGTGGTTTTCCCAGGGTCACACAGGTGGTAAGTGTGACAGGAAGAATTTGAACCCAGCTCTGGCTGACTCTAATCCCTGTATGACCCTGCCTCTATATACCCAGAAACATCCTGGAATCAATAAGAGAGGGGGGATCAATTGTTCAACATCTCTAAGACACAGGATAATCCATCAGCCTAGCTTTATGAAAAATCCAGTTGGGCCTGATCTTGTTCAGGCCCACTTCTTGCCTTAGTCAAAATCAATAAACATTTCTTAAGTGTCTACTGTATGCCAGGCATCATGTCAAGTGCTGGGCTACAAAGAGAGGCAGAGAAGAAGAATGTCATTGAATTTAAAATCCCCATTTTACAGATGAACAAACCAGGTCCTCCATTATTTCCATGTCATTGTGCAGCCTCCTTCACTTGTCTAAGCCTCAGTTTCCTCATGTGTAAAATGGGAATGATCCTTGTAGCGTCTACCTTCCAGTGAGATGATGGTGATGACTCACTTGGAAGTGCTACATCAACGCCAGTCATTATGGTCACGATTATTTCTTTACACACCATTAAGAAAGCAATTAGTAAATAAAATGAAAAATGGATCCAAAATACCCAGAAGAAATAATAGCAAAATAATATTAAGCTTTTTTGCTAATATAACTTAGAGGCAGCTTCTGCAAGCTCAGCCTCTTCTCAGCATCAGAGGCCCAGCAGCCATTGGCCTATGGCCCAGACGCACTCTCATGATTGCTGTCGCTCTGCTCTCCCTTCAAACCGAGTCAACGGTTTCTTAATTTTCTGGGGAGAGAGGCTCCTTTCAGGTCCAATCAGCCTCCATCCTGAGCTTAGCTTGGCTGCTCCTGGTCTGAAGCTTTAGTCCAGCTGCCCTCTCCTTCAGTAGCCTCCCATGCTGGCTCGTTTCATGTTGTTGCAGCTTCCTTTACTTAACTAGGCCATGGGGATTCTTTTTTTCCCTTCGTTTTCTGTGTAAACCTGTCTTTAGCCCAGAGTTGTCCTTGTTCATTCAGAAATTGCTGCATTGCTCTCCCAGCAAGCTCACTGCCAAGCACCCATTGTCTGGGCAGCCTCAGTCAGGATGCCTCCTTTTCCTTTCACTATAATCATCATGCTAACACAGGTGCCACAAGAAATTGTCCCCATTAGAACTGACTCCCTTCAGATGCTTTGCTCCTTTGAAATTAACAGCGGCATATTCAGGCCAGTTATCATTCTACTTGCAAAAATATGTCTCCCAGTGGTTCCTTATTTACCTCTGCTGGACACTGGAAACCCTTCACCATTGGATTCCAGGCTAGTTTTTTAAGCTCATCGCTCCTTACTCACTCCCCACTACACACAGTTGACATTCCAGAAGCACTGGGCTATTTCTTGTTCTCCCATGGGCCCCACTGCACTTCATTTTGCGGGCTAGCCTCCATTTCTGGGATGCCCTTTGGCCCTCTTCAAGGATCAGCTCAAGGGCTATCTTGTAGAAGAATCCTTTCCTGGCTTCCCCAGCTGCCAGTGCCCCCTCTTACATGCAAAAACTAACAAATAAATTACAGCACCTTATTTTGACTTTGTGGAGAATTTTATATTTACTCAATAAATCAATAGGCATGCATTTATTAATCCCTTACTGTTTGCTAGTCACTATGCTAGGCATAGAGGATACAAATGTAATGGGGGGAGGGAAAGGAGTTGTCCACTAGGCTAAGCGCTCAAAGCATAAGTAGGGGGCTCTCCAAAAGACAGAAAGTCCACACACTTCATGGAGGAGACAGCATGCAAACAAATATGTAAATACGAGACATACAGATTAAAAAGGCAATCTTAGGGGGAAGGTGAGATGTGATGTTACCCATCAGGAGAACAGACATTTGTTGAGGTCAAGCACTGATTTGCATTCTCAAGCCTAACACAGTATCTGGCCCTCACAACGAATTCCATCAATGCTTCCTGAACAACTTTCATGTGGGCTGAAGCACAACACTATTGTCCCCAGTGGGGGCCTGCTCTGGCACAGTGCAAATTCTTATCCCCTCCATAGCTACACGTTCAGGAAGCCTCTAAAGGTTTATCCCACAAGTTTCCTTCAGTTCCTCATATGAGTGTGTCATGTTTGTTTGATAAAATGTTGTTTCCTTTTACCACAGTAAACACATAAGAAATGGTTGTTGAATGACTGAACCAATCAAGCAAGCAATCAATTACATTTCTGAACAGGATCCATTTCCCCTTTGGTTTTCATTGTAGAATTAGAGTTCACTTGGACAAGCTATTGGCCTCAATAATTAAGAAAATCACTTCTTGGAAAACGGTAAAAAAAAAATGCAAATCACACACAGTAAAAAATATCATCTAATACTCAAAGCAAGTCACAAAATATCAATTCAAAGTAGGTAGCCCTCTTTCCCCTCCCCCCCCCCTGCATTTGGACAATAGCTTAAAAATATAAGGAACAAACCTGGCCCTCTCAACTACCAGGATGCTCTAGACCAGTGGTTCTCAACCTGTGGGTTCGGTTCAATTTGTAACAATGAAAATACATCCTGAATATCAGATATTTACATTACTATTCATAAAAGTAGCAAAATTACAGTTATGAAGTAGCAACGAAAATAATTTTATGGTTGGGGGTCACCACAACATGAGGAGCTGTATGAAAGGGTCGCAGCATTAGGAAGGTTGAGAACCACTGTTGTAGAGGAAAAGGTGCCCAATTTCCTGTACTCTGTGTTTGCAGGGGTTGACAGTTAAAGAAAAGGCCCCCTATCACTAGCTGCTAAGGACACATTTCCCAGAGTTCTGGCCAAACTGATCTGTAGCCCTTGATAGCTGACCAGAAACCTAAAGGAGGTCCTCTCAAAGCTGAGGAAGAAATGGCCAAACAAGCAGAGAAGTGAGCAAGAGATATCATGAAATTGGAGCATTCTATCAGGCAGGTCATTGTGACCAGAGACCATATGGGATAGCAAATGAAAAAATGAAGAAAATCCTACCCTACAGGTGTACAGAGACCCGGATACTGGGTCACATAAGACCTCTAGGTGGCACTGCAGTGGATACTTAGGTAGGCCTAGAGTCAGTAAGAGATAAGTTAAATTATCACCTCATACCTTAGTTGCTTCATGCTTGTCTGCCTCAGTTTCCTCAACTGTCTAATGGGAATCATAATAGCACCTACCTCCCAGGGTTGTTCTGAGGAACAGATGAGATAATAACTGTAAAACAGCATTTAGCACAGTGCCTGGCACATAGCATGCATAATATAAATGTTAAATATTATTATTGTTATTTCTGTCAGTTACTGATTGAGTGACCACAAACATGACATTTCATACCTACACCCACCTCCAAGATCTCCTAGGCCTTTTCTTCTATTCCTAAGTGTTCCTAAGGTTTGTTAGGTATGAATTACATCTGACTGTTATTCTTTAGGGATTCTGGAGTTGAAAATCTAATAATAACATAAGGAAGGTAGGAGAAGCATGCAACTTCCATAGCCATTAGTTACATCTATAAACCGTCCACTTATTTAGGCAGTATCAGAATATTCCTTTGACTCCAGTGATCACATTTTGATACATCAATATCATATCTGGCCCTTGGGTGTTTATGATGAAGTATGTAGGGGATGTAGCATGGGCAAAATGTTAGCATATGATCAGAGCAATTGGAGAGATGCAGAGGTAACAAGTCAGAGAACGAGAGAATGTAGCACGTTTGAAATGAATGTGGATGTGTTTAAGTGTTGATCCCTGGCAATGTGAGGGTATAATCCAGTTTGGATGAGTGGAAGGTTAGGGAGTATAATGAGATTGGGAATTAGGATTTAACATGAAGACTGGTGCTTTAGGTTTATGCAGCCTGCAGGCAAGGCTGTGCGCATGCTGAATTCTAATACATTCTCCATGCAGGAATTCCAACCTTGACAAAGTGATGAGGAAAGAGACCCCACCAGATGTTCTATCTGAATGGCATAGTTCTGAGTTCCCAGTAGCAATTTCCACATAGGCAAAGACAGTAGCCTGGGACAGGGTGGGGGAGAGCACACCTAGAACTTGGAGAGTAAAAGCAGTCAATAACAGTATAAGTGAGTTACATAACATTGAACTGATCTTTTTTGGCTAGTTTTCTCATTTGAAATAAGTAGTGATTCCCACTTTGGGAATCTCATGAGACCTGAGTTATATTGTTCTCTTGTCAAAGGAAGCCAGGAGAGGGAGCTCATTTAGTCATCTCTCCTCTAACCTGGTTGAACAGCAGCATAAGGCAATAAAAGCCTACGTTCCTGTTAGAATAAATGGTGCCTCTGTTTAGCTATTGATTCTTGAGTTCTCTGCTGGGAATAAAATGAAAATCGTTAAACGCATTGGCCCATTTGGGGCTACTGAAATTGCTAACAATTGAAAGCAATGTGATGACTTAGGCACCTTCCCTTAATAATCATCCACTATAAGTAATATTTCTTTGTCCCTAGTCTTTCATGTCTAAAAGAAATACATGGTGCACTGGAAAGAGCATTTCACTGGTTGTCAGAAGACCTGTGTTCAAATCCCTGCTTTGCAAGTTACTGCCCATATATCTGTAAAATAAGAGAGTGAGGCTAGATGGCTTTGCAGGTCTATATCTATGATCCCGAGCCATTGCTAGGGTTGAATTTATGAAATGATAGGTACTGATTGAGAAATCTGTGAGTGAGAGCTTTGGCCTAGAAATGGGCATCTATATGCACAGTCTACTTATGCACAGTCTATTCATGCACAAACCAGGGGAGAAATGATCTGCCAAATATGTCAAAGTTGGCATCTCCAACACTTGGCAGAGTTCCTGGCACGCAGGAAGTGCCTAATAAATATATGTAGATAGGTTGATTGATTGATAGATGGAGCCAAGAGTTCTGACTCCAAATTCAGCTCTCTTTTTACTACCCATATTGTATTTAGTGGCCATTTGATTTTTTGTTTTGATGAGAGGAATAGAATTTTTTGTTCAGTTGTTTTCAGTTGTGTTTGACTCTTCATTACCTCATTTGGGGTCTTCTAGGCAAAGATGGGGGTGGTAGTTTGACATTTCCTTCTCCAGCTCATTTTATATATGAGGAAACTGAGGCCCACAGGGTTAAGTTACTTGCCCAGAGTCACACAGCTAGGAAGTGTCTGAGACCAGATCTGAACTTAGATCTTCTTGACTCCAGGCCCAGTACCACCTAGCTGTCCTAGGATTAGAAATAGGGGGAATACAATTAGCTTAGGGGAGTTGGAAAAATGGAAAGATAGTTTAAGATTCCAAGTCATAGGGGTTAAGATGGGAACCCATTGTTTCCAAGGTGATGTTAAAGGATTCTGGGAAGTTATCAATTCAGAGGTTAAGATGAGACTATGGGAGCGGGGAAAGCATATTTTTTTGTGTCTCAGGAAGTAAGCCTGTTTTCCCAGTCATTGTTTAGTTCCTATTACAATTCTTTGTAACTGGGCTGTTTTCAAAAAGTCTAATTATAACGTTCGTAAGTCCCAGCTGTACATTAATGCTCTTAGAAACTCAGGGGCTGCTTAGTGGCTGGAGTGATGTGAACCCTGAGGAGAATAGAATATATTTAATAATATTAAAAATTAAGGGACAAAATGGTCCCTCCTCTGTGCAGCATTTGGCCTGTTCTCACAAGAAAATCCCAGGAGTTTTCCTCTTCCACAGCCTCAATGGTTTAGTCTGAGGTATCACTGGTTGGTTTCAAAGAAAGAGCCTCATGTCTCTTGACAATAATGACCAAGATAGGACTATGAGGGATGGAGGTGAATTTCTACATGTGGCTGCTGGAACTGGAGCATTGCAGCTTGGAGCCCACAATCACTCCTTGCCTCCACCAGCCACACTCTCCCAGAATCAGAATGCATCTACTACCATGGGGTAATTGAGTTCTACTATGGACCAGGACTGAACTAAGAGCCAGAGATACAAAAACAAAAAGAGACAGCCCCACCCTCAATGAGCTTGTATCCTATGGCAGAGAAGCAACACATACACAGATGAGTAACACAAACTATAGACAAAATATATACAGAGTAATTTGGGGGAAGGAGCACTAACAGCCCGAGGAACAGGAAGGGGGGAGCACTAACAGCTTGGGTAACAGGAAGGGGGGAGCACCAACAGCCTGAGGAACAGGAAGGGGAGCACCAACAGCCTGAGGAACAGGAATGGGGGGAGCACTAAAAGCCTGAGGAACAGGAAGAGGGGAACACTAACAGTCTGAGGAACCAGTAAGCCCAGCCTGGGGTAAGTGGCCCAGGGTTACAAGATGTGGCAGTGAGGAAGAAGGAAGACAGCCTGTGCACAGCCACAAAGAGTGATGGAATGTCAGGTTCCCAAAAAGCAAGGCCAATTGTGCTGAAACATTGAGTGCACGAAGGGAAGCAATGGGAAATGGGCTAGAAAAGCTAGCTTGGAGCCACACTATGAAGGTCTTTCCCAAAGGGTTTTGCGTTTGAGCTCCAAAACCAAAGGGCACCAGTGGAGATGCCTGAGCAGGAGTGGTGGGTGAGCTCTTCCTTGTCCGACCATTCACAATGGAGAACTTGGGACTCACAGGTCAGTGGCTGGTGGCTGGACTTGGAAGGCAAGGAGCCCAAAGCACACATTCACCTGCAGATTCAGATGGAACATTTCAGCAAGTGAGGATTTTCCCATGGCTGGAAATCTGCAAACTATACCAGCCTTGCATTAGAGTCTGGATAATAACAACAAATACCGCCAACATTTCTATTATACTTAAAAATTTGTAGAATGCTTTGAATATACTATTGTGACTTATGGAAAGTTCAAGAGACATAGTTTCTGAGTAATTAATTGTTTTATTAATTATGCTAGCAGATAATAAAAGAGGCCAGTGACTCTCAAATACCAAAGACCCCTCATGAAACCCACTCAAGGCTTACAGTCCTTGGAAGTGTGGGTGTTTCTGAGGGCAGCAATAAACTCTGATTGGTTAACAATTATTGAGAGAATGAATGTCATAATGAGAGGTAGACTATTCTAAAGAGGGGCTGGGGATTCAAGCAATCCAAACAAAGGATCTTACCCTCCCTGCCCCAAACCTGAATAGAACACAATGAGCTTCCCTACTTGGGTGTGGTCTGAACAAGACTGAGGAGAAAGTTAACACAATTTCATTATCATCAGTGTCCTTCAGATGCTGGCTTGACCTAGTAGAGAATAAGGAAATAGGAAGGGAAAAAACCCTGGATGTCCCCAATAACTTGTTATTTAATAATCATTTTTCTCTTTATATATTATTTGAGCCTCTCTCACATCAACTCCATAAGGGAGATAGCATAGATGCTATTATCCAAATTTTATAGATAAGGGAACAAAGGATTAGAGAGTGGGAGCCTGCCCAATACTCTCTTCTGTGTCCCTCAATGTAAAGGGAGGGAATTCAATATACTAAAAAGGGAATGTGACATATGAGTTAATGATGAAGTACAGGCTCTGGGAACCCCCTTGAACTCTGATTTAATCTTCTCATTTGATGAGGCATTTACCTGAGGCCATAAGCCTTTCATTATAGCTAGGCCCAAATCTCTGTTACTAGCTTCGCCTTCCTTTGTCCTGCAACTTCCTATCCTACATCCTCCCAAACCCTCCATTGTCTGGGCACCAGGTAGCCTCCAGCTATTTCCTACCTTACCTCATTTGACTCCTCCTGAAAAGCCTCCCCAAACTCCTCCTCTATACCATCCCTAAAATCTTTTCAAAACCTTTCTGTATATAAGATCCCATCTTGCCTCCATGAGGTGTAAGAGTGCAGGAGAATGATCTAACATTCTGGCCCACTTGTCCAATACAAGCGTCAAAGATACTGAGGCGCCTTAACAGTCTACCCAATGAGGCAAATTTTTAATAAACTTTTCTTTGGCCGAGAGAAGACTGGAGTTGAATTCATTCAGCAGGACCCGGCGTTTTGGTATTTTGGGGTCTCAAGCACCCCTAACCCTATACCTCATTATTTTATGGAACCCTGACCTCTTCTTCCTGGTTTCACAAATTTGGGGATTTTTCTTTTGTAGAAAGTTTGCCATGCTGTGTATCAGGGTCTAGTGACCTCTGGCACTAACATTCCAGGGACAACATAGAAGAGTTCAGATCCTGTTGTTAAGGATGTTTTATGAGACTCTCCCCAAGGACACACACACAACACAAGGAAACACAAACATAGACATAAAAGGAAAGGCACTCAGGTTAGCAAACTCTCCAGAGCCCCAGTGCAATACCAGGCAGTTATGACCTGGCTCTCTTACTCCCTTGTTCCCCTGATAACAGCCAGCTCTATAGTATGAAGGCCAGCTTAGAAAAGCTGGAGCAGGAGGCTGGAGGAGGCAGCTTTTAAGAGATAAATGACAGTCATCCTCAAAACAGAAGAGAAGCAGGTGCCCTTGTCAGGATTATTGTCAGTGGTTGCTACCTTTCTTCCCCTACAGATCAATTTCCCTGCCTTCCTGACTGTGCTAACACTATCTGGTACAGGGTTCTTCCAGAATAGGCTGCCAAACAGGATTCAAAGCAGAGAAAAGTAATTTACAAATACATTGTGGTGCTACAGTGCATCATCAGCCAGAGCTGGATGACAAATGGTGATAGGGATTTGTCCTAGGAGACTCTTATCTTGTGTCCAATTCACAAACCTGAGATGAACAGTAAAATGTGAGCTGGCCAACTGGGTGAGTGTGAAATGAATTTTAAAACCACCAAGGCTTGCCAATAGGATAAAAATAGACAAGAGGGAGGAGGAAGAAGGGAAAGAGAAGGAAAACAAGAGTTGCGAAAAAGGAGGAGAGTCAAAGGAAAAAAGGTGATTGGGTAAACTACAAATGGCAAATGGAAGCAGGAATGATAAAACAACCACATTCCACTTTCTGATTTGAATTATCATTGAGAGCTCTTTTTAAAAAAACTGTAATGGAGTTTTTTTAATAATAGCAAGTTAAAGATAAGAAAGAGCTTTTTAAAAGCATCTGGCAGCCTTGCTCTGCTTCCAAAAGTAGCTGTTGTCCTTGTGTTCATTCAAAAGACTCTGGCCCAACTAACAATAAGTCTCAAGGTCCCTCCCCTCCTAGAGGATCCCAATGTGTGGAAATCACTAGGCCAACCCAGTCCTAAATTGCAGTTTCTTCAGGAAAATCTTCTGTGGGTCTCAATTGCCTCTAGGGCAAAATCCACAGTCTTCAGCCTGGTATTTGAAGTCCTCTACAATCCATTCCCTTTCCAATCTTAGTTCATATTACTCATATAGTCTCTATTCTAGTAAAAGTGGTCTGCTAGCTGTGCCCTGTCCATGACACTGAAATCTCCCACCTCTGCACTTTACAAAGGTGCTTATACATAAGCAGTCCCCCATGTCTGGAATGGGGAATGTAGCCACTCCTCATATGCACCTCCCAGAATTCCAATATCCTTCAAAGCACAGTCAGGATACCACCTTCTACCCAGAGCATTCTTCATTCCTCCACATCCCATTTTATTAGCACTCTCCCTGCTTGAAATTACTTTGTTTTGTTGTATATATTGTATTATTTTGTTTTTAATCTTGGCATTTTATGAGAGGTAATGCATAGTAGATAGGTCTTGAATGGCTGGAGCACTGGTCACAGAGTCGGAAAGACATGGCTAGGAGTTCCACCTCTGACTTCCTAGCTGTGTGACACTGATCTCAAGGCTCCCAGGCAACTAATACTATACATTGGTGGAAGGAGAGTCCTCAGCCAGGAGTTTCCTATACCAATGAAATCGCAAGTCCTTTGTATCTAATCACTTGTGTATGATGTGAGCTACTTGAAAGAAAGGACTGCTTTGCTTTTTCTCTCTATCCACTATAACTTGCACACAGTAGGCATTCCCAAAAGCTTGTTGAATTGAATTCAAAGTGTTAATCTCCATAGTCTCCCTGTACAGAGTCTGGGCACAGGAGGCTGAAGGACATTGAGTCTGGGTTTCTCCAACACCAGGCTCCCTGAAACCTAAGGAGTAAGTATTCCCCCCCAGGAGGCTGTGTTCATTCCACCTGTCATCTGCCCTAGTGGCCTCAAGCCCACCTCAGCCCCATATCCATTCCAGGGCTGCTCCCAAGCATAGCAGGTGAGCTGCTGCCCCATAAAGGGCTATCTGAGAACATGGATAGGAAGGGCTAGAGAGAATTAGGATTCTTTATCAAGAGGGGGAGCAAGGTCCAGTCATAAAGTCATCTAGCATCTTTGTCCTTTATGATAGATTCACCCCCACTGGGAAACAATAATGATAATGGTGGCATCTTGTTTTTACTGGGCAAGTGCCCTTTTTCGTTCCTTTGGCACTCAGCTGTTGTGTCACACTGCTTTCCACCCAGAGAACCTTGAAGGGCTGGCAGTGAATCCAGAGTACATTAGGATTCTGAGGCTGGGAGAAAATGTGACAGGAGATTTACGGACCAGGAAATGGAGCTGCTTCATCCACTCCAGATCAAAGGTGTAGAGGGGATGCCATTCATTATTTCTCAGGCTCTACCCAAGACCCAGGACAACAGGAGGCCCAGGACAGAAGGGGCTGTTTTTTCTTCTTTCCTCCTTGCCATTTCTGGGGGAAGATGGAAAGAAGCCAGCAAAATCTCTTAGGATAATAATTAACCCTGCCAACTGACTGCCAGTGGCTTGAGATTGCTTGATAAGCAGGACTGTTAGAACTTCTTTAGACGCAAAGCAGTTTCTGAGGCACTAGATTCAAACCAAGTTTTTCAAAATCCAATACAGAAGGAAGGTATCTTTAGGTTGGAAAGCAACCACTGGACTGGTTCATTCAAATGGGCTTTTCTGCCTCTAAGTCTATGAGCCTAAGGCCAAAAGTATGAAAGTGAGGAATTATATACCCTCCCCACAATCACTTCTCACAAGATTAGAGCTAATGCCCAAATAAGCCTCAGGAAGTCTGAGACAGAAACTCAGCTCTGCCACTAATTTACTTAAAGGCTCACATATCTGGGCCATTAGGAAAGAAGACAGACAGGACTTGAACCCAGATCCAAAGTTCCAATGGAACTGGACTCCAAGTCAATTGTTCTTTCCACTCTTTCCTGTCAAATAATGTCCTTAATCAAGAGGTAACCAAACTCTGATATCATTTTGCAAAGCATCCTCACAGATCTCTTGAGAGGCAAGTATGGATCAAAAGAAGAAAATGAGATAAAGAGATAAAGGTAAGACTAGAATGTGATCCTCTTTGCTTCTAGATTGTCTATCATAACCAACAATACCACCTGCCTTGTAATAGAAACAGGAGGAAAATCACCACATAGTCTATATTCAGGTACACTAAAATGACTGCCCCATTAAAAGAAAGGATGCAGACATATGGCCAAGATGGCTGCCTGGATGAAAAGTAGACCACCAGCTCCTATATACCTACTCCAGCAAAACCCTGAACTTTGCACTAGAATAGTGATATGAATCCAGTGAAAAACTATAGTGATTTCTTCCACTCCAGAACTTCACCAAAAAAGTTAACCAGTAGCCCACAGGCAATATATTTTTTTAAAATGAAATAAAAGCTCTAGAGAAGAGAATTGGAAAGAGAATAGCCTAGAAGAAAAAGTAGTAACCCTTACTCAAGTAACTTCTTAAAAATTAGAATAGACCAAACAGAAACTAATGACTATATGTAATAGCAAGAAATACTAGAAAAAAATTAAAAGACTGAAAAAGTAGAATAAAATGTAAGGTAGCTAAGAGCATAAACAACTGACCTGGAAAACAAGAAGAAAAAAGAATCAATGAACTCCTTGAAAACTATGATAAAAAAGCCTGGTCAGTATATTTCAATAAATCATATATGAAAACTGCTCAAGTCTTTTAGAAACAGAAGATAAAGGAAAGATTAAAAGAATCTAAAAATGACCTCAATGAAAAGAACCCTAAGAGGAAAATCCCATGAAGGATTGTCATAGCCAAAATCTAATGTTACCACAGCAGAGAAAATATATTGCAAACATCCAGAGAGAAGCAGTTCAAGTACCAAGGAACTACAGTCAGAATCAAATAGGAGCTGGTAACTTCCACTACAAGTTACAAGAGGTCTGAGAATACAATACCTGAAAGGCAAAAAGAAATAGACCTAAAACAATGAATAAGTCACCTGAATATAATCCTACATGAGAAAAAAAAATGGATCCTTAAAAGAATAGAGGACTTCCAAGCATTTCTGATGAAAAGACCAAAAATGAATAGGAACTTTAAAACACAAATACAAAATTCCAGAGAAACCAAGAAAAGTAAATCTATTTGAGCCACTGAAAAGAGTTACATAATGATGTAGCACTAATATTCTAATATAGAGGAAGAAACAATTACCCTTTCAAAACCTTTCAAAGGATATTGAGGGAGTTTAAATAAGTAAAACAGAGTACCTGGGGGTGTTCTGAGGATTTTAAGGAGTAAACAAGAAGGAAAGGGAAAAAAAAATGCTATTTTGGAGAGGAAGAAGAAGGTAGTGGGACTGGCTATTCCTTATATTGGGGCACATGAAAAGAAGAATATCCAAAGATGAAGAAAGGGGTGGAGGAAGTAGACTTCAGATGAATCTTACTGTTATCTGAAACAAAAGAGGGTTGACCACACACATAAGTACCAACAGTTTGGTGTGGAAATACAACAAACTCAAGAGGAGAACAATTTGGGACAGGAAAAAGTGGCTGAGGTAAGAGGATCATACTAAGAATGACCCAGACATAGGCAAAGCAAAATTACTGATCTTAAATGGGAGATTAAAAGGGGGATGGGGGATTGGGAAAAAAAAACCAAACTAGAATCTAAGGGGATGTCTTAGATAGCTTCTTAAACAACTGAGGAATGGTCAAACAAGTTGTGGTATATGAAAGTATCGGGATCTATTACTGCATTGTAGGGGCAAGTAAGTAGCACAATGAATACTTGGCTAGACTTGGAGTCAGGAAGACCTGAGTTCAAACAAGCCTCAGAACTGTCCTAGCTGTGTGGCCCTGGGCAAGTCACTTCACCTCTGTTTGCCTTAATCTACTAGAGAAGGAAATGGCCAACCACTCCAGTATCTTTGCCAAGAAAATGCCATGGCGAGAAGAGCATGAGGTCATGAAGAGTCCAACACAACTGAAATGACTGAACAATAACTAAAAATGACAGAAGAGAATCTCGACAACTCCTTGGTAGCAGGAACTGATAAAAAGTGAAATGAGCAGAACTAGGAGATCAACTTATACAAAGCAGTAACACTGTAAAGAAAAACTACTTTATAAGACTTAAGATCAACGTGAAAGCAATCATGCCTTCAGAAGACCTATGATGAAGCATGTTACCTACCGCCTAACAAAGAAGTGATGTATATGTGTGTGTATAAGTATATGTGCATGTATATATTTATAGCTATAGAGAAACATACCTAATATTTATTGTGGCCTTTGGGGAGGGGGGGGGAGGCTGGGGGAGGGAAAAAAGAACAAAGTAAAAAAGACCACAGCAGAGAATGAAAGAAAACTCACAAGGAAGCAAAGAAAAGATGGACAATTCCCAACACAAGTATTATTTATCCTACAGGCTTTCTTGAAATGAAAATATATTGTTACATATTTTGAATCCTCTCTTATGTCCTGCTATGCACACAACATGCTTTTTTTTCTTTCTAACTTTGTATTTAAGTTCCAGTATTTAATTTTATGATATGTTTTTGTTTCTTTTTTCTATTTCATACTTGTGTTCTGGTGTTTGAATCTAAACTAAATCTTATTTTATAAAAAGAAGAAGTGATGTATAAAAGGTGCATACATTTCAGGACATGTTCACTCTGGAGATTTGTTCAGATCAGCTGTGCTTAGTTATTACAAGGGTTTTTTGGATGGGGGTGGCGGGAGGACACACAAATCTTTTTTTTTTATTTTATTTTATTTATTTTAGTTTACATCATTCATTTCCACAAAATTTTGAGTTACAAATTTTCTCCCCATCTTTCCCCTACCCCCCCCTCAAAACAGCCATCCCCTTCTATAACCCCTCCCCCAATCTAATCTCTCCTGTGTCCTCCCCCATCACTCCACTAACCTTCTGATAGGGCAGGATGGATCTCCCTTCCATAGTGCCTGTGTATCTTAAGTTCCAGTTGGATGTATTTAATAATAATAGTAATAATAATTGTATGTATATGTACATATATACATATATATTTTTAACATTTGATTATAGAACTTTAAATTCTAGATTCTTTCTCTTCCTCCCTC
>CM053582.1:55009119-55076984 GCA_028627135.1 Pseudochirops cupreus | reverse complement strand
AGAATGGGGGAGGGGGGAAATACTGGGATGGCTGTTTTGGGGTGGTGGGCGGGGGAAAGACGGGGAGAAAAGATGTAACTCAAAAAAATTTAATAAAGAATCTCATATCAAAAAAAAATAAAAAAAATAAAATAAAATAAAATAATAAAATAAAATTTAACTTAAAAAGTAAAAAGAAGAAAACAAGTAACAGGAAAGCTTCAGCATGTGGACTTTAGGATATCTCGTTGGGCTTTTCTTTGTTTCTGGCCTGGTTCTCAGGCTTGTTCTGTATAGATGAGGTAGGAAAACAACTAAGTTTCAAATAGGCAAGGCATCATGGTACCTCTCAGGGAATGTCGGGAAGTTCAGGAGTCACTCATCGTCATTCTGTTAAGTGACCTGCCCAGGATCACACAGCCAGCATGTATCAGAGGAAAGATTTGAACCCAGGTCTTCCTGGTACCAAGGCCAGCTCTTTAGCCACTAGCCACGTGCTACCTCTACTCTACTGCTTTTATACTTCACTAAACGGTGCCCCAGCCACCTGGAAGAGTAAGGACACCACCCCTAAGCATTTAACTTATAACCAAGGGGAACTGAAGCACCCAAGTGAGACTGGAGTCTGATACATGTAGGTAGCTATGCTAGGCCCTTTGCTTCCACAAATCTCTTGGCATGTGACCATGAAAGTCTTCGGACCACAACACTAAGCCAAAGATATAGTACACCTTGAGGAGGTCATTTTCAAACACAACAGCACTTTCTGCTGCAATTCAGTTGTGTTCAATAAAAAGCTCTATAACTGCCAACAAGTTGCACATTTCATTTTTAAAGAGTTCTTAGCAGTCAACTCAACAAGCATCTAACAAGTGTCTGCTATATACACTGTGCTAGACCCTGAGGATACTGAGGCAAAACTAAAGAGAAGGCCTTGCCTTTGAAGAGCTTATCTTCACCTGGGTGGTAGAACATGCACAGAGATGAGTACATAGATGGTCATTTCAGGAGGGAGAAAGAACGATGAAGGGGACCAGGAGGTGGCCCCTCAACTGGGCCCTGAATGAAGCTAAGGATTTCAAGACACAAAGGTGAGGAAGACAATACATTCCAAACAGGGGGAATGGGGTAGGAAATGCAGTGTTGAATTGTGGAACCCACCATTCGAATTGGCAAATACCTCACCAGGGGGAGCAATTTCACTAAGTCTGGAAATGTAGGTTAGGGCCAGACTGTAACAGGTCTTAAATGGCAAGCTAAAGAGATTTATCCTAGAGGTAACAGGGAGCAATTGATGCTTCTTGAGCAAAGAAGGGACATGGTCAGACCTGTGCTTTGGGCATCTATGTGGAAGACACAGTACAAAGGAACAACTGGGCTCATCCTTCTCTTAACAAAGCCTCAAATCACATCAGCTTTTTTGGAGTGCCATATCATACCTCTAAAAACCCCAAATCAGTTTTCATCAAACTAACCATGCCTCTTCAATCCTCTACTAAAATCAGATTTTTCTGAATTCAAATGTGTAAGAGATTACATTTAGGAACAGGGCATGAACCTGTGATTTCACTGCTGTAGGGACCTTTCAGGCTCCAGAACACCCTCTACCGAGGCAAGCTGATACCTTCTGTGCAACATTCAAGTCATAGAGGGTTGCCCTGTGCATGGCCCAGGGTCACACAGCCAGCATGTGTCTAAGAGGGGACTTGGACCCAAATCTTTCTGGATTCCAGGACAACTCTCTAACCACTATACAATGCTGCCTCTTTGAGACATTGTTCTTCCCATTAAATGTTAGCAGGCGATTCTCTTCAGACTGTGACACAAGAGTTCCTGAGTTGCATCTATGCAATGTTTGTACAGGCCAAGCTCCCCACAGCATACATTGCAGATGGAATCATGAGCCCTTAAAAACAAAACCAACAGGAAGCAGACCCCTTTACCCCTGTAGAGAAGTGGTTCTCCACCTTCCTAATGCCATGACCCTTTAACACTTGTATGTGGGCGTATCTGTATGTGGGCGGACTGGCCTGGAGACTGATAGAGGAGCAGTGTCTCGGTTCCTAAGACCATAGGAAATATGTGTTTTCCAATGGTCTTAGGCGACCTCTATGACCCCTGTGAAAGGGTCATTTGACCCCCAAAGGGGCCACGACCCACAGGTTGAGAACTGCTGCTGTAGAGTCAGCTGCCTTCTCCCGTGTCTGCTTCTCCCCAAGGTCTAGGCTTAAGCCTGGGTAGTGAGGAAGGGCCAGGGCTAGGAGAAAGAGCTGGGATCTTAGGGCCTATCTACTCATTTGCTTCTGTACATTGAGGACCTAATCTGTTCCACAGATTGCCTGCTCCATTTCTTAACCAGAATCAAATAGTTCTGAAGATTACAACTTTGCAGTAGAGTTTGAGATATGGTACTCTTAGGCCCCCTTCCTTCTCACTTTTTTCATTACTTCCCTAGAGATTCTTGACCTTCCATTCCTCCAGATGAATTTTGTTGTTGTTTTTTTCTAGCTCTCTAAGCCCTAGTTAATGGGGCAGTGGTGAATCCAAACAGGAAGGATGATCTGCTTGAGAAGAGACCTATTCTGTGCTTCCAGGAACCAGTAATGGGGCATGGACTAGCAGACCTCTTTGAGAACAGCTGTTTTAGCTGGCTGGAGAGGTAGAGTTGGGGCTAAGTTGATCAATGCTTGGGAAGCAAACCTGGTAGGAAATCAGTTACTTTTCTTCAGGTCTTGACACTGGTCATTTAGCCTTTATGGTGTCCTTGAACATTGGCTCAAAGACAGACTTGATTTCGAGAGGCCAGAGCAGGGGTGGGGAACCTGCAGCCTTGAGGCCACACGTGGCCTTCTAAGTCCTTGGGTGTGGCCATTTGGCTGAATCCAAACTTCATAGAACAAATCCCCTTAATAAAAGGATGTGTTCTATAAAACTTGGACTCAGGCTGCACCCAAGTACTTGGAGGGCCACATGGGGCCTCAAGGTCACAAGTTCCCCACCCCTGACCTAGACTGAATCTAAGAACATTATTATTTTTTTAAAAGCCAGACCTATGATTTCATCTTCATGAAGAACTCCTGGTATGGAAATTCCCTCCATCCACACAGATCAGCAACTCCCCTGAAACATATCAGCTTAGAGAGATGCCTGCTGAAATTTTAATGAAGATAAATGTCAAGTCTTGTGCATTCAAAATAAGAACCTTCACAAGCACAACAGGAGGGAGCCACAGCTAGACAGCAGTCCACTTCAAAAAGATCTGCAGGAAAAGAGAGCCATCTTTCAGTTGACATAGAAGACATCAGCCACAAGGTCCCTTCAGTTCCTGTTCTAGGCTTTGAAAACCTCTTCATAAGAATCCAAGACATTTACACTGCCAGACAGGAGAAAGCAGCATGGTATAGTGGACAGGAAACTAGGCTTGAAGTCAGGAAGACCCAGGTTCAAAATCTACTTCAGACACTTATCAACTGTGACCTTAGCCAAGTCACTTCACCCCTGTGCCTCAGTATCCAAATCTGTAAAATGAGGAGGTTAGATTGCCTCTAAGGTTCCTTCCAGCTTTAAATCTATGAGGCTCAAAGACTTTGGGTCCCCCAATCCTGGCTCTTATTATCTCTCACATCATCCCCAGCCTAAATTCAGGCTGTCCTCACCTCTCAACTATAGGACTGCCTTGTCATTGGTCTTGCCTCAAGTCCCTCAGAATGGCAGCACTATCGCCAAAGGCATTTTCCTTAAGCACAGAGTCTTCCTACCCTGTCACTGGCCTACTCAGTCAGCTCCAGCTTCTCCTTCTCTGAGTTCCTCTCAAATTCAATAGCAACTCTACTGTTGAACTTTTCAAGCCCAGTAAGCCTGGCCCCACCTATCTCTCCAGTCTCACGAAGGCTTCCCCTCCTTCACCCTGCCATCCAGCCAACCTGGCCTCCTCTAAGCTCTTCCCACATGATATTCTAAACCCTATCCCCATGCTCCGGCACTAGCCGTTCCCCCACCACCACCCCCTACCCCCCACCCCTGCCCTGTCTCTCTTCCTTCAGGAAACCATTCCTCCTCGCCTCAACTGTTGTATCCTTGAGAAGGCTATCTAGAAATGGGCCTCTACTTCTTTTCTTTCTGTTCTCTCCTGAACTCTCTAAAGGCTAACTTCTGACCTCTCTGCCCAACAGAAACTGCCCTCTCCAAAGTCCTCACCAGTATTTTAATGGCCATATCTTATGGGATATTCTCTGTCCTCATCCCACTTGGTATCTCAGCAGCACTGGCCACTGCTGGAGGCTCTCCTGTCCCTGGTTCTCCTCCTTACTGTCTGCCTGCTCCTTCCCAGCCTCCTTTGCTGACTCTTCACCTATGCCATGTCTACTAATAGCGTGTGAAGTCCCAGGTTCTGTCCTGTGCCCTCTTCCCTTCTCTTTCTCTATTCTCTCAGGCTGACTTCACTAGTTCCCAGGGGTTTAATTATCATCTCTATGCAGAGGACTCACAAATCCAAATAGATAGCCCCAGGCTCTCTCCTGAGCTCCAGTTCTGAATCACCAACCCCTCTTGGCCAGACTCTGTCTTCCCGGACATCTCACATAGAACATGTCCAAACAGAACTCATTATCTTCTCCCCAAGCCCACCTCTCTCTCAGAGATTCCTCTTTCTGTTGAAGGCAGCGCTGTCTTGGTGTCAATCCACAGAGCCAAGCAGCAGCTAGATTTTGTCATTTCTGCCTCCAGGATGCCCTTCTCTCTACTCATACAACACCACCATAGTCCACCCTCACATCTCACCTGGCCTACTGGACTATCACAACAGTCTCGCCAAACAGCCTTCTCCAACTCAAGTGTCTCATTATTCCGATCCATGCTCACCATCATCGATGTGATTCTTCTTAAAGCACAGAACTGACTATGCCGTGGCTCCCTATTGTCTCTTAGATCAGACAGAAACTCATCTTTGACTTTGAGAGCCCTTTTGCCTCTTACCCCAACCTAGCTTTCCAGACGTATTGTATTGTATTGTATTAATTATATTATATTACGTCATGTTGTATGGTTATATCAATTATGATATGTTATATGTTATGTTATATATTTGGGATTTTGTTTTTCATTCTTTGTATTTATGCTCTCTTTGTGCCTGGCACACAAGAAGTATCTAATGAATTTTTCTTATTGGCTGCTTGATGAGTGTGGAAAAGCTGCAACAGACTTTGATGATATTTTAATTCCAAAAAGTACAACTTTGGGAACTTGTCACATTCAAGATTAATAGTTTCTTGTCAGTTTATCGGGAGTCACCTTAAAACCTCATCCAGAGAGCAACAGATGCAGGGACAAGATGGGCAAGGGCGGAGCCAAGTACTGAAGATGGTACAGTAGTGGGGGTACAGTTTGCCCTTACCTGGCAGTGTTATTATTATTGTTTGTTGCTGTTTGTCCTTCATTCTCAAAGAGGACCAATTATATCAAGAGGGTGATGTCTTAACTTGCAAGTGAATTGGATTGAAGTGAGGCAGGGCTGTGCAAAGTCACCAGCCTCATCCTCTCCTCCGGAGCCAGCTGGGTCCAGTGGCCAGACATAGGTCAGTATGACTGGGGATGGCCCCAGATGCAGTGAGAGACCTTGGCCTTTTTAAGCTAAGGTCTTTCCCAGGTCTCAGTTTGTCTGAGGAACACCCATTTAGTGATTTCTCTTATTCTAATCACCACGTATAGCTACAGCCCAGTCGGGAAGCTTGGAAAGCCTTGCAATTCTCCCAGTAGAGCTAGTTCAAATGAAAATCGGGTCCATGTGTCCAAGACAAAGTTAATTAAGTGGCCATAAGAGGCAGCACAGTATAATGGAGAGAGGGTTGTTGGATGTGTTGTCAGAATGACCTGGCCTTGAATCTTGTATCTGCCACTTTCTAGTGACTAGCTAGTGACCCTGAACAAGTCACTTGCCCCTTGAAGCCTCAGTTTCTTCATTTGTGAAACAAGGATAATAATAACACCTACCTTACAGGGAGTTTTAGTAATTAAACTCTAATGCCAAAAACCAGGTAGAAATTTGTGGCAACAATAAGAATCACCACAGTTAGGAAAATATCCAATTCTGTATAAACGTGTGACAGAGACAGAACTTCTCAGTCCTTTCCTCTAAGTAGCTTAGCGAACTCTTCCAAGGTGCCCCATTTCACAAGAAAAGCTTCTCCTTTGTGGCTTCTGAGCCAAAGGGGCACTTGGGAACTAGGGAATGCTGGGTAGGAGCCGGTTGATGTTTGCAATGATTTTAATCCTTTTAAGGAAAAAAAAATGCCCAAATGGTGTCAGTGAGAGAGGATTCCTCCTGCTTAGGAAAGAGTGGGGAAATGGGATCAAGGTGCTTGCTCACTCCCTTCAATAACTCTCATTTCTAGAGTACTTTCTGCTTTCCATTCACAAAGAGTTCACAGTACTCAGTAAGCGTTAGGGAGGTTGAAGGATTTCCTCTGAGGGGATTTTCACTCCTGTTGCAGGTCACCAGCAATCTCTCCCACTTCTGAAGTACAGGAGAAGCAGTATGCCCCATGGAAAGAGCTCTGAACATGCTATGGTCAGGAGTCCAGAGTTTGGGTCTGGCTCTTTGACTCATCTTGTGAGTTCACTGACGAATGCAAACTAACCCTCAGGTCTGGTGGCCCCTTCTGCTTCCACGGTGATGGCAGCAGAGTAGCAGCAAAGAAGAGAGAGGGTGCTAAGCATCACACTGTTGGGAGACTGTCTGTTAGCTGTAAATATGAGATCTACATCCAGTGATCAATGGGTAAGCCAACCTTGACATTCTCACTATAAACAAAGCCAGTAGAAAGAAGAATGTCACAACTAAATGGAAGGATGGTTCATAGGTAGTCGGTCCTTGGAGAGGTAAAGAAAGGAGGTGGTAGCTTTATCATGTACCCAAAGGCAATAAGAGATGTCATTTTATGGGACCTCAGATCATCTCATATTGCATTACTCATGACAAGTATTTGAAAAAACGACCATACAGATAATTGTAGCTAAGCTTATGTACTAACATTCAGTTTTGGAAAATGAAAATCTAGGGAAATTCTATAAAGAACTTGATGAGACCATTCATTAATCAACATACACTTCGATACTCAGTGACTTCAATTCAAAGTTGGAAATAAATGAGGATGGTAAGAAATGCATTGGAAAGCATGGCTCATGAGGAAGGGATGAGAAAAACCAAACTTGTAGACTACACAGAAGACTCACACCTTTCTGGTACAAAAGTATTTGCAAGCTCTATGATGGGAACAAGAGTCTGAGAACATGACCTATTGCATTATGGTTATTATAAACAGTAAAACAGCTCCCATGGTGTAAAACCAAGCACAAGCAACTTTCCAGAGGACTGCTTCTGTGAATAGCTTTTCAAGATTCTGATTACACAGTATAATGAACTCTCTATTTATTCAATAACAAATCAGAGCAAAACATTCACAGAAAATCAAGGTACAGCATTCACAAGGTTACAATTTATCACAGAAAATCAAAATACAGCATGTGCCATGTCACAACTCAACAACCTATCACTAAAATTGCCACATAGTTTTCACCAAATTGGTCACGTAGTTTTGAACAAAGTGCAATCATTTAGTCAATCAATCACTTAGTAACTCAATCATTCAATCATAAAGTACAAAAGGTCAAAGTTCTCCACCCATGGGGCACACTAAGTTACAAATCAGTCACTATTCAGTCATCAGTCACTATTCGATCATCAATCATTATTCAATCATCAGTCACTATTCAGTACTCTCTTAAGGTGTATGGGAAAATACACAGGCCATCCACCCCTTGGTCACAAATAAATCACAATTTCATCACTACTCAGTACCCATGGAGAGGTCTTTTCATCTTGACTCAGGGAAGGCTTTCAGCTTCCATGATTCCTCTTCCATAGTCCTACCTCCTGCCCTAATCTAACCAACTGCCACCTGAGTTCAAAGGCAGACAGCTCCCAGCTCCTTGTCCAGCTCTCCATGCAGTTCCCACTCCACATTGAAGCTCACAATGTCCAGTCCATCTCAAACCCTTCACAGTCTCTGTTCCTGGGAAGACAAGGCTTAACAAGGCCACAATAACATTCATACACATTAACAAAGCCACAACAACGTTTGTACAAAATACTAGTACCACAGTCATGATTCCTCAGTCTTTGGAAGCTCCAGCTGGCCCTTGGGAATCCTCAGCAGCCTCAGCAGCTCTGGCTAGCCCTCAGCTCTGGCTGGCCCTTGGAAATCCTCAGCAGCTCCAGCTGGCCCTCAGAAGTCTTCAGCAGCTTCATTCTCAAAATCACAATCACTTTCTCCCATTCTCAAAATCAAAATCACTTTCTCCACAGAAGTTCCAGTCCAGCAGTGGCAGCCCAGCCTTCAGGTGTTCATCCCAAGAAGTTCTGACTGTCCAGCTTGTGCTCTTCCTTAAATACGGTATAGCTCCTCCCTGTTCAGCCCCTTCCTGTTACATCAGCAACAGGGGTTCATACCTTCTGTTTCTTTAACAGAGGCTTAATTTGAAATTAAGTGCTAAGTACCTCTTAGCTTTCAACGGGATCTTCAAATTTCATTACCTATATATGGGAAAATTTACATGTACCCAGCCATGTGACCATGGGCCATCTTTTGGCACTAAGCCATCTTTGTTCTGCTTCTTTATCATATCTGGCCTGGCCTAAGGCTGGTGGGGAGATCTGCTACTGTCCTGCCACCAGGACTGGGCCTCATGAATAAGCTCCCCAATAAAACATATTTACTTCCATGCTGGAGTAGACTGTCCTTCTTTGGCATCTCAGTATCCTCTCTGAGGTAGACCAGCCCTCAGAATAGTCTGCCACCCCATAACTGGCATAATCACAACAGAACAGATCTTCCACCTTACATAAGTCCTGGGTCTGATGAGCATCAAACATAATCACCTAAAGCAAAGTTGAATACATTTTAATAGACAAGAAGACTCATTGATAATCAAGGAATCATCCCTGAATGAGTTGTCTTTGTATAATGAGACTATCAAATTATTGGAGCAAAGATCAGATAGCAAAATCCTAGAAGAAATAATAACGAGAAAATGATATGGCATTCACTTGAAACAACTTACTCTTGAACTATTTAATCAAGCAATTAGTAATAAAAATGGGTAATGGAGAGCAGAAATTATATCAACACTGAGTATAATTATTTTATATAGAATTCTTACCTATGTAAATCAATTGCCATAACAAAGAGACCAAAAAGCCTATAAAGAACCTTGGTTAAAAACCCTTGACTAACTTGTCAAGCATGGAAGACCATCTCATTTGTAAAATCTTACAAAAAATGATGAATGATTATGAGTAGTATCATTTCAAAAGCTGGGGGAAGCAGAGAAGAGTAAAAACCAATTGCAAGAAAGCTTCAGAAATAATCCAACTAAGCAAAATAATTCTGAAGGCATTTAAGGAAGAAAATGGCATAAGAACAACAAATAGAAGAAAAATGGAAAAGATCTGCAAAGATTTTTAATGACAAACTGTTTTCACCATCAAGGAGACTAGAGCCACAAGACCTGAACTTTAACTCACTGTGCTCCCTATGGGGTAGCTTGAATTGGAAATAAAGAGAAGAAAAAGCCAGTCAGTTTGGGCCAACAGCACACAGAGGATGTCTGTCCTAGAGGTAAACACAATTGTGAGAGTATTAAGGGATGACTTTACAAAGTAGCTGAAGGAGGCAAAGGTACCAAAAGCATGGAAAAGAATTTCAGAACTTCAAAACTTAACAAACTTTTTATGAGACTCATCTACATATGCATTGAGGACAGCATCTATGAGTAGACAAATTGGGAACAGGCAGGCTTTCACAAGCAACATTCCATGATAGATCACTTCTTTACCATCTCACAATGGATTGGAAGATGAAAAGAATGTAAGACCTCACTGTGCTATTGTTTGTTAATTATGAAAAATCATTTGATTCAATAAAGCAAAAATGTCCCCTTAAATTAGGCTCTCTTCCAACAAGGTGTCTCCCATCCAAATATCAAAATCATTCAAAATGCTTTGAAAGGGATGACAGAATTAATCCCGTTCAACAGCCATCTGATCAAAAACAGCAGGTGATGCATAAAAAAGGAAAATGCATGCTCACCAAAGGTGTTTGTGTCTCTACTGGAGATCTAGCAAAGTCCAAGTTGAAGAGGGAGTCCCTGTGGATGGTGAACCTCTCCAGATGCTCTTATTGACAGATAACATTGTTCTGGTTACATCAAGCCTCAGGACGTTGTTGAGCCTCCTCAAAGAGATTCAGAACCACTCAAATTTTTAAGTAATAAATAAACAAAGGCTCAGCTTTTAAATCTCATTATTCTACCATTGCAGTCAAATGACTAAGAGACATAGAACACAACATTTTCTGAAGAACTGGAATCGTGGATATGAAGGTGATATGAGAAGTTCAAAGGGAGGTAGAATCAAGATGATGGAGTGAGAGGAAACATTTTTACCCAGCTCCTCCAAAAACTATTCAACAACCTAGAAAATGAACCAGATGGAATTCTGATCAGGAAAGCCAAAAAAGCTACAGTGAGTTATTTTTCTAGCTCAGGACAGCTTAGGAAGACAGACAAATAGGCCAACAGACATTGGGGTGGGGGTCTGGCCATGAGTATGGTACAGTGGTGGTGGCAGCAGCAGAATAATAGGCATGCCAACACCCTGGGACAGAAAGGAAATTGAGATGGAACACCAGGGAAGGAAGAGTGCAAAATGAAGCATTTCTTTTTTTTTGGTGCCTTTTTTTCATCCATCCATCCATCCATCCATCCATCTATTTATCTATCTATCTATCTATCTATCTATCTATCTATCTATCTATCTAGATATAGATAATAGATACAGATATTTGTGATGATTTTTTTTTTGCCTTCTCAGTAGGTAGGGGACGGGATGATGGAAGGAGAGAATTCGGAACTGAAAATGAAATAAAATTCAATTCAAAAAAATTGTTTAAAGAAAGTTCAACATACTGTATCAATGTGATGGGTAATCATCATGCTAATTTTTACAATAATACTGTAATTCCTTGGGAGAGCTAGGTAGCACAGTGGATAAAGTGGCAAGCCTGGAGTCAGGAAGACATGATACTTTTTAGCTGTGTGACCCTAGGTAAGTCATTTAATCCTGTTTGCCTCAGTTTCCTCATCTGTAAAATAAGCTGCAGAAGGAAATGGAAAACCACTCTGGTATCTTTGCCAATAAAACCCCAAATGGAGTCAGAAAGAGTCAGACACAACTGAAATGACTTAACAACAATAGAATTCCAAGCTGATTGTCATGGCCAAAGATTATATCATTGAAGTAGCTGGGAGCTACTGAAGTTTCTTGAGCAGAAGAGTAACATGGCCAGACCTTTGCAACCCCCAGCTTTCTAGAGGTTCCCTGTCTTGGAGGCCCAGCAGGAACAATGATCTGGCTCTTCCTTGGGGTTCTGTTAGGTGATAAATGGCTCCTTGAAATAGGCTAATTAGATGAAGGAATCTATTAGTCAGCTAAGACATTCCCCTTCCCAGGGAACAGGGCCTTAATCTAGGTAAGAAAGAACTCTAATGGTGACAATTTGGGCCTATCTCATTCAATACTCTGCAATTAGTCAGATTACAAGAAGCTCAAGGGGACAAAAAATCTGTTCAGGGTCTGGAAATGGGATTCAGCTATCTGGAAGTAATGTTTATAACTTCTTTAGTAAAAAAAAAATGCTCCTTCCCATCTTGGATTCTAATACTTTTGTGTTACATTTTTCCTGATTTTTTTTTTATCATTATTAAGAGACAAATGTGATATAGCAGAGAGAGAGTTAGCCTTAGGGCCAAGAACACTGGGATTCAAGTCCTGCCTCCGACACATACTATCTGTGTGACCCTGGGTAAGTCACTTCACCTGTTCATGACTCTCTAAGATTATTACCTACTTCTTTTTTGGGGGAGGGGGGAGGCAATTGGGGTTAAGTAACTTGCCCAGGGTCACACAGCTATCTGAAGCCAGAGTTGAACTTAGGTCTTCCTGACTCCAGAGCCAACCAGTTCTCTACCCACTTTGCCACTTGCCTATACCCCGCCCCCATTGTTTTAAAAAAGATTTTAATGACGCTTTTTTTTTAACATATCACTTGCCAATCATCCATTCCATAGGAACCTTCCTTGTAACAAAAAAAGTACAGTTGAACAAAACAAACCAATATGTTGGCCGTATCCAAAAATGTCCACCTCATTCTGCACCCATACTCTACTGTCTCTACGCCAACAGATGGGAGGCAGACTTCCCCACTAGGCTTTTAAACTCCTAACTGGTCACCACATTGATGAAAGCTCTGAAGATTAACACTGTTATTTCCTGTTACATTATCATGGGTGTGTATATTTTTCTCCTGATTCTGTTCACTTGCCTCTCTATCAGTTCAAACACATCTTCTTCCAAGGTTTCTCTGAATTCCTCATTCCTTATGGCTGACTGGTTTCCCAAGACTAACAAACCCATGCTATAGTTTGTTCATGTTGTGCTGTATTTTTAAGAGACTTCAGTCAAAGCCCAGTCTAGATTCCAGACCTGCCCTGGTTCATGTTCAGAGCTTTCTCCTAACCCACATATACCTGTGCAAAGAAGCCCAACAATACAAGGCAGGCTCTAACCACTTGAAAATAGACAGTACTCCAGGAATGCAGGGGGACAAAAATCACTGAGAGAACACTGCACAGGAGGGCAGAGGGCCAGCTTCATGGAGCTAGAGATTTCACCTTGCGATCCTGACTTGACTATCCAAGGCACTCAATGCATCCAGTGCATTCAAGCCACTGATAAAAATGTTGACTTAACCCAGGGTGGAGGACAGATCCCTGGCAACTTGCAGCTGACAAGACAGAAGTAGAAACTGGCTCTCTCCTACCCCATCCCTAAGCAATGACACAGCTTTTCTTATTTGAGTGCTCTGGTCCCCAGTGCTTGGAAGCCAGGTGTGTTCATCTGACCTCTCACCCTTGAGGTATTCAGTACCTTTAAGCGGTCTTTCCCTCTCTGCCACTGGCTCAAATCTGCACTCATGGTATTCCCCTCAATTTTAGAGGTCAAAGCACCTCTAAATGTGACAATTCACATTAACTGTCAGATTAACTTTTATGAAGGAATATTTAGTTCCCAGGTATATCAAAATCAAGCATATAAATATTTCCACCAATACCTGGTGAGTAAAATCCCCCCTCACACACACACACACACACACACCACTCTTGGTCTCTGGGGAAGGGGATTAGCTTCACAACTTGGTTCAGTTCCTATATAGCAAGGTGACCCTGGACAAGCCACTTAACCTCTGCTTGCTTTAGCTTACTCAACTGGGTATAATAACAGCACCTACTTCTCAGAGTTGTTGTAAGGATCAAATGAGATCATACTTGTAAAGCACTTAGCACAGTGCCTGGCACAAGTAGAAGGTGCCATAGAAATGCTGATTCCCTTCTTCCCCCCATGTAGTAGTGATTTCAGTAAGCTCTAAGTCCAGAGCTTGCTTTTTTTGGGACTCTGTCTTCTGCAACTTCCAGCCTGTAATTCTGGCTTCCAAGGTCCCTACGGTTTGAACTCTCAGTCCATGACTCCAGGCCCTACACCTAGAATTGAAAAGCACAAGCAAAGCCAGACCAAAACCCCAAGCCCATTTCTCAGGGCCACGGGGTCTAAAGTGGCCCTTTTCCACTCAACTTACTGCTAATGAAGGAGATAAAAAAAAGAGGCAGAGAGAGACAGAGACAAAGAAAGACAGGAGGCGAGACAGAAATGAGAGGGACAGAGCACAGCTTTGCCTCAGTTGGGTATATTTAAAGACTAAGGCTGGGCTCACCCAAGTGGCAGGCCAACATGGGGTGGCTTCCCCCAGAAGTGAGTCTGTGGTCATCTCCCAAATGGGCACTTCTATTGTAGGTGGTCTGGCACAAATAAAGCAAAGTTGAATTTATGGCTACTCATTAGCCAAAGTGGGGCTTTCTACTGTGCAGGTGTGTGCCCTCCTGAGTAACAAGGAACATTTCCTAGACACATCTTGAGAAGCCATGTTCAGTTATTCATCATTAGCCTGTGTGGCTCCCTTCTCCATGCTAATTATGACAGAAGGCTTCGGGGACCATAAACAACAGATAACAGTTGTTCTGTCCAGAAGCCATCAAGAAATGATATGTGTAGATTATACACAGAGCCTTGGAAGTTTAAGCTTCAAGGACCCCAGACAATGTGAAAGGACTGGGACACTCACAGTATCAGCTTGGAACAATGCTGTTGATAAAGGCTACAAGCCTGCCATTGCTTAATTAAGGTGAAAGCTCCCAAAGCACGAACCATTAGGAGGCGTGCAATTTCCATGACTTCAGACTGGGGCATGGAGACGAAGAAAAGCACAGAATAATGGCAAGGGATCTAGGAATCCATCTGAGCAACAAGATGCATCATTTTGTCATATTTTTTTTCTCAATAAACATGCAGAGGTGGTCCCACTCCACTTACTCCCCATCTCCCATATCCAAGCTGTTGTCGAGGCCTATCGATTTTACCTGTGCAACATCTGTCCCTCCTCTGACATTGCCACTACCCTGCTCCAGGGCCTCACCCCCTCACACCTGGACCTTGCAATAGCTACTGCAGGGAAGGGGGGAGTGGCTGCTTGCCTCAAGACTCTTCCTCCTCTAATCCATTCTCCATTCAGCTACTAAAGTGATTTTCCTAAAACACAGGTCTGACTGTGACATCCCCCTATTCAATAAACTCCCAAGATTCCCTATGGCCTCCAGGACCAAATACAAAATGCTCTGTTTGGCCTTCGAAGCTGTTCCCAACTTGCCCCACCCTACCCTTTCAGGCCTCTAATACCACACCCCTGTGCAGACTGTGCATTCTAGCCAAAATGGTCTTCTTGTTCATTCCTTGCCTTTTCACCAGATGTTTCTGTGCCTGGTATGTTTTCCCTTCTCGACTCGGCCTCCTAGCTTCCTCTAGGTCTTGGCTCATCTGGTCTAACTCTCTTGTTTTCCACCTGAGGACCCTGAGGTTTCTGGAGATAAAATGACCCATCGGGGCCACAAGCACAGTAAGTGCAGAGCTGTAAGTGAAGCCAGGGTCTCTCACTTCCAACCCAGCAATCTTTACAATGCCCTGTGTTGCTTAGCGGCTCTCCCTCACTGCATGAGGATTTCTCAAGCATAGGATTTGAAAAGGTGAATGAGCCAAGCATGGGTTGGATTGGCTGACCCCGGGTGAGCCTTCCATCGCTGCTCTGGGATTCTAGGAATGGTCTAGAGTTCATGCATGAACTCATGTGACAGAGAAGGACAAGCTATCCAGCCCACTTCCCACATTTGATTCCCTTCCCCTCAGCAGTTGGGAGGTAAGGTTCTTCCTGGCTACTGAGCTTTGGGAATTGGCCCTATCCTTTCAGGACTACAAATATAAAAATAACCCCCTGCCTCAGACTGTGAAATTGCTCCCAAGGGGTATTTCAGGGATAGATTTTGCAGATCTCCTCATTAGTTTCTTAGGCCAAGCGGATACACCCACAACCAAGACTGATTTTCTGCCGTTATTTTTCAGACTTCCAAACAGCTCCCATAAGGCCGGGCTCTTTGAGTGCAGCCTCCAAAACCAAGAATTCTTCCTCTTTCAGTTCTGCAGTATCCAGAGTGCTCTGGGCTCTAGATTATTCTACTGAGAAAGGAGAGGGGGTGGTGATGATGCCTTGCTCACCCCAAGCATCCTGTGAGTCAGAATCTTTGCTTCTCTGCATCTGATCTCCCTCCCTCTGACTTTTGGAAGCAAGCCCCATGTAGCCCAGGTACCCAGGCCGCAAGCTCAGTGACACACTATTTAAGACACAAAGCAGGGGGCAGCTAGGTGGTGCAGTGAATAGAGCATTGGCCCTGGAATCAGTAGGACCTGAGTTCAAATCCCATCTCAGACACTCGACACACTTACTATCTGTGTGACCTTGGGCAGGTCACTTAACCCCATTTGCCTTGCCTTTCCCCCTCCAAAAAAACCAAAACAAAACAAAACAAAAAGACACAAAGCAAAGACCCAGGATGACAACTACAATCTCAACATAGCTGATGCTCATCTGCCCTGTAACTTGGACCTCCAGGATGAAGTTTGATCACATGTCTTAGGAGTCAGGCTCCTTATGCTCCTCTTCCTATAAATACAGGAAAAGGATAAAGTGGGGGAAGTGTCACAGATCAGAAAAGGATATCGCCAGTATCACCTCCACCTGGCATAGATAGGCCTCCACAGAAAAGAACACAATTATCTATGCCTGCTGCACGGGGAGGCAATCCAACTATGGAAGAGGGGGAGGACGGTTCAAGGGTGCAGAAGGGATGAGAGGAACAGGGTTTTGTGGATCAGTCCATACAAAGACACAGGTAGGGCACAGTGGCAAGAATGTCAGACTAGGGAGGCAGGAGAGATAGGTTGGACCACAGGCATTCAAAGGCCCTTCAAGCCCTGATACTCTAGGAGTCCAGACAACAGTAATCCAATCATCCTGTGGCAGACAGGAGGAAGAGCTAAGAGGCAGAGCAAATGTCACCCAAGGGAGTGGGGGAGGACTTTCTGCTGAGCCCAGGGAGGAAAAGGGTAGTAACAGAAAGGAAAAAAATTTAAGAGAGGAAGAGAGAAATAAACAATTAATCATAGCTGTGAATGGGATGAATGTACCCACAAAACAGAAGAGAATTATAGAATGGATTAGAAAGAATAATCCAACAATATGTTGTTCACAGGAAACATACTTGAAACATATTCACACAATTAAAATAAGGAACCAGAGTAAAATCTATTGTGCTTCAGCTGAAGTAAAAAAGGCAAATTTACATAAATCATCAGCATTTCTGTATATTACCAACAAAACCCAATAGGAAGACATAAAAATTCCAGAATGTACAAAATACTTGTAATTCCATCTACTAAAACACACATAAAAACTAACTGAATACAACACTATTTAAGGAAATAGAGACCTAAATAATTAGAATATTCATTGTATGCAAGTAAGCTAAGTCTGTGTAATAAAAGTGATAATACTACCTAAAATGAATTTACCTATTTAGTATGATACTCATCCAAATACCAAAGGATTACTTTATACAGTGAGGAAAAAATTAACTAAATTCATCCAGAGGAATAAAAAGTTAAGAATTTCAAGAGAAATAATGGAAAAAGTAGGAAGGAGGCAGAGCAGTACCAGATCTCAAACTAACTACAAAGCACCAATAAGTTATTGGTTAAAAAAGAGAAAGGTCAAACAATGGGACAGATTAAGTATCTAATATACAGAAGCAAATGAATCTAGTATTTGATAAACCCAAAGACCCTTTCCGCTGGGGTAAGGACTCACCATTTGACAAAACACTATCAAGGAAACTAGAAATCAATCGAGTAGAAATTAGGCATAGACCAAATGTCTCAGACTGCTTACCAAGATAAACTCCAAATGGATATATGACCTGGCTACAAAAGGTCACATCACAAGGAAAATAGAAGAGCATGGGAAAAATGCCATAGATATCTGGACAGGGGGAAGAGATCTTGAACAAAACAAGGATTAAAGAGAATCAAAGAAGAGAAAATGGACCATTTTGATTATATAAAATGTAAAAAGTTTTGCACCAAAAAAATCAATACAGCTAAAATTAGAATAGAAAGAGTTACATGGGGGAAAATATCTTTACAGCAAGGTTATCTCTTAAAGGTCCCATTTCCAAACTATAGAAGGAAGTGATTCCAATCTATAGGACTAAGAGTCATTTCCCAGCTTATAAATGGTCAGAGGATATGAATGTTTAGTTTTGAAAGGAAGAAGTAACAACAACCATGTGGAAAAACACTCCATATCACTAAAAATTAGAGAAAGAAAAATGAAAGCCTCTCTGAAATTCTACCTCACACATATTAGATGGGCAGAGCTGACAAAAAAGGAAACCTCCAAATACTTGAGGAGGGGAAGACTGCAAGAAAATAGGAACAACTGCATCAGTACAGTAACCAACAATAACTAGTATTTTATAGCATCTATGTGCCAGACACTGTGCTAAGCACTGTACAATTCTCATCTTGCTTGATCCTCACAACCCTGCAGGTAGATGTCATTATTATACTCATTTTACAGACAAGGAAACTGAGGCATAAGGAGGTTAAGTGACTTGTTCAGGATCTCACAGTTACTAAGTGTCTGAGGCATATGTATTCCCATGGAGCAAACCAATTTTGGGCAATTCCTCTTGTTGGTAGTCATCTTTTCCAGGAACATTGGGATAGTCATGAGAAACTCTTCCCCTCACTTCCATTTACTTCTGACCAAAAAGACTCAGGCTCTCCAGACCTCTCAAACTCACAAGACCACATACAAGCCTGGACTTGTCCATCTCAAGGCTAGGTATGCCCATCAGATCAAAAAGAACACAAAGTCAGACCATCAGCCAAGCCCATCTAGTTGAAGTTCCCACAGGCTGCCATGTGGGCATGGTCACCATGATGACCATGTACAGAAGTGTCAGTCTTTTCTTACCCTTCAATGAAACTTTATGGAAGTTCCATGATGCCATCTGGGTTAGGTTTGAAAGAAGGGAGCCAGCAGGAAGCTATCTTTCCTTTTGAGTGATGCAATACTGTACCCTCTGCCACTGTCACAAGGTGACCAGAGCCAAGGGAATAAGTGAGAGTTATCTGCATCATACCAGAGCAACAAGTACATTTACCTTTGAACCATCACCTTGACCAAAGCAGCCAAGAAATTTATCACACCAAAAAGGCCCAAGTGTTGAGTCACCATGTCCCAAGAGGTCCCAGAAGTTTCCAGGGGAACTTGGATGCACAGTCCCTAGGATAACCAGGGATTATGATTGAATTGGATTCTAGTTCAAGTATGAAGTGGGGGGAGGGGAGGGAGTAAGAGGAAGTCCTGGCTAGGCAGCAGTGTGTCTGAAAAATATCTGAGTAAACAATGTACCATGTCTTCTATGACCGTGGTGCCAGGGACTGTTCCACTCTGCCCTGGTCAAACTCCATCTAGACTATTGCATTCAATATTTGGCACATACCTTGGCACCATTTTAGGAGAGGCATTGCTACAATGAACAACATACATAGGAGAATAAGTGAACGGGAAAAGTGAAACTTCTCAGCCCATAAGTTTTGTGGGACCAAGCCAGAGTTTTGGTTTCACAATCCCCACCCCCCTTTACTGCTATCAGTCAGCATTAAGCTCTCAGCCCCTCCCTTCACTTTGGCGGTTGCCAATAAGGATAGGTGCGTTGGAATTGGCTATCCCCATTTCCTTGTTCTTTGTAAGCCCGCCTCCCAGCCACTGAGGGAGAGTGTCCGGCTTCCTTGTTATTTGCCATTGGGGAAGATTTTCACGCTTTTTGAGTGGAGACTTAAGCCTGCCTCCCAGCCCATAGGGGATAGTGGTGGGCTTCTTTGTTCCTTATCTTTGGGGGAGATTTTCACGCTCAGATTATAAACCCATCTCCCAGCCAATGGGAGAGGGGACAGCAGGGGGGGAGGGTCTTGACTGCATTAGGGTATAAATTCTTGTTCTGTCTTCTGTAACATGCCTCCTCTCCTTGATCCCCACCATGGAGAGGACCACCCTCTTCCCACAGGGGAAGAGAATAAAACTTCCTGCTTCTTCCTCAAGATACCTCTGACTATTAATTTTTCTGGGTAGGAGATTTTTGGGGTCCCTGTACCCCACACATAAGGAAAGTGAAGGGTCCCCCCCAATAAGATCATTCACTGACAGATTTAGAGCTACATGAGACCTTAGAGGTCATCTAGTCCAAGCTCATCACTGCAGAGAGAAGAGAGGGCTGAAGGACATGCTGAAGCCAAGGACAAACAGTAGAAAATGGTAGAGTCAGGATTTGAATCTGAGTGTTCAGATTCCAAACCCAGCACACCTTCCACATTGCCTCGTCACACATTACATAATGTGGCACAGGACATTATAAAAGGATCAGGGGAAAGAATTGGCCATGTTTGACTTGGAGAAGAGGAGACACAAGAGGGAAACTGAAGGATTGCCTTGGGGAATGGGGATTGCTGGAGCAATGGAAACGAGCTGTAAATAGACCCATTTTAGGTTTGATTCTAAGAAAAACTTACTGTAAAAGCTTCTAAAATGGAAGGAGCTGCCTTGGGAGGGGGAGGGGCAGGGGAAAGAAGAGGAGGGAAAGGAAGAGGGAATTTCCTTTAAGATGCAAAAGAGATGTGTTTGTGTACATCACTATTCTCTAGAATGTTTTTCTCCTTAGCATCCAGATTTGGGGAAGTGGGAAGGGAATGAAAGGGGATATTAAACTCCTGGATAAAATGTCTGATTTTGCCTATTTTAATCTTCATGGAAAGTGAGGAATGAGAGGTGCTTTAAAAAGGAAGGGACTCTCCCCATTCATCCAACAAAGATATCAGTATATATACCAGCTTTCAACTCTTCCCAAAGCTAAAATCAATCGGACCAGGGTGTTAAAAATCCCTTCAAGCACAGTCAACAATCCATCCTGGTCAGATTCAGATAAAAGAAAACTTAAAGTCAGGCAAGTTTAGGGTAAATAACCTTCTTTTTTTAAAAGGCGTGTCTCTCACCTGTTGGCCCTCAGCCGGGCTGGCTGCAAAAATGGCCCCGGAGTCACCTGGAAGGAGCCTCCCTCCAGGAACACCTGGGGGCCCAGGAATGGGGGAGGGGGGCGAGGGCCACCGTGGGCCTGGGGGGGGGGGGCGGGTTAGAAGACCATCACTGTAACAGAACAGGAAGGAGGTAAGAAGGTAGTGCAGTGCAAAGATGGGACCATAACAGGATCCAGCATCGGAAGACAATTACGGGAGCACAACAGGAAGTGAGAAGGAAGGAGGGAAAGAGGTGCAGGACAATGCCGAAGTTGGTGCTAAGAACACTCCAAAAGGATGAGAAGTGGGAAGGCTGGCGCCACAACACAGCAGGAAGGCGAGGAACAGGCCATAGGACGATGGGAGTGGGGGGGGGGGGGGAGGGAAATCAGAAGACCACCGGAAGTGGGAAGATTCTGACTGTAGCACCAGGGGAAGGAGGCAAAGGCACCCTCCTGGGGGCAGAAGTAGGGGGCAGGTGGAGGGATGGAGTGGGTGAGGCAGCAAGACCCCTGGCACCCAGACACACACACACACACACACACACACACACACACACACACACACACACACACACATACACACAAAATACACTCACACACACACTTGATCATCTGTCTCCTGGTCACCTGAGGGGTCCAGCTCTCTGGGGGTCACCCTGCCTTCCTCCTCCAATCCCACACCACCAAGTCCTCTACCAATGCCCACCCCCTGACCCACTGAATGCCCATGGGCATTCCCATTTGTGACAGTGCCCCGCCCCCCCCCCAAGGGCCGTGGTACCAAGACCAGAAGTCAAAGCCGGTCCTGGCCTCGGAGGTCTCAATTGTAATAAGATGGAAAGCAGCAGCAATTTCTGCCTCGAAGGGACTTTGAAGGATATTAAGTGTCCAAAGTGGGGTTTGAATCAGTCAATAAACATGTGTTAAGCGCCTGCTCTGTTTGCAACCCAGGCCTTTGTTCTAGGCCATTGAAAGGATTATGAATAGAGCCACCAAACCCTTTTCAGTCACAATGATAGCATTTCCTTGATTGTTGTTATCAGACCAAATAAAGAGGGGGACCTGGCTAAGTGCCACGTGTCCTGGGGAGCATGGGCTGAAGCCAGAAAGCACAGGTCAGGTCCCACACCAACCCAAAGCACTTAGCCTCAAGCTTTAGCCCCAGGGCAGAGGGCCAAAACTGGGTGAATTCCCTCCACAGCATCTCTCCCATTCATCTCCTCCCTGCTCACAAGGCCACCACCTCACTTCAGGCCCTCGTGACTCCTCGGCTTCATAACTGGTCTTTCTGCATCCAGCCTTCTCCTCCCCCCACTCCCCACTCCAATCCATTGTCCACACAGCTGCCAAAGTGAAATTCCTAAAATCCAGGCTGCAAGGTGGTTCAGGGGGTAGAGTGTGGGGCCTAGAGTCAGGAAGACTAGAATTCATGTATGGCCTCAGATTCTTACTTTCTGTTTGCTGGGCAACTCACTGTAACTTCTGTCAGTAATGATATCACCTGCCTCCCAAGGGTTGTCATGAGGACCAAATGAGATTACATTTGTAAAACAGCCTCTGTTTCACCCAGTGCCTGCCATACAATAGGTGCTTAATAAATGCTTGCCTCTTTCTTTCACACATACAGCCATGTTATTCCATGATCAAGAAGCGTCAAAGTTCCCTATTGCCTCTGGGGGAAAAACACCCCTCTCTTCTTTCACATTATAAGCCGTTCATAATTTGAATACAGATTTATTTCATGTTGCATTCTGTGTTCTAGAAGTCCAGTATTGGGAGCCTCTGTTCAAGCCAAACTGGCCTAGTTGTTGTTGTCTGCCCACAACTCCATACTTCCATACATTTGCACCTGCCGCTCCCTGTACCTGTAGTCATCTCCCCTTCTTACCTCAATTTCTTGGAATTCTCCCTCCCCAAATAAAAGAGAGTGGAAGCTGACGGAGAACAGGAACTGTTTTCTTTTTTGTCTTTGTATCCCTAGTGCATACTACTATGTGCTGGGCACTCAGTGTGTGCTTAATAAATGTTTGTTGAACTGAACTCAACTGAATGCTTACAAAGTGAATTAAAAATTTAATGCATTTTAAAAATTCTTTTGATTAGCCGGGATCCAGAAAAAGCTAAGACAATCATGAACTCTATATAGAGGAATAAGGAGGGGCCAGATCCATTGGCTTTCACCCTGGGCAGGCCACATCTGGAATACTACAGTCAGTTTTGGGTGCCACATTTTAGGAAGGACATTGATTAGAGGGGGAGTGTCCAGAGGAGGGCAGACAAGATGGGCCAGAGCCTGGAATTCCTATGGGGATACTTAGCCTAGAAGAAAGAAAATTGGGTGGGGGGAGGGGGGAAGGGAGGAAGGACATGAGGGCTGTCATGTATTTGGAGAGATGCCCTATGGAAGAAGTATTAGACACATTCTGCTTGAAAGCAGAGGGCTGCTGAGCTAGGAGGTACTGAAAGTTGTGAAGTCACAAACTTCCTACTAATGGGAGCTGTCCAACAAGGGCCTGACTCTGGACTCTCACTGGAGGTCTTCAAGCAAAGCTTATGGGGAATGCTGAAAAGGGGATGCTTGTCCCAAGGTGGGCGGGCTCCGAGGTCCCTTCCAGATTCTCTGATTCTGTGACATATCTTGCTCCCATGTCCCCATTATAGTCAACCTTCCCCCCAAGAAGAAAATTACTTGGAAATTGTACATCACAAGCAAGGCTGAATTCCTAACACAAAGGTTCCCCTAATGGCAGCATCAATGTTACAGTCCCCCTGGGAGGAGTGAGTCAAAAGGAGCCTCCAGATAAACACAAAAGAAGTTAGAACTTTGGAGGCAGCAGCAGGAGACCGGTGAACAGAGAGAAGCTAGCAGAGCCTGCCAGTTGGCTGGGCTCCAGGTGTTCCCAGCTGAGCTGATAATAAGTGTGATGTACTGTTAGTTTTAAGCATAAGGAAGAGAGAGGCTTGCAGGTAATGAGGGCTCAGCTGAACACGGCTTGCTGGCTGAGAAAAGCAAATTAATACAGTCTGAAGACTAGGCAGAAAGCACAAAAGAAAGGTCTCAACTCCAGGCATTCCATAGACTATAGTCAAAAATCACGACACCCACAAGTGTGCCCACCTCCTCCTAGCAGCTTCCATGACTTCCTACACCAATTCTAGGCATGTAACCTAGCTTATCAGCAACAGCATCACTGAAGAAGGTGTTATTCTCATTCCATTTTACAGATGGGAAAATTTCAGAGAGGTCAAGTGACTTGCCTTGTAGTAAGTATCCAAAACAGTATCTGAACTCAAATCTTCCTGATTCCAAGTCCAGAGCTCCATCCATGGCAAACACTCAGTCATGTGTGTGTGACCTTGCATTTGCTTGTTATCTATTTAATGTGAGGCTTGTCTCCCCAAGTCGCTTGTAAACTCCTTGATGCATGTTGGTTTAACAAAATTCTTTCCCAGCTTTCCCTTCCTTCCGTATTCAGCTCGGGTACCACATCTATCCTCAGGAAGTCTTTCTTGAACCCCACCCCCACTCCATTCCCCCAGGAAGTGACTCCTTAATCCCTCCCCAAGTCTCTCATTTTGCCCAGATAATATTATAACCCATACATTAGCCATGTGAATACCTGTTTTATATGCTACTGCCACCCCCATCCTCCACCCCCAGACTGCAAGCCTCTCGGGCACAGGGAATGGGTCATGTTAAATGATTACTGAATGTGCTAAGTGATCTCCCTCAACCTGCCCCATGACATATGCAAGATAGGTATCTCTGGCCTCACTTTGCAAGCGCAGTCCCAGAGAGGTTGCCTATCGGAGCTCATACTCTTAGTAAGGGCTGGTTAATAAGGAGTTGTCCTGGTCTTGGCACCGGAGGACCTGGGTTTGAATCTCCTGCCTGCCACTTCCCAGCTCTTTGGGCTTCAGTGCCCTCATCGCCTCCTGACACAGTCCATCCTAACTTTTGTGAGGATATTTTTTATTTATAACAGTCAATAGAGCAGATATGTCCCTCTCTCCAGCTTTTCCCCCTACCCCCACCCTGCTGCCAGTTCTGCCCTCTGGGGCCAAGCAGAATGCCACATGCCTCTTATTGCTGCAAATTACCATTCTTTTCCCATTTACACTGTAAACATTCCAAATGCCCTGCATGCTATTTGGAAAATGCCTGGAAAGCTTGTGGGTTTTTTTAGTTATGATAGCAAATAGCCAAGGAAAACATAAATATAATGATAGTGAATGTAAACATGAAAGTGAGTTGTCTTTTTGGTTAGCTGGTAAGCAGCCATTCCAGAGGCAATGCCAATGAACCAACTAGGTGAGTTTCCTAAAGGAATGCTCATTGTTTGATTCTGCCCTTTCTCCCAAAGGATCAGAAGAGCACAGATCCAAGAGACCATTCAAACCCCCCATTTTACAGAGGAAGAGGCCAAATCCCACCAAGGTGAATGAAGTAACCAGCCAAAGGTCACACAAGTAGGAAAAGGCAAAGTCAGATTTTGAACTCAGGACCTGTGGCTCCAAATCCAGCTCTTTTCCCAGTGCACCATTTGTGAATACTAAGTGAACATAACTGAAAATCTTTTATATTTGATTTTGCAGGACAATGAACACTGTTTCAAAGCCATTAACAGTAATGCAAGAAGAAATTCAAATATTCCTTGCCCGGCCTTCTAAATGTCTATCATACAAACAATAATAGCTTTTGCAGCTGCATTGAAATTTAAAAGCCTGTCCCTGCTGGGTTTGAAAGCATTAAGATACCAATTGCAAGGAAAAGAGCTTGCCTTCCTCTTGGGGCAGAAATACTGGGGGAGGGGGTCACCAGGGGAGTTGTATAAGGGAAGATGCCTGTATGTAATAAGTCCTGTATACAGACCAAGAAGCAGGGGCACGGGCAGGGGCAGGAGCAGGAGCGTGGTTTCATTTTTGTGGATGGCTGCCAAGGGGCCTTGGCCCTCAGTGGGGCAGGAGGAGCCTTTGGGAACAGGAGAAGAGGGGTTAAGCTCTGGGGAGACTGTGTCCTGGGCTGCCTTCAGACAAGGCCAGTAGGCTGCCCTGTTAGCAGCTTTCAGACATGTTCCTAAGGAAGATGGTGCTGCCTTCCTCCATTTAATTAGGAACCAAAAACCTGCCGCAAGCTGACACCATAGGAAAGCAACAAAGAGTGACTGCAGGGAAAGCCAGAGAGGATTTCTGATGGACAGTGACCTTGGACAGAGTTAGCTGGAGAGCAGACCCGGGAAGGTAACAAGGAAGAGAAGATTTGCTGAAACAAAGTCCATTCTCTCTGGCTGCTAGGGGGGCAGGGGGTGGAGGGATGTGACTGCCTGGCTGCCCAGCCCCCTGGCCTGGCAGGACCACTGAGGAATTGGTCTGAATTAGAGCCAATCGGGGACGCCCCTGGCAGAAGCCGAGGATTTGCCTTCCTCTCCCAGATCCAGAACGCTGCCCCTGCTTTGGTGAACACCTGACTGGCCTTTGGGCCTCCTCTACCCTTCCCTTCCTCCCCCTTCTTCCCACTGCTTTGGCCCAGGTGCAGCCAAATCCCTTCTCCCTCTGATTCAATTGAGACAAGCCAGCTATTTTTCTAAAAATGAAGGAATGGGAAATAAAACCAACGAAATAATTGAAGAGTTTATGGAGCACAAACAAAAATCTGTCCTGAGGCAAGTATCATCTAACTCCAGATGGGCTGGCGAGCTGCAGGGGCTGTACCAACAGGCTAGCCCTCTGCCCTCCCAACCCTGAGCCTCAGCTGACCCTGCCTGCCTCCCCTTTGCAGCCATCACTCCCCTTCTGCCAAGGCTAGGAACAGGGCTTTTACCTAGATAATAACAATTCGTAATATTTTTCTTGTCGTTGAGTCATTTCAGTCACGTCCAATGCTCCTTGACCCCATTTGGGGTTTTCTTGGCAAAGACACTGGAGTGATTTGCCATTTCCTTCTCCAGTTCATTCTGCAGACGAGGAAACTATGGTAAACAGGGTTAAGTGACTTGCCCAGGGTCACCCAACTAGTAAGTACCCGAGGCCAGATTTGAACTCAAGAAGAGTCTTCCTGACTCCAGGCCCTGTGCTCTATCTACTGTACCGCTTAGCTGCCCTACATACAGATATATACATCTCACAGCAAGAAGGTTGGTATAGCAGGATGGTAGTTTGTATGAAGGGGAATAATTCATACTAAGCCTGCTTGGAAGGGTAGATTGGAACCAAGTTGTGAAAAACTTTAAATGCAAAACAGAGGAGTTTGTTGGGTCTCCCAAAGCTCTATCCTAGACTTTCTCATCTTTTCCCTCTATACTATTCCATTGGTGATTATATCAGCTACCAATACATTCAGTTATGATCTCCATGCTGAATGATGCCTAGATGTACATTTGATTAACCCTAGATTCTCTCTGAGCTATAGTTCCACATCCCCAATGGTCTTTGGGACATCTTCAACTGGGCATGCTGTAGGTATCTCGATCTGAGCATATCCAAAAGAGAAGCAATTAGCTTTCCTCCCAAGCCCTCCTCTCTCCTCAACCTTCCTGTTATTGTGGAGGATGCCACCATCCTTCCAAGCACTCAAGCTCATAATGTCACCATCATCCTTGACTTCTCCCTCTCATTCCACATAGCCAATTGTCAAACCTAGTCATTTCCACTTCTACAGCATCTTTCATATATGTCCCAAAGAGTGTATCTTCAATAATAATAGCTCCCATATGTACTAGGCTTACAAAAAGCTTTCTATATATTCATTCATTTGAGCTTCACAACAACTCTGTGAAGGGGAAGTAATACAAGTATTCTCATTCACATTTGACAGCAGAGGAAACTGAGGCTCAGAGAGGAGAAGCCATTTGCCCAAGGTCACACAAAGAGTGTTATCTAGAATTTGATCCCAGGGCCTCTGACTCCAAACTCAGGGCTCTTGGCTTTCAGATGATAAATGGTTAAGCTACTGATTGCTTGCTGTGAGGAGAGAATGAAACTTTTACACTTCTCTGTGAGACAGAAAAGAAAGGGATAAGAAAAAAACACTGATTTTCTCACTCCTCCACCCCCTAGTTCTCGGCATTGGAGCTAACATGTCCTCCCAGTGGCAGCTCCCTAATTTGATTTGACTTGTGATGGACTCCCAGAATATCAGAGAGCCATAATTCCATCTAAACCTCAAAGTACATCCAGCACCAACTACAAATGCTTGATGGAGTACTTGTTGCTATTAGCCAATAAAATAATAGGGTCTGAGGATTTAAAGGAGAAGAGTCCTTAGAAATCTCAAGGTCTGCAAAGCAGAAAACTAGCAATATTTTTCCAGAAGTGGTCAGCACCATGGCCAGGGATTGCTATTCAACTGGTCAACAGTGAGACTGGGGGAAGTGAGGGAAATTGGTAGCTAGCCTGACATACACCACTAATGACTAAAAGAGGAGAGGAAGAGGAAGTGGTGAAAAAAGAGGAGGAGGAGGAGGAGGAAGGGTTACTATGGATAACTAAACTGGCTGACTCTGGTGCCTTTAGGTGGTTTTGGTTGTCCACAGGGTCAAACCCAGGCCAGCCCCATTGTCTGGGGCTCCCAAAGGAACTTTTCCCTTCCATGAATATCTCTCCTTAGTGCATTCATTTAGATTCACATAAGTATCTGGGGAAAGAGTATCCATGAATCACTCCAGTGGAGTGGGGTGTCTTGTGGCCACTCTTGTTATATCACTGCATGCAGAGGAAGCATATCCCAGTATGGCCTTTCAGGAACAGCAAATGTCCTTCCCCAGACACTATCCCATCACTCTAAAGGCACATTTGAGGACACAGACAGGATTGATTACAATAATTCACATTTATATATGGCTTTACAGTTTGAACTCCCAAACAAGCACATGAGACAGCTATCACAGGTGGTTTGGGTTGGTTATTTTGGGATCTGGACCTGTGATTTCAGTGGTGTGGGAACTCCAAGCATGGAAAGTCCTGCCACCCATACAGATTGGCAGCTGGTCTTAACATCTAATCTTAAGGAGTTGCCTGGGACTCTGAGACATTAAGTGTCTTACCCAAGGTCACACAAATAGTATAGACTGGACTTGAACTCCTAATGTGATACTCTATCCTCTAGGTCATGTTGCCTCATAACATAAGTTACAGCTGTAGGTCCCTAGGATTATGTTGTAGCATGTCATTCCAGAGAGACTAGAGAGCAGGATGACTTTGGTTCCTTAGACCATGACCAGAGCCATGCAGGAGTGGCTGGCTTCCTGTGAGGTAAGATCTGAGGGATTGTAGAAATCAACGGAAATTCTGCCAATGGAATAAGCAGTACATATTTTGGTTTTGGATGACAATGAAGAACCTTTGTTTTTCTAATTTCTGAAGCTTCTAGAATAATGGAGTCTGATAAAGAGGCTTTTGAGTGCCCACTCTGCACAGGTGGAAGATTCTGGGTAAGGAAGCAGCCAGAAGTCAGGTTCATTGCCTAGGAAGCTTAGCCCGAGTGACCAATTCTCACGGAGTGCCTCCAATTTGAGATTTGTGATCCCATCTAAAATGGAGCCAGTTTCCTGAGGCCCGACACCTGTTTTTGCAAAAGTGATCTTATCCCAGACTATTTCCAGAAATGTTCTGGGATGCACAGAAAAATATGCAAAACTGGAATAGAGAAAGGCCCCTAGATGTGCCCAAGATTTGGGGAGAAGCTAGGCCTGGCTGGAGGAAGTCTGAAGGAAGGCCACTAGAAACAGGAAAGAGAATCAAAGGTCTGAGCTCACATCCTCCCTCAGCTGCTGGCCACCCCATCTTTCAGGCCCCCACTTTCCTCATCTGTCAGAAGATAATAATTCTTCCCTGCCCATCTCCCTGGGCTGATGGCAACATTCAAGGAACTAATCCCCATATAAGTAGGTCATAAGATCCTAGGTTTTTAGCCAGAAGGGCACTCAGAGGTCATCCAGTCCAACCCCTCTCATCTAAACTGGAGGAAACTGAGGCCCAGAGAGGTTAAGGGACAGTCACCAGATAGGCAATCAAATTACAGTAGGCTCTTGTTCTTGTATAGCCTGTAAGAGGTCATGGTGTAGTGGGAATCCAGAAATACCCATGATCAAATCCCGCTGCTGATACTAGCAAATCACTCATACTTTCTAGCCTCAGTATCTTGCTCTATAAAAATGGGAATAACCATAACTGCAGGGCAGTGGTGAGAACCAAATGGGACCATCTTTTTCAAGTGCTTTGCAAACCTTAAAGTGCTGTGGGGCTGAATGAATGAAGGAATAAACAAACAAATAAATAAACAAATGATGGGAAGAGGCGAAATGGAATTTGTCGAGTGACCAACTTCAGAAAGGCTTCATAGGAGATTGGTGACTAGCAGGCCCAATTAAGCTTTATTCAAGCATGTTCCTATGTTCATCAATCCATTGTCTAGCTCAAAAGACAGTCTTTAAGCCTCCCGTTAGGAGCAAGCTGACCAGGAGGGTACCTCTCTCATGGCCACTGACATCTCAGTCAACTCGCCATAGCAAGGTTGATGGACAACGTTCCCGGCCAATCCTTTTGTACTTTGGAACACCTCTTGATGAGGGAATGCTAGAAGGTGATAAGAAAGAAAGATTAAGGAGTTTCCCCGGAGAGAAATGACTAGGCAGCTGCCCAGAGACAGACGGGCACCCTGGCTCTCCTCACATTGGGGCAAACCACTTGCCCCCTTAAACATAGCCAGCACCACTGTGGTGCAGAGTGAAGAAGGAGACACACTCAGGATGGTGAGGAGCCCACAAAATGCAGGAACACTAGAGCAAAACCCTTTGGGCACTTGTGAAGGATCTTTTCCTAGAAGGAGGAGGTACTTCTGGGATTAGGGATGAGAGAGAAAAGCTGCACATTGCCCAGAAAAGAAAAATAATATCTAATAGCGAAAAAAGTTACCAGGGACATTCAAGAAGAAGAGATAATGTTGTCTCTGAGCAGAGTGTTGGGGGACCCCTAGGGCAGAATGTTTTATACACTTTCCCAGATGGTCTCTCAATTGGTGTTTTTGCTTAATTGTTTTTCTTTGTTACAAGTGAGGGTTCAGTTGTGAGCCAAGGGAAGCTATTTCCAGAAATAACTATGATGTCAAAACAAAAGATATCAATACACTTTTGGAAAAGAGGGAAGGGTGAGTGGCTCCCTGTGATTGGTGAGTGGTAGGATTTCGGTTCAGCCATTTAAAAGTTCACTCTAAAGTTAAGTTAAAGCAGTGCCAAGGAGAGGGAACAGGCAGGATGGTTCTTGTTGGTATCTGGCACACATCAATGCTTGTGGAGTGGTTGGTGTAGGCACATCTTTCACGGGAGCAGATGGCAGCCACTGGACAATTTGGGCAAAACCTCCCAGGAAGGGGGATTCCACCCAATGTGCTCTCATTTTCTTAGGTGAGCAGTGTGAGCTTTTCACCTCCCTTTCTTGGCTGTCCAGCTCTCTGGGCATGTCTCACACACGTGTACATCCACCGTGCATGCCTCCACTGCCCTTTGGGCTACCTACAGTTTGGATTCTTCAAAGAGTGCAGGGTTCCAGAGTCCCATCCCCAAAAGAACAGGATTTAGCAAAATGTTTTCTTTGCCCCGAAGCCCAGAACTGAAAATCACTAACAAGATCACACAGTAACTTCTAAGTGCCAAAAAAAAGTCAACTGTTTCATCTGAACATCTGCAGAGAGTAGGTGTTGTGGCTATATTCTAGGGTCTGTTATTTGAGGGAAACAGCAGGAAATGAAGTGCATGAATGAAGCTCATGGTAATTAGCTCTGACCTGAGATAATGCCTCAGCAGAACATGGAGAGATGAGACATTTAGGGACTTTGTTCAGTAACTTCAATTTCCCAGGGGCCTATGGAAGCTGGAGAGCGAGTGTCTGCAGCTAGCCAGGTGCACTATACATTATGCATAACTTTCTCTCACCTTGGCAATATGTGTGTTTTGCCCCCAGCAAAGTGCCTGCTAAAAGATGGAGGAAGAGCTAAGTCCCCAAACAGAAGTTCAAGAGGCCCTTTCCCCAGGGTACTCTGTTAGCAATGAGCATCATGGAAGTCTCTCTCCTGAGGCTGCAGGACCCCCATGGACATCTCCACCTGCTAACTAGGCCTCTCTCCTCTGGTTGGCCCCCCAGCACCTACCTCCAACTCAACACGTCCATGACAGAATTCATCCCTTGCCCCTACCCAACGTCTCATTTGGTGCCTGGTCTAGTACATCAAATTTGATATCAACTAGAAGAGCCTGCTAGAGACACTGGCCATACTCATACAATGTTGTAGCCCCGTTGTGGTGAGCATAAGCCAGGCACATGCAGTTGGAAATCAGAGGAGTCAGCCCAGATATGCCTAGACACTAAGCCAAGACAGAGACCACGTGCTTCCTCTTCAGTGGCCTCTGAACTCCTGCTGTGACCCATGGCCCCTGAATGTAGCCTCACTCACTTCCTTGTCCTCCTTGGGGGCTCAGTGACAACCTGGGAGCCCCCATACTTTAGCCAGGACATGAGTTCCTTAACTGTCCTCTTCATCCCAGGCTTCTCCCCATTCTGATTCACACAGGTACCCAAAAGAATCTTTGCTCAAATATGATAACCGCCATTATTTTCTAAGCATTTCTATAGCATTTGAAGGTTTGCAAACACACTTTGCAAATATTATTTCATTTGATCCTCCCAACAACCCAGAGAGGTTTACAGATGAGGAAACTGAGGCACAGACAAATGAAGTGACTTGCCCAGGGTCCCCAAGCTAGGAAGTATCTGAGGCAGGATTCGAACTCAGGTCTTCCTGACCCCACTTGTAGTGCTCTACCCACTGCAGCCCCTGGTGGCCTCTCCAGAACCTTCAATGTGTCTCCAGCATCTGCAGGACATAATTCAAATCAGTTCCTTAGCTTAGCACTTGAGGCTCTCAGAATCCAGCCTGAACCCACCTTTCCAAGCTTTTTCTTTATACCCCCCTTTTTCACACACTCCATATTCCAGCCATAAGGGTCTTACCAGCCAACTTTGCCCATCTTCTTCTACCACCAGACTTGGAATAGACAAATTTCCTCTTGTTAAAATCCTTCTCTTCCTTAATGGCCCAGATCAGCTGACTCTTCCTCCAACATCCACAAGAGTGATTGCTCCCCAAATCTTTCATCCCTCCACTGACCCCCTCACCACATTCATTCCAGCCCACTGCAGCCCAATGGCTTAGAGGAAACTTTGGAGAACAAGATTCAGTGTGGAAAACAATATTCCCTTACTCAGCACGTTTTAGCCCTCACAAGGGCAAGTTACACAGCTTCCCTTGAGATAGCCGGGGAGGGGAGCACAGAGAGGGAGGCGGGGACAGCAAGAGAACATCAGGCTAGCACCTATCCCCCAAACCAGGGGCATCAGTCAGTACCTCTGAGATTATAGAAGCAGTCCACCTCCAAGCCAGGGCAGCAGACAACATATCCAAAGTGGAACGGGGAAGAGCCATGGAGCTGCTAGTCATAATGATCTTTGGGTCACGATAGGAGAAGGGAGTTCAAGATGGTCCAACAAAACTGTTTCATAGACTTGGCATGGGGCACCTAGGTGGTGCAGTGGATAGAGCACTGGTCTTTGACTCAGGAGGACCTGAGTTCAAACCTAGCCTCAGACACTTACTAGTTGGGTGACCCTGGGCAAGTCACTTAATCCGGATTGCCTCAAAAAAAAAGCAAGATCATAGACTTGGCACACTTATATGCCAAGTTATTCTCCCACCAAGAATGAATGAGTGCAACTCCTGGGTCCTTGGTCTCTTCGTGCATCAGGGCAGCTCAATCAACAAGCATTTCTTGAGTGCCTGCTATGTGCTCAAGGCCAGAGATAAGAACTCAGATTTTTAAAGGGAAGCTATAAGTATCTTTAAGGGAATTTACAAACACAGACAATTCTGGAAAAGGAAGGAGACATTGTAGCCTCATGCATAGAGGCAGCGTGCAGATGCCTATGTGGTAGGATTTGAGGCTGCTGCAAAACCTCTCCACACTGCCAGAAATTCTACCATAGCAGATTCATTTTTCTGAATTCTGAAGCTTCATTTTAAATGCAAACAGCCCTGGGAGGAAGGACATAGAAGTTATCTTTCATGCCTAGCTCAGTCAGAGTTCCAGTGTCTCCCCTCTCCAAGCCCCGCAGCTCCCAGAGTCATCTTCCTCAGGGCCAAGCCAGTATCCTACTCAAAAATCTTCCCTCCCCTCCCCAGAGACTACAGATGTGGACACAGTGTCAGACTTATAGGTTGCTGAACTGCTTTTTCCCCCCTCTTTCATTTTTAATCTTTATTGCAATGAATGACTTGCTGGGGAAAAGAGAGGAGGGAGAGGAAGATTTTGAAAATGAAGGTGATATGAGAGTAAAATGATATCCATAAGCAGAACAAGATGAAGCTTGCCTCTACCACTTGGATCCCTAGCTTTCCTCCAAGCTTGGATCCCAGGCCATGTTCTTCCTCCCACCCCCTTCTCCCTCCCCCAAAATGGTTATGTTTTTACCTTCCTCCCCAAATCATCAAATTTCTTATATCTGTTCAGACGTTGGATTCTGCAGAAGCAAGTGTCTTGTGGGCAGAAAGTCTTTGTTAGATGCCCGATGTCTGGCACAGTGCCTGGCTCATGATGGGCTCTTAATAAATGTGTGCTGGATTGATTCAATCGAATTCTGAAAATAGAAGAGATGGAGGTGCTGGGAGGAACGGGAGTCAGCTCTCTGATCGTGGTTGAACGTTTGCAAAGCACTTGACCAGTATCATCTCACTTGACCCTCATAACAATCTTGGGAGGCTGATGCTATTATTAGCCTCATTTTTCAGATAAGGAAACTTAGACGGAGGTTAAGTCACTTGCCCAAGGTCACACAGCTAGCAAATGTCAGAGGTATGATCTTGAACTCAGGTCTTCTTTATGCCATATCCAATGCTCTTTCTGCCACACCAGGCTACTTCTCTACACAGCACTCAAGGGTCAGGGCAGGATTTGAATTCTATTTTTCCTCATTCCCAAGCCAGTACTCTATACCATGGAGGAAGTGACCACTATCTTTGAATTCCTAACAGAGGACAAGAAAGCCAAGCAGAGTCTGACTCACACCCTGGATGGCTTTGGAGAGAGTGGATTTGGGAATCCAGAAGAATGAGAGGGCAGCTGTAATGGTCTAAAATCCTCCAAGACGAGTTGGGTCAAGACAAGAGGAAGCTTTTAAGAATGAAATTCTCAGGGGACAAGCATGAGATCAATGACAACATAAAAGGCTACAGCGGTATTGAAAGGGGAGGGAGAAAGCTATCAATGTTCATCTGCTTCATAGTCTTGCCAAGGGGCCACTTTGACTCTTTCCTTCTCTTTTTTAAAATTTTTATTTATTCATTTTTTAAAGAGGCTATTGGAGTTAAATGACTTACCCAGGATCACACAGCTAGTTAGTGTCTGAGGTCAGATTTGAACTCAGGTCTCCCTGACTCCAGGTCCAGGACTCTATCTACTGTGCCACCTAGCTACCCCCTCTTCTCTCTTAATTCAACCATTTCAACATCATTGACATTCCCAGGTCAAATTGAGATCACTGAAAATGATTTTTCATGGGTGTCTCCTTTATAACCTGAACTCTGCACTTACTCTGAGAAAGGGAGCTACAGCCGCTGGAGCAGGCCTTCCTGAGGGATTTTGCTCCCTTTGCACAGAATTATTGCTATGTCAGCACTATTGCTAACTCATGCATCTTCTCTGACTCTGGGACCCTGATACCATGAAAATATCAGAAGGGAATTAGTTCTGTGCGGCATCAGGCTTCCAGAAGGGCTGCAGTGGGTTATTAATAAGTAAAGCCTACCAAAAATGAATACGGAATAACTTACCAACCTAATGAGTGCCAGATGGATGGATGGAGAGACCAGAGGGTATCATTGGTACAGCCTCCGACTTGGAGCCTGAAAATCTTGGCTCCAAATCCTGCCTTTGATTCTCTGTGTGCCTTGGCTTCCTGCTCCCAAACACGAGGGGGTTGGCCTCAGTGGCCACTCGGGACCCTTCCAGTTCTAAATCGAGAACCCTATGACCAATGTCACCGACGCTGAGGCTTCTGGGTATGCTAGTCTGGATTGTTCTCTAGGACTGGAGTAGATTATTTTTGTTGTTGTTAGCAGCCTGTGTAAATGATATTTAGTCTTGCTTTTTATGGCTTCTTTTATGACTTCTGGCCAAACTACATTGATCTAGGAGTGTAACTCTCACACAGGGATGTAATAAAAATAAAACTATGTATGGGGATTTTTATATTTCAAGTCCCAAAATGTTCCTGTGAAATCATGGCTAGGAAGAAGTTCTTCCTCAACCCAGAGAATGGGCAGTCACCCCCAAATGACTCCATTCCCAAGAGGGGTTGGAGTTAAGGCAATGCTTCTGAGAGCGATCTTAATTATCAGTGTCTATTAATAAACATGCCCCTTCTTCTCCCTCAGGCATATACTCTACATGCATCTATAGTCTCCATCAATTAAGCTGAAGGGGAGCAGAAGGGATAGAGAGAGCATCCCCACACTGAATTCCAGCATCCAAGCTTCTTGCTGAATGTGGCCAGTTGAGGTTGGCGGTTCCCAGAAGTACTCCAGATTCACCCAGTAGGCTCAAACCAGTCCTTTCAATTGGAGTTTACAGTGCTCCTACGAGGATGGGTCCCTCCCTGGCCTTGACAGAGGTCATGATCAGGAAGGCATTTGGGGATCACTTCCTATGGGCAGCAAAGCTTGGAAGAGTGAATGGAAGCAGTGCTGTTCTTAGAGTGAGAAGACCTAGATTTGATTCCTGGCTCCAAAGTGAGTTGCATTGCCCTGGGCAAGGCTCTTTAAGCCTCAGTTTTCTCATCTGTAGAATGGGGACATAAAAACTTTTTTAAACATCACAGTTATTATGAGAAAAGTACTTTGTAAACTTAAAATTCCCAAACATTTTTAGCTAAAAAGTTTAATTTTTGAAAAAATACCTTAAAGTGCTGCTTAAGTTAGCAAAAAACTGGAAACAAAGTATGCGTTCACTGATTGAAGGTAGAGGAAAAAGCCCAACTGGTACATTATTGGTGTATAATAAGAAATGACCAGGAATCGATGCAGAAGCAGCAATGGAACAACAAACACAATGTTTGCAGGTGCAAACGACAGCAACAGAAAGGTGAAGTCTGAGGAAATAAAGAGACGACTGTGGCCCCAGGAGACAGAGAACAAACCATACCTTGTCCCTCCTCCAACAGAGGAGCGGGGGGCTACTGGGGCAGAATACTGGATGCAGAAATAGCCATGGTGATTCCTTCGGGGTTTTTTGCCTTTGTTACAAAACAGGGGTCAATCCTTGAGGTCAGGGAGGAAGGATATTTACAGAAATCACTGAGATGTAAAGGCAAAAAGGAAAAATCCAAGTTATTTTTAAAACAACAACTTTAAAGTGTCCTAGAAATGCTAATGATTCTCTCCTGCTTTTGGTTCTCCCCATCTTCTGTGCCTTCCCATTCCTCTCTGCCCATACAAATCCTACTCCCACTCTATGAGGACCCTCATCCTACGTGACATCCAGTCCCCTGATTCTTAAGGTTTTCTTTTTATCAAATCTCCAATATTAAAATCCCTCCATTACTCATCATTCTGTCCAACAGCTCTTGTTGGTTTTTCCTCCTTTTGAAGGATGAAATTATCATTAAGATAATCCAAGACTTTTATCAGAGATTGTTCACACAAATTTTTTACAGTATGTAATATCTCTAATTATATACATGTATATAAATTCTGAAATGAATTTTTAAAAATATCTGATTCAGATAGTCTATTTTCTCTCTGTAATGGTTAGCTACAAATTTATCATTTACCCACATGTGTGAAAGAGATCACCTCAAAATTTTAACAGGGAGACATTTTTTATATTTAACTTGTTCATCCATGTAGAATTTACTGTTATATGTTATGAAAACTGATCAGAATCTATCTTCTACAAGACTGTTATTTTGTTTTCCCAGCAGTCCTGTTGAATAGTTTTGGTTTTTTTTCCCTTAAGAAGAATACAAGTCAGGGGCAGCTTGGTGGCGCAGTCAATAGAGCACCAGTCCTGGAGTCAGCAGGACCTGAGTTCAAATGCGACATACTAGCTGTGTGACCTTGGGCAAGCCACTTAACCCCAATGGCCTTGCCTCCCCCCTCCAAAAAAAAGAAAAAAGAAAAAAGAAAAAGACAAGTCAAGAAATTATTAGCTACTCTACCTTTGGCAGAGAGAGAGAAAGGGGGAGGAGAGAGAGAGTAGATCTAGACAATTCAAGTGCCTCATCACTCGTATCCCTTGTACCATCACAGTGCCCCAGCACAGCAACATGTTACCCAAAACCTTTATTGTTTTGATAGACCACAACACAATATCTTGATAATATTGCTTCTATTTCTGCCTCTTATTTTCACCATGCTTCCCCCTTTAGTTCCTGTATTTCCTCATGAGTGTGTCTTCTAAATATGTAACTCTATCCCCTCACCCCTATTCTGTTCCTTTGGAATAAGGCATGTTCTTCCAATATGATGTTCTAGCAATGCCAGTCCAGTCTTAGTGATACTTTTTAGGTCATATTTGCCTCCTTACATTAGGAATGCTAATTCAGTTCATTCACTGTTCATACTCTGTGCATTTGTGTATAGAAATAGTGAAGTTCTCTTTGCTTCTGATGTGTGAGGCCAAAAGAACCCAGAATTAGAACATATATTCTTTATACCTTCTAGTCAACTGAGTGATTTTAAATATGTGGGTCTGTTGTAGAAAATCATCTACAAAAGCCTTTCTGTATCCTTCTCATGTTTTCACCATAGATATTCTCTACATATTCATAGACTATTCTCAAAAATATTTCACAGAGATTAGAAAGGAGATATACGGGTTAGTGGCTATCGATGTCTTTTCATTTGCCTTTGGCCGGTGGCAATGATAGTCATCATAGTAAATATCCATGATCTTTTTTTATTCTTTTGGAATCTTTTTCTTTGCCTTAAAATTAATCCCTGCATGTCTTTAAGATTGTGTTAAAACACTGGCATATCTGTTCCATTTCCCCTCTATTTGCTATCTTTCCAGTTCCATCTATAACCTTGGGATGAGTTTCCTTAGCTGGGTATTGTGATAGGCTTTCCATAGGTCTTGTCCCTGTCTCCAGCACTATTCAGTTTTGTGAGGCACTGATGTTCATAGTTTTTTACCACCCACTTCTGTAATGTTTTGCAAATGAGCCTGTATTCTAAACCAATCTTGCCCTTGACTGTTGCATCTCTATACTTCCTAAGATCAAGCATCTGCTAGACAAGGCTTGTTTCTGGGCTCTTTTAGCCTCATTGTTGTGGCAACTACTTGGCATCAGCTCTACTTCTCTAAAAATTGGTGAAAGTCTTAACTTTTACCCATTTCCCTTTTTTTGTCAGTAGTTAACAGAATTTTAGAGCTGTATAATTGCACATGGTGCCCCTATCTATTTATCTGACCTATAGGTCAGACAAATACCATTACAAGAAAAGTCTTTGTGCAAACAGACTTATAAATTGTGGGTGATGGCCCACTTATGACTCACTAATAGGTGAAACAGCAAATAATTTGAGAGAGACCCTTGTATTTAAATCAGATTTGAGCACCCATGGCTGTCTTCCTGAGGTTTTATTTAATGGAAGAAACAAACAAAAATGCCTTTGTGAGGGAAGGGTCCTGGGGATCCCAAGCAACATCACCATTTCCTTCCCAAACTCTAGACACCTGCTTGGGTTTGAAGTATTCTCTACAGGCAACCAAATCTGCCCTAGTGCTCCATAGTAGGGATCATTCTATTAACTACTGGGAGGAGGCTCTGCTCTTCCTCCTCCTCCCTAAGCCTCTTCAACACCATCTTTCCACATATGTCTACAATGATGGCACATCAGTTTAACCTAGCTCAGCACTCTCTTGCTGTAGGCATGGCTCAGGTCAAGACCCTAACATTGTGGCTGCCCTCTGTCCACGGTTCTGAAAGTGGAGCAGCTTGTCTAGTTCAGCGGCAGAGATAAAGTGCACTCCTAATTGCTAACGTTATTTAACCCTCCAGTGCCTGGTTGTCTTTCCTCAGAAAACCTGACTTGACTACCTTGATTCCCCTCCATTTCCATCTCTGGGTCTGCCATGGTTCCCTGACCTGCTGGAGTTAGTTGTGCATTCTCTGGTGTGTTGAGCCGTGGCACCACTGATCTTCAATGTCCATAGACTGGGAACCCAGTTTTGAATCACTAAAGTAGAAAATAATATAATATATAATATAATGCATGGTTTCTAGCACAAAACGTGATGATTACTGTCTCATTAATCAGTTCTCTCCTACTGAAAAGAGCGAACTTTCTCACAATAGCTTTTTGGCTCATGAAGCTGTCTGTCAGGTTGTTTAGGTGTCATTGGGACATATTTCACCCTGGGGAGCTGAATTGAACCACCAAACTTTTGAAAACCAGCTGGAGTCATCATTGCCTCTCCAACAAGCCTAATGGAACTGTTGTTGGTTTTCTGTTTCCATTTTCATGGTGGCAGTGTTTTTCCCCCAGAAAAATGTATGAATATGATCTGAGTCTAAAGCCATTATTTCCAGTGAGGGCTCAAAATAAAGGTTTCATTTTGGTAAAGAACAGAGGCTGTAGTCAGAAATGGCAAATCTTCTCAGAATACCTTTGGCAGGACTATGGGGGGTGCTTTTTCTGCTACAAATTTGACAGTCACAATCAGCACAACTGAAATGATATGAGTCAGAGGTGAACTGGCCCTGAGAGAGAAATAGGGAGTTGCAAAGGTAGTCAGGTGAGCCTTTTGCAAGCTCTGAATATCTACATATTGGCCATTCCCCAAAATTAGTTGAAACAAACATAGTATCATTGGATCAGAGTTCTTGAGCTGGAAAAAGCCTGAGAGACCATTGAGTCAAATGCTCTCATTTTAAGTATGAAGAAACTGAAGCACAGAGAGGGTTGAGTGATTTCCATAGGGTCATACAACTAGTAACTAGTGGCTGAGGTGGAAATCAAATTTGGGTCTTCTGACTCCAATTCCAGTACCCTCTCAACTATGCCATGCTGCCTCCATGATGTAAAAATGATTTCTCTTTGTTTGCTTTCCCCATTCCTTGAAAAGCTACTCAGTTCCTTGCTTCTTTCTTTCATGCTAGCATGTGTCTTACAATATACTCTGGACCACAACTCCCAAGCTTCCAATTCTATCAAATCTTCATGGGACTATGGTCGTTGATAAAGTTCACAAACAGATCTATTCAAATAATTTCATAATTTACAAGTATGTCAGACAGATTCTGTGGAGCAGGGATGGAGGAAAGGGTATGTTAAAAGAAAAAATGCTGCTTACAGATTTAAAACTTGAATTAATGAAATAAGGTGTCATGGAAAGAAGACTGAACTGGGAGTCAAGCCAAGGTCAACTCCAAGTCCTGGTTGTGACATAAACTCACTGTATGACCTGGACAAGTCACTTTCCTTCATGGACTTTTCACCTCTGGAAACTGAAAGGGTTGTAACAATAACACTATTCAATCTATACCCCAAGGAGGTCTAAGGTAGAAACATATTTCCAATATATGCCAAATAATCATTGTTGTACTAAAGAACTGGAAACAAAATATGAGTACCTGTAAAATAGGGGTGGGCAAGGAGTTGCACTAGAGATGGGCTCTGAAGTCCCTTTAAGCTCTTCATTTATGTTCTGCTGGTCCTCTTGGTATAGAGGTAGAGGATTACTAGGGCAGGATATTACCAACATTGTTGGACTAGGTCGATGGTCACTTGTTTTTACTTCTCATGAGGAAAGATTCAATATGGGGAGAAGGGATACAAGACCAAGAAGGATATATCCATAAATGATCATGATCTAAGAACAAAAGGTGCCAATAAAACTTACTTGAAAAAACAAGTGGAAGGTCCTTTTTGGATCCTAAGAGGAAAAATAAAAACAAAAGAAAACTCTGAGAAAAGACCAATGAATAAATGAACAATCAAATGGAGGAACTGGACGAGATGACCACTCAAAGTCCTTCCACTTGTGATGTTGCATAATAATATTGCAGTGGTAAATACTGGCAGGTACGGCTACATGCTTTTACATAGAAACATCTTTGGAATTAAGGAACTCAAAATGACATCACTGAAAACAATAGATTAGCAAAAGAAAATTCATTTCAATTATATTGTGTATACCACCATCTTAAAATATCACTGTGGAGGTGGCTTCCATATCTTTCCTATTTCAGAATTTTCTTGCAATTAGCTGTACTTCCTCCCAAATGCAAATCAGAAGTCTTTGTTAAAACAAGCATCCTCAAAGTGCTTGCTAGAGGAGAATGGTTTGGGATTCAAGGATGTTTCATGTGAGGAGTGTTTGTCAAGTTCACTTTTTACATTTGACAAAAACTATTTGCTTAATCCTATTTGGAGAGGTTTTTTTGTTTTCTGGATAAAATCACAGGACTTCATTCAAAAGGTTTGGTCCAAAACAGTGAAATGAATTGGGGATATCAAAAGGAACCTACAGATATTCCAGAGAATAAGAAATGACTAAAAACTTTACTGTACAATTTTCCTGTCCTATTAATTTTTAAAGGATGAGGTAGAAGGGGAGATTCTGGAGATCCAGAGATGAGTCTGGGGGTCACTGCAATACTCCCAGTATTAGGTGAAACGGGGCAGAGCTAGTCATGGTAGCTGGGATGGAAATGAAGGAATAGATGTGAGAGATATTGGGAAAGAAGAACCAAAAGACATTGAGGCTTATTTGGTTCTGAAGAGGGGGAGACGTTGAGAAGAACTTGGAGGTTTTAAACCCGAATGACTAAAATTGGGAAATGGCAGGGAGCAGTTGACTTATGGAGGAAGATCGTGCATTGATCCAAATGGAACTATTAGATATGTGACTCGGGAGCTCAGAAGAGAGTTAGAGCTAGAGACTTGGGAATCATCTGGATACATAGAAGTAGACAAAACCTTCAAGGAAGAAAAGCCAGGAGCTGAGGACAGGGCCTCAAATGGTCATGTTGAGGCATCAGAAAGATATAAAAAAAGCTGGGGAACAACATACTGCTGCTTCAAGAATTCTTCTTTCCTGGGTCACTGACCTACAAATGAAAAGGAGAAGAGGCAGGGAAAGCAAGAGGACAGAGCTGAGAGCCCACCCTGGCCCTCAGCTCCCTGTTTCTTTGTTACTTTTAAGTGTCAATGATGTGATTCAGTCATTGGGGGAAGGGCTGACTTGCATGGCATGGGAACTCCCAAATATTTCACTTCACTCCTAAGCTTAAATTCCCTCATTAACCCTAATTAAATACAACATAGTAGGTGCTTGCTACACACAGACCAGGTTTAATTAACTAGGAATCAGTCTAAGGAAACTGATCTTAAAAAAAAGAGTAGAAATGGCCAGACCACAAGTGTCCTAGTCCAAGTCTGTAGAAACAGACTTAGCCAGTCACTGGTTGCTCAAGGGACATTGAACAGTGTGTGAGTGATGTGTCTCTAGACATGGAACAAAAGCCGAGTTAGACAGATGAAGCACCCTGCAGGTAGGACTGGCTTTGTTCCTTTGGATCTTTTTGTTTCCAGTGCCTAACAGCAAACGTAGCCTTTTACTCAGCCTGCATTTAAGAAACAGCGGTTGAGTTGCCCTAAGTTCCTTAGCCCCTACTACTTCTCCCACTCAGTTTGCTGCTGCATGAAATTCAGCCATTCAAGACTTTACCCCAAGGCATCTTTGTTCCCTGTTGAATGCAAATACCCTATCAAAGTGAAGAGATCATTACCCATCTATACCTGCATGGGAATGGCTTCACTGGTACCTTTCCTCACAGGTTTGGACAGCTCCTGAGTCAAGAGACCAAGGGCAAAGGGCACCTCAGGAACATGGGGTGGGGGTGAGCCCAAGAGGTGAAAAAAGGGTAGGAAGGTGTCACTGAAACAGACTTGATACCATCACTTGCCTGGTCCTATCTCTAAGCAGGGTTGGAAGAATACCTCAAATAAATAAGCAGAAGAAGGACTTTTTTTCTCTTCTAATTTTAACAAAACCACCATTTAGTTTAACACCCTTTCTGGAAAGAGCTTTTGAGGAGGCCCCCCAAAAAATGGGGAAAATGAGTCACCATGTTAGATGCTTTCTTTCCTACTGCGACAGTAATAATATTATCCCCAAAGCAAGTGCTCTGATCTCCTGGGAGTCCTTCTGGAGTAATATCACTACAAGGAAAACCGCCAGAGAAAATAGGGGCTGCTTTCCTTGCCTGGAAGTACCTACAATAGAGATCTGAACACACTCCTTTGGAGAAACGAATCGTGTTCCAAACTGATGGTGGTAAGCTTCTTGTGCTGTCATGGGCCCATACAGGCCCAATTCCAAAGTTTAGCTAAGTATGGCATTATTAAGATGTCATTTTCCATCCCCCTACAGTGGCAGCCTCCCCTCTCAAGGCAATCTCACTGGGAGGCCAATCTGCCCAGGGACCCAAAGCCAGAACCCAGCCCCTACCCATTCTTCAGGATCTGTTCAGGTGTCCCCCTCCCTTTATGTGTAACCTCTTTCACTCCAGCCAGGCCCACAGGATCTCTCACCTTCCCTGCATTCCTATAGCAATCACTGACTGGTTAGTCATCTTGCACTGGCACCTCGCCCACACACACAATTCAATACCACTCAAAAATATTTATTAAAATATCTACTATGTACCAGATTCTGTGCTTGGTGCTGGGAATACAAACTCCAAGTAGAAGTTCCTTAAAGGAAAGAAGGAATAAGCACTTATTACACACCTACTATGTGCCAGACATTGTGCTCAGTGGTTTATAAATATCACCTTATTTTATCTTCGCAACAACCCTGGGAGGTAGATCTTAAGTGACTTGCCCAGGGTCACACAGCCAGTTAAGTTTCCGAGGCTGAATTTGAACTCTGTTCTTCCTGACTCCAGGACCAGCACTCTGTGCACTGTGACGCCCCCTAGCATCCTTTAAGCAGAAAATCTTTCATTTCTGTCTGTAGCTCCAACACCTTAGCACAGTGCCTGGTCCATAACTTCATTCATTTGTTTCAGTCGTCTGACTCTTTGTGACCCCATTTGGGGTTTTCTTGACAAAGATATTGGAGTGGTTTGCCATTTCCTTGTCCAGCTCATTTTACAGATGGGGAGACTAAAGCAAACAGGGTTAAGTGACTTGCCCAAGGTCACACAACTAATAAGTGTCTGAGGCCAGATTTGAATTCAGGGAGATACTTGCTAACTACAGGCCCAGCATTGTATCTGCTGCAGCGCCACCTAGCTGCCATAACTAGAAGCTTAATAAATCCTTATTGGTTTGAATTTAAAGGCCAAAATGAAACTGATATCCAGACTTATGTTTCGGAACTGGTTCATATTTTGGTGGGTAGTCTTCCTATCTTGACTGGAAGCTCCTAGAGGACAGGGAATCCAACTTAGACTTTTGACACAGGACTCAATTAACATGGGTTGAACTGAACTGAAGGATGGGAACTCTAATTTTCAATCTATCTAACCATAAATAATCTGGTTGGGGCTTCAAGGAGATGGGGCTCCAAGAGGATGGGCAAGTGTCATGGCCACTCTACCTACTCTTACCTTTGGCAATCTCCACACTACAGGAAAAATATTCAAAACAAGCAATGGATGTGGGGCCATGGGCTACTACTTCTTGTAGCATTGCACCTCTCAGACAGGGATGGAGAAAAGGGGCTCAGCAAGGGATTCAATACCGTTCAACAAGTATCAAGGTTTTGTACTAGGTGCTAAGAATATAGAGACAGAAAAGAAGGTCCTTGTCCTCAAGAAGCTTCCACTTCATTCAGAGAAGAAGAGCAAATACATAGCTAACTAAATACAAAATCTAAACAAATTTGGGCAGGGTGACAACTGAGAGGATCAGCTCAGGCTTTGTGTAGAAGATGGTACTTGGGTCCTGAAGGAAGCCAGGGATCCCAAAAGGCCTAGATGAGGAGGGAGAGCATTGCAGGCATAGGGAGTACATACTCTGTGCAAAGGTGTGGAGCATCTCAAAATATTCTTGTACTAAAACAATGTCCTTAATATTAACAACAATGTAAAGGCAAACATCTCTGAAAGACATAAGAACTCTGATCTATGATCTGAACTATGACCAGCCATGATTCCACATGACCTGTGATAAACTACGTTATCTACCTCCTGAGAGACTGAGTGCCATTATCAGTCAATCATTAAACAGTGATCATGGGCCTACTGTGTGCCAGGCACTGTACTAAGAACTGGGCCTACTGTGTGCCAGGCACTGTACTAAGAACTGGGGATAAAAGGAAAGGCAAAAAAACAGTCTCTGCTGTTGAGAACCTCACAATCCAATGGAGGAGACAGCATGCAAAAGATCTATGTACAAACAAGGTATAGACAGGATAAATTTTAAATAGTACAGGGAAGGCATTAGAATTAAGGAAGATTAGGAAAGGCTTCCTGTAGAAACTAAGATTTTCGCTGGGACTTTAAGAGAGCCAAGGAGGCCAGGAGATTCAGGAAGTGGAGGAGATGAGGAGAGGATTCTGTGCAAGGTGGGGCCAACCAGTGAAAATGTCCGGAGGCAGGTGATGAAGGGTCTTGTACAAGAATGGCAAGGAGGCCTGTGTTATTGGCTTACAATGAGGGAAGTTGTTCTGTTCGATTTCAAGTATTTGTTACAAGGCCTTGTTTTTGTTGGTTGCTTTTTTTTTTCAATGTGAGGGGGAAGGTTGGGAGGGGGAAAGAATAGATTTTTGTTAATTGAAAAAAATTAAATTATGAAATACTCCTGGGATGATATGGCTTATCAGGTCTCATCCTATGCTTCCTGCAGTCTTATTCCCCTCATGCTGCTTTTCACTATTTTGCAGGGAGATGTTGCTAATAACTATCTGTCATTCTCTTCTTGTATTAATCCAAACTAACAAGTATTTATTAAGTATCTGCTACATGCCAGGCACTGTATTGGGCGCTATGGATACAAAGACAAAATGAAATGGGCCCTGCCTTCAAGAAGTTTCCATTCAACTGGAAGGATACAATGCATAGGCATATAGGAAAGTGCACACTCTTTTGAGAAGAAAAATGGATTGTGGTCTGCAAGAAGAGCAAGGAAGCCAGTGTCATCGGATTGTAGAGCACAAGGAGGGGAGGAAGATGTAAGAAGAGAGGAGTTGTAGGAAAGGGAGGCCTGGTTGGTAAGTCCCTGACTTTCTACTGAACTGTATTGAATTGCCTGTCTGTCAGTAGGTTCCTCATGGGAAAAGATGGAGGCTGGCCCCACCTCACCTTGGTGTGCTCAAGGGGAGGCAGAGAGGAAGGGAGAAGAATGTAAGGCATCTACTTCTTCTGGGATCTGGGATGCTGCAGTGCAGGCCTCTCTGGAAGGCCCTTTCCTTCCTCTCTTTTCTGCCCATCTTGCCTCACTACCACCCTTCCCAGACACCCACACCTGCCTGCAGAGCAGGGACTGTTATTTGGGTGTTTGATGTTCAGGGTATTGTTTTGTCATAATCTTCCTTTGTGGAACATCCCCAGGGGCCCCTTTCCCCATATTGTTACTGAAAGCAATAGATCAGGGCTGCCCTAGGTTTGTTTCAATGCCTTCTCTGACACCGATTCTTCGACCTTGAGAAAACCATATCACTTCTTTGTCCTTTTGATTTCCTTAGCTATAAAAAGGGAGTGACAGCTTCACTCCCTACCTCCCTGCTGGGCTGTGTTGCTGGGAAAACCGGCCAGCACAGGAGATCTTGTTATCTTTGGGAAGAAAGTTCCTAATGGTGAAATGAGCCATTGCAACGTCTCCTCTTCATGGAAAGGTGGTACCATCCACTGCTTATTTTCCTGTCTCCTTCGAATCAAAAGGCTTGGCATGTGCTGACCGCAAGTAGAACTAACAACTGGGTAAATGTGCAGGGACCAAAGTAATACAGAATACTTATCTGCAACTAACTTCAAGCCCTGTCCCCTTTTGTCCTGTTGTATGGTGAGTGTATTCCAATTTCATTTCTAAAGTGTCAGCTTGTAAAGCAGTCAAGGATCTAGTGGTTTAGTGGGGAAAGTGCTAGATCTTGACCTAGAAATCTGGATTTGAATCCAGTTTCTAACACTTAGTATCCATGTGATACCAGGAAGTTCCCTTCAATTTTGCCAACCCTCCATGCCTTCTTCTGTAAAAAAGGAAATGCCACTACTTTTTCATAGATTTGCTTTAAGAAATGTGCTTTGGGAATGTGGGTTTATTATTATTACCTGGCTTTGTGTGAAGGGCCAGCCCAGCTAAGGTCTGAGCTCATCCAAAGAGGAGGGAAAGGAGATGACTTGAGGCCACAGCAACTCCCCAAGACCTCATTGTTGCAAGCTTTATCAATGGAGGGAGGCTTTCTACTGACCACATCTTGGCAAATGGCATTTTGGTATAAAGCAAGCAGCTCTCATTCTTCCAGTGATACACTTCATGGCCAGCTTTCTGAAGGGTAACAGAGTCCCCTGGGCTCTTCCTGTGCTCCCCCTGTCAGGTAAGGCTACAGCCTAAGCAAAGGGTCCATTTGGAGGTCTCAAGATCCCGTTCTGGACATCCAGATGCAGAAAAGCAACAGCGTGTGCAGAGGCCAGTGTTTAGAGAAGACCTCCTAGGGAAAGTGACAACCTTTCCACCTCAGGGCCCAGGTTTCCTCTACTGGAAAAACCTTATCATGAAAATGAGGTACAAAGGCCCTTGCAGTGAAAAAGGGCGTTGCATTTTCAAACTAATTAAATCAAATGCTCCACAATTACCCCGTGGAACAATCTATCCTACACTATTAATGAGGGAATTATCTTAGTAACTTCCTGAGGATTATACACACTGACATTTTAAAAGCAGTCCTTAAGGTTAATGATTGGTTTCAGAATGTGGGCTTCTCTTTCCAGGACACACACAACCCGAACAAGGAAGGATACTGACCATTCTCCAATCTTTTTTCTTTTCCCGTCCCTGATCATTTTGCAACCTGGACCATGGAAGGAGGAATACTTTGGACCTTTGACATTCTAACTGAATCAAGTCAAAATGGATTCTCCAATTGCCTCTTTCAGCAGAAAAATCATCCTAAGTTAGGAAAAATGGAATTCTATGTCAAACAATTTGACCAGAATGATGGGTGATTTAACTTCTAAGAAAATCTCTCATGTTCTCCCAGATGTTGGAACTGTTCAATAATAGCACCTGTGGGTGAGGTATTAACTGAATTACAGAGACATTAACTGCTTATTTTTAGCAACAAATGCTCTGTGTGCACGCATGTTAAAGGGAAAATGACTGAACGCTCAGGATGTGACCATCCATATGTGGAAATTGGCCTCTTTTCCGACAAGTGTACAAAGAACCAGATCCTGTGTCCTCCAAGCCATTAGGGCAAGTGAAGGTGAATTAAGGGGATCCAACCTCTGCCCAAGGGGCAGCCCTTCAAATCAGTCTTTCAAATTTTTCTTTCCTAACAAACTCACTGTTTAGTTCATCCTGTTTTGCTCCAGTTTGAGGTCACCTGACTTCTACATTGCTAACAGCCCCTTTTCAAAGGGGTTGTGATGCTCCAAGTTGGCTCAGAATCACACTACCTCTCCTGTGAACCCATCCCAGCTGGCCAACTTCAAAGCAAGTTTCCACACGTGGGCCTAGCCCCATCAAGTAACCAACTGCAAAAACATCTGCATTGAGAATCACTGGGCTGGCCTTCTTGTACATACCCCTCCTAATAGGCAGGAATGTACTTAAAGGATCCCAGAAAAATGGCTATGTGTTTGGTTCTGCAAAATCACTCCAGCTTTAAGGCCTGGATGAGGTGAAGTTGTTTTCAATGTTTAAATTTACTCTTCCTGCTGGTTGGGAGCTCTTCTGGAGGACTGGAAAACAGCTGAACTGCCAAACATCCACCCTGCACAGCCATACAGTGAAAGTTCTAGATCCTTAAGAGTAGGCTGGGTCTTGTTTTCTTTGCCTGAATGAATGTCCCAATGTGCCCTCCTCCGAGATGAACTCTTGACTAAATGAATCCAGCTCCTACCACCACTGTCTGCCCCCAATACTCATACATACTCTCATGCACATGTGCACACATTCATGGTAATACTGGCAGATAATTAACAATGTACCTCAGACCACAACGACATTAAAAGTTTTATTGAACAAAAGATAAAACATGGAAGTCAGAGTTCACAGAGAAAAGCAGCTCTCTTGCTCAAAATGTATCTTGTGCTAAATAACCTTATTAACAGCGACTGTGGAAAGGACATGGAACACGTAAAGTTAAGTCAACAGGCAAGGAGAACAAGGAGGATTCATGAGGGCCGAAGGGACAATGAGGCCAGGACAAATCTATCTGCTCAGGATGAACATGCTTCTGGCCCTTATGCCCTGAAATTCAATACGGCTGGACTCACTCCCCATGGATTAGCAGTTGGGCTAAATGGAAACTGCTTCTTGGAAGAAGATTTAATTATTTTTATATTTAATTTGAAGTGCTATCCAATTTGTAAAACAGAATGTCTTACATTTGTGCTGACTTGAAAAAAGGTGGGCATTGATTCCCATGAAGTCAGCCCAGAGGCTGACCTTGGGGATGAGGCTGTGCTGCTTTCTAGAAGTGTATTTATACAAGCAGTTCTCTTGTCTGTTTAAGCAACTTCCTATGGTTGGAATATACCCCACCCAGTCAGGTGGGCTGAGCAAGAGAGCGAGAGCAAGAGCAAGAGCGAGAAAGAGAGAGAGGGAGATGGCCAAAGTATTTTACGAACAGAGGGAGGCAAGCTTATCCAGATGGCCTCCCTTGCAGTCAAAAAAACAGAAGCAAACACCTTTCCATCTTCAAGCACAGAAAATGTGGTTACACATGAGTGACAACATCCCACTGCCAAGATGACTGGTTGGGCTTCTTCCCATAAGCTGACCCTACACTCCCCGCCCACCCCACTGATGTACAAAGTAGGGATCCACAGAAGTGAAACAGCTGAAAGACAATACCTTGCTTTTTCATTGGTTAAACATTTGGCTCTGATGAATACATGTTCAGGATGCTTCTGTTAACCACAGATAAACATTCCACAATAAACAAACATCACAAGTAACATCAACGCTGGTTGTTTGACAGTCATGGGACCAAGTGCTGGAGAAGAGCCCTAACAAATACTACTCAAGAACAATAAGAGCAACAAAAAGAGGAAGAGCATCCCCAGCCCCAGATCCAGAGAGGATGGCGGGTGGCTTCTAAGGGGCCGACAGAGGCGACTCTCGAGAGGGGGACCCTGTGGCGTCTTCGGGAGGAAAAACAGTGAGGGTGCAAGCTCGGATGCCACCAAGAGATTCGGGGAGGTCAAAAACTTTGTGCCACTCATCCTTGTCTGGATCATATTTCTGCACTATCTCTACCATACAGCGGTTGTTCCAAGAGTACCCGCCCACCACATAGATTTTATTTTCAAACACAGCAACCCCAACATCACTCTGCCCTCTTAACATAGCAGCAATTGGAGTCCACTGATCGAGTGCTGGAGAGTAGTATTCACAGCTGAGAACATCATCATAATCACTGGTTCCTCTAAAGTGGTTTCCACCAATCACGTAAAGCTTTTCTCCAACGGTGCACATGCAGTGCAGGCCTCTGACTGTGGTCATGGGAGCTTTCTGAGTCCACTTGTCTGTGTCTGGGTCAAAGCACATGAGCTCTTTTTGGAAAGTGTCATGAGTGATTCCTCCTGAAGAGTGAAAAAAAGAGGCATTGAGTGCACAGGCTGTGCCTAGTATGAACACTCACATTCATTTCTAAGTCACTCTAGGGGGCTTGCGGCAGGAAGCATCAGCATTATTGTATCCATCTGACTGCTGAGAGAAATCAGGCTGTGAGGGAGGTGGGCACACAACTAGGAAACATCCAAGGAAGGATTTGAACCCAGGCCTCTAGATTCCAAAGCTGATGATCTTTCTTCTAGCCCAAGTTACTTACACCACCCTCATAGAAATTTAGGCCAAATGCTTGCAGCAGAGACACAAAGTGTGGTCTGCTTATTGGATTATGAGAGTGTATGAAAAGTATAAAAATGTGGGCCCAACAGATGTTTCTACAGCCACAAATGGAAGAAATTAGCATTTTAACTTGAGAAAAAAAACCAACATGTGCCCCTTCCTGCCCTTTCTTGTCATAGCAGCTTCCAAGGCTTCCACAAAGGGAGCTGAGCTGCTTAGAAACAGATCTGGAGCCAATCAGCGGAGGCCAGCCACAAAGACCTTTTTACCTTCTCCTAATCCAAGCACCATCTGCAATGCAAACACTGGGCTAGGGCCTTACCTTGGTCAATTTCATCAGTGGTCAAGTGGGCCACAGGCCCACCACCATGAAGATCTGGGCCTCAGAGGCTCCAAGTGGAATCTTTACCCCATCAGAATGGAGAGAAGAGAGCCCTCCTCAAAGCACTCAGAAGGGGAAGCTCCCTACTGCTCAGGAGAGAGGACCAAATGAATTCATAGAGGGAAAGTACTCTGTTCTGAGTACTGGAGTAGGCCACAAGAAGCCGAGAAACACTGAGAAAGGAGATGTTACCAGACAATCAAGAACAGCATGTCAAGAAGAAGGCTGGGACCTTGGCCATTTGGGTGCTCTCTCAAACTAGAGATGGAGGTTTCTACAATGCTCACTCATCTCCCTTAGATTTGAAACAGAATCATTCAGAAAATGTGGCCAACCCTGAGACTCTCTCAACAATAACAATTCCTTGGAAAGCACATGAATGTACATGGGCAAGAAAACCTCAATTAACCAGACTCCAACTAACAAGAACTCTGTTTTAATATTATTTGTTTGGCAGAAGCCTTGAGCCCTCAGGGCTCACTAGGCTAAATGGCATTAGTGATTTAAAATGTGGGCTTAGCCCTTGGTAGTGGAGAGCCTGGAAGGGCTAGCACAGGGGGTGAGGTAGCTCAATGGACTACAGTTAACTTTGTGATCAAGCTAAAAGGAACCAGCAGGCTGCTGTTTTCATTGACCTTGGGTGGGACCCTACAGAGCTGCACTGTGGATGAAGAGCCTCAGAGGGTATTTATTAGTACTTTTTTATTATGTACGTAATTGATTTACTCTCTAGATCTTGCCCAGTATGCACCTGGCCTAAAGGAAGTCTCCATTTAATCATTCCTTTGCTCCCCATACTTCACTTGCAGAAGAGGCCAAGTGCCAACAAAGCAAGCCACCTTCATGCCTGTGGAACCACTGCCAGAGCCACACGATACTGGCAGAGGCTTAGGCCACATTCAGGCCAAACTCCTAGTCCTTTTCCATTTCCCTGCCTATACAGTGATTGGTGAGGCAGAGAATGGAGATACAGAAGCCCTGCAAGACTGCCAGGCACCCAAGAACTTCTGTGTGGTCTGTGGGAATAAAACAGGTTCTGATAACCTTGAGTTTCTAAGAACCCTCATGTCTCATCGTCCCCAAGCACTGCTGGCCACCGACTCTTTCCTACTCTGTGCTTTCTGCATGATGACTGGTAAAGATTCCCCAGCAGCCTCAACTGAGCATCATGGCAGGGTCAGGGGTGATCCTGCCCAAGCCAGAACACAGATATCATTCATGTCCATTTAGAGACAGCCATGGAAACTTCTTGCATTCCTTCATTATCTCTGCAGTGCTCAGCACATATCTCATGATGCCATATGAATTACAGAGAAACTCCTGGGGAAGAGAAGGCTCCGTCCTGACAGGTTTTCCATTTCACTTAGACAACTCTGCCCCAAATACAAGACCAAAAGGTACCAAGACATGTTATGGACAATGCACACATCTAGAGGCCGAGAAGCATGCCCTCTGATCAGGGAGGCGAGCTCTATCACACAGACTTGCCAGCCCAAGGCCTGGAAGATGTCTCAGAGCAGCATCTTTAGGGAAGTGGTGGCAGGAAGGGCAGCCAGGTTTGCTGTAAGTGAGCCTTTCAGCCCCAATGCCACTACTCTATATACCCTTCAGTGCTCCCCTCCCATCTCTATCTCAACACAGCCCATTCAATTTTTCCAGAAAAAATCACCTCAACTCCCAAATCAGCCCTCTTACCCCAAACACCAGCCAGCAACCCCACACCATGTGGCAGAAAAGCATGGCTGGGCTGTATAGGGATGGCCCCTTTTTCTTTCTCCTACAGAGTTCCCTTACCAATCTCACCCTGAGTACATGTCTGCTTTCGGGGTTAAGGAAGGGGTCAGTACTATGCCATGGCCTAATCCTGCAGACTGGGCACCCAAGTCCTAATGATGTACTTATTGTGACAAAATTCTACAGCCACCCAAACAACCTGAGGTCCTGGTTCAATGAGACAATGCTGATGGACCTAGAGCATTTGGAACTCTCAGAGATTACCCATTTCAAGTTCATTTGGGCTGAACATGCTGAGCAGTGGATTTCTCAGTGGGCTCTTTCTCTAAGAGAACAATTCAATCTTCAGCTCCCCCAGGAGGTCCTGGCAAGCCTCAATTCTACCAAGAACACAGGGCCCATCATGCCCTGTTCTCTCCTTCAAGTCCACTGCAGATTCTAACTGCTCTCTCTAGATCCTTGCCTGCCTGACTCACATGATACAATTAGGTACAGCTCAGCCAAAGAGTATCCAGTGAGGACCATCTCCTGATCTGGCTGATCTGGCTGACAGCAGCCCTCAGCAAGGGGAAGAAAACCTGGCCGAAGGAAGGACTGGGGCCCACTGCCAGGACAGTATGGGCCTCAGAGGCTCCGAGTGGAATCTTCACCCCATCAGAATGTAGAGAAGAGAGCCCTCCTCAAAGCACTCAGAAGGGAAACTTGGGTGATTAATGCACAAAGGGAAAATAAGTTGTCACCAACATAGTAAGTGTGCCACTGGGGACATGGAAGAGGGCTTAGTAAGACGCTGATATGGACAGATCAAGTTGGGTGCCTCTATTAAGGAGTTTAATCAAACATGAACGTTGAACCTAGAAGTTATAATGTTGGTGTTAAGAGTCCAGGCTGGGGAAAGGGACCAGCAAGGGGACAGCCAGGCTGCAACAGAGTCAAGAAAGACCCATTTCTCTTTGGCCCCACAGAAGAAATCAACGTTCCCCAAGGCAACCCATGGAGCAGAGGATTTGGAGCTTCAAGGAAGCTCAGGTACCACCTAAGCCAGAGGTATCAAACTTGCCCTAGGGGGTGAACCAGATTCTAATGTAATTGGGAAATAGTTAACAAAATATAGGAAAATGCAATATAACATAGCTAATGGGAATTTGTGGTTTTCTAAGGCAATATACTTTAATGTTTGACACCCCAGATTTAGCAACAACCTTGTTTCACAACTGTGGAAAGGAAGTGACTTGCTTAGGGTCCCCCAGGTAGGAGGTAGCAGAGGCAAGATCCCAGCTCAGGGCCTCTGCCTATACCATACCACAGTGCCCCTTCCATAGCACTGGAGCCAACCAGGGCCATTGCTGAAGATACCTGACCACTCACCCTCCCCTGCACATCTGTCCTTTTTCTCTCAGTTTAGGTCTCTCCCCCTTTTCCTTTTTACCCTTCCCTTTGAGATGAGTAAGCCTGACAGTGCCTCACTTATAATGATGCTCAAGGCTAAGAGCATCACTGCCAGCCCCTGCTCCACTTACTTAGCAGTCTCAATGACTAAATAAGCTCTTCATGAAATGCTAACACTCTTCCCCTGGTAGAGAGTATTTGAAATGGAGTCGAAATAGTCCAATTTCATTTACACTGCTAGAGAAGGAAAATCTCTACTGTCAACGCTTGGTCATCAATGGGCGAAATGTCTCCACTAAATTTTATTTCCAAATCCTTAACAGGTCCCTTCCCTCACAGATTCTAATCCTAACCAACACAAGTAAGAGTTTAGTTTGCTGCCATTTTAACAGGGGCCTAGCCTGGTGTGTAGTATATTATCAGTCTGGGAGAGGATGCTGTCCATTTTTGGTGGGCAGAAGTAAAGTGGGAAACAGGGAACTGGAAAACTTTGATGTTTCCTTTAAGTCAGATATTTATAGTATGAAACAATTTGCTTCCAGTGTTAGCAAATCAAAGACAACTTACTATATTTAAAAGTAAAGATAAAACACCTTCCCAAACCACAGATATGTTATTGTTGGCTTCTCCACTGTCGCAGCCTGTGGGTACAACCACTCCTACCTATGAGCATGGAGAATGGAGAGCTTTCTTCAAAACCTCTATATTGTATTAATCTCACTTACAGATGGAGTATTGTTTACCTGAAATATACATCATCCCTCCATACACGGTACCAGCATGGCCATAGTGGGGCTCGTTCATCTTGGCCACATAGCTCCATTCGTTCATCCTTGGGTTGTAACATTCCACCGTGGCTGGTGTGAGAAGAATACAAGATCTTTTTAAAACCTCAACTCGCATAACCAAGTCATTTCTTCTGAGAATAACAGTCACACACACACCAGAAACACATCCATTATGCATGAGAGGTCCCTTGAAAAAGATCTTACGATAATGCCATAAATTACATGAATAATTTAGATAGACTCACTGAGTTGGGAGAGTCCTTGGAGACCATCTGGTCCCCTAGGCCAACCTCCTCATTTCCAGCTGAGGCCCAGAGAGATTAAGTGACTTTTCTTGGGTCATATGACTAGTTAACCCAAGTGCTGGACCTAGAAGAGAGTTCTCAACATTCTCTCAACTCAGTGCTCTATTTCAACAGCTAATACATAGTGTATAAGGCCAGATCCATTCATTTAATAAGCTTACATGCTTCTATCATGTCTTATCACTTCCATTATAAACTGTAATTCCTTTTATGTACTTGATACAAAAATGTATGGGGGGCTGAGGGAACCCTAAAAAAATCAGTAGGGTTAAAAAAGACTTCAACTCTGTTCCCCTACTTCAACAATCTCCACCTAACTAAGCTAGTACTGGACACTAAGCAATATAAAACAGACTTTCAATGTGGCCAGGGTCACTTTCAAAAGCCTATTGGATCAGTCCAAATGCAGGTTACAAAATGGATGCCAGGGACAAATGGACTCGAGTGCTTGCCCATGGGCATCTAGAACATCACTAACCCTACCTTCGGAAACAACTGTGTGCTCATGACTTGGAGATGACTAGAGACAAAACTTAAAAGGTCCAAGTCAAGGACAAGATTAGAGTGCATATTCTCTTGCAATAATGGATTTCCCTTGAACACAAAATGTTTGAGAGAACTGAAGAGCAAGTCATTCAAAAATCTCCAAGTCAGGCAAGACAGATGAGCAACTCTAAAGGAGAGATGGGGCGCGGCACCATTCTGACCCAAAGCAGCAAGATATCACTTGCTTATTAAGGGAGGGAGAGGTCAGGTCATGGACACTTGGGGCCCAAATCTCACATAAAAGACCATCACATGTCTCTGGATGGCAGAAGCCTAGCACTCCAAAGGCTCACATGCTGATTCCTCTCTCCTTTTCAGATCATGCATGTCAGAAACATTATGCTCCAGGGAATACTGAGCAAAGCTCTATTTGGGGCTCTGATAGCCACCTAGCGATCTCTCTGCCATATTCACTGGCCTAGTTGTTGAGGTTTCCTTTTGCTTTGACTTGACTACCCCCACTGGCTTCCTTTTTCTTTGTTAAGGGCTTTGAAATCTTTGTCCAGATGTTCACAAACCTTCATCATACACACATCATGCCGCCATACATTGGAACCTCACTGTAAGAATTTTCTAGAAAGTAGAATTTGGCCTCCCCATCCCACATTGAATGGTTCAGTTAGGAGAGTCGATCAATCAAGCCAATCTTAGGTCAAAAGACCTCATTCTAAGGTGGGCTGAGTAATGCTAAGGTCCCAGGGATGGACACCCAGGGCAGCACCAGCTGAGGCTGTTGACTTACAAACCACCTCTAAGCCCATCATCCCACCTGGCCACCACCCCAGCCCAGCCCTGCCCACCCCAGCCCAGCCCTGCCCAGCCCACCCTGCCCTACCTCCCCTCAGCCCTCCAACCCTTGCTGCTTCACTAAACTGCAGCATTTTTGTGCCCAACTGCCCAAGAATAGAAGGTATTTCCATGGCCAAGGCCAAGTACAAACTGCCATCTCCTTGAAGACCAAATAGTGAATGTTATTGTCATCAACTGTTGTTTCTTCAGTCTATCTCCCAACTGTGTTTATACAGCTTGACTCTGGGCTATCTAATAAAAACAAATGCCACTGAGTTATAGGAGCATAGACTTAGAGGTGGAAGGGCCTGTAGAGGCCACTCAGTCCAGTCATTTAATTTTACAGAAGGAGAAACTGAGGCCCAAAGAGGTACAGGGTCCCCCTGACTTCAAGACCAGTGGTCTGTCCACTGTATCCTCTCTTCTCGCTATGCTGACAGAAGAAGGGCCCAGTATATTGATGACTATATTGCATTAGCAAAGAAATTAACAGGATTGGATTATACAAGTGAAAAAGGCAGTTTGATCAGAAAGACCAACCCCCAAGAGAAGGCAGAAAGGGAAGCCCAGAGATATCTCGACATGTAGCTCTCACCTATCCTGTTCCAGATGCCTGCTGCTGTCCTGAACTCTGTGATGTCTAAGAGGAGAAATTCCACACAATTTTGTGACCTATACTGGTACGGAAAAGCCCCTCCTTATGTCCAATCTATAGCAATCATGATCCAAGTTAGAGGTCTTTCTTCTTATTTGGTGTGTTGTGGGAATGGAGGCTGGATAGCCAGCTGCTCACCACCACTGGCGACATCATTATGAATGTCATATTAATACCAGAAAGAAAGAGGCAGGATGAACTTGTGGAGAGAGAAGGGAATCTGGAGGCTGGAAAATCTGGCTTCAAATGCAATCTGTCTGTCCCTCTCTCTAACTGTGGGTAAGGTACTCCCTGAGACTCAGGTAGCTGAGGGAGTCATTGACTAAGCCAATTATACACCAGCAATACCAAGAGTATCAATGACTTGTGGATGGGGGATCAAGATGGAGCCACCATTGGGACAAGTGGTGGTGGTGTTTTGGTCTTGGGTTCTGCATATCAGGCTACACTCTGTCACTCCACTCTTGAATGCTATATGGATCTGCAAGGTGGCTAACTGACTTCTTTTTCAACTATATATGAAAAAAATACAGGGGAGGAATCACTCCCAACCTTGTCTTCTGTCAGCTAGTGAACTCCACCATTTTTTTCAGTCTCTGAATCATTTTCATTCACTTCTTTTGGTTTTTCTCTATGCACAACTCTCTTGACCTATTAAACCCCACATGGCCATACACCTGATTAAAAGGAGCCTTGTGCTCTTGCCTGGGACACTACTTACCGGTCAGCTTGATGTAGGGCTCCTGGTGTCAGCAGCAAGACTACAGGGGAAAGGAGCAGAGGGCCCTAGCGCCAAGCACACATAAGGGAGCCGCACAATGTGGCTGTTCCACATTAGTCTTTTGAGTGCTAGCATGGCAATGGGGCACCTGTACACCCACCTCTAATAGCCAGAGAGAGCAATCTACATGGGTGATCCAACGATGACATGTTGGCAGGCTGGCTAGCACAGGGAACATCTCTAAGGTGTCTCGTTTACCTACCCCCTCCAAGTGAATGGGCCTCCTTGGGGGAAGTGGGAGGGGGCATCAAAGACTGCCGGACTTGGGACTCCAAGCAGGCTCAGAGCCAAGGCTTTGGAGCAGGAGGCAGAGGGTAGCAAGAAGGGCTGGCAGCCCTTCCAACAATACCGAGAAGGGAATAGGTACTTGACCCAGTTCAAAGGCACCATTTAGTCAAGAGAGCCCAAAGCCATAAAGGAGATTGGAGCACTTCATACATTGTCAGGAATTTCAGTAGACATCTTTTTGAAAATCCAATGGCATTCAATAAACTACTCCATGTCTTCAAAGCCTACTACATTAACATCTAACTGAAATAACAGAGATCTAAGCTGTCATCTCTGGTCTACAATTTAGAAAGCGCCACAGAGGACAGATCTCTTATGCTACACGACTACATGAGAAGCCAGAAAGCAGCAGCTTCTCTTTCACGGAGGTGCCAGCTGCTCTAGGACATGAAAATGTTGTCAAAGGAAAAGGACCTTTCCCAGGAGCTACTGGGACTTCCAGACAGGAAGCCAGAGGCTTTGTGCTGTGACATGGCTCTGGCCCTTCCTAATCCTTTGCAGAGACCTGGTGAAGAGAGGAAATGATACACATTTATATGAGCTCAGAGTGCTAGCAAGTTTCACTGAGTCTTGTCCTTTCCTAAGTCTACACAGATGAGGCTCATCATTTCCCAGGCCAGGCCCCACCCAGACCCTGCCTGTGAAGCCACAGAAGGCCAAATCCTTTCTTTGGGACCAGCTGAGTGTCCAGAAGTCAGGACAGGCCTAGGAAAACTAGGATGAGCCACCAATACAAGACTTTTCCTTATTTCCATGAGGTGAAGGGTTCTTAGAGGAGTTTCCAATTCAATTCAACGAACATTTATTAAGCTCCACTCTGTGCCCATCCCTGTATGAAAGCCAACTGGGAACCCCATCCAGAGTCTATACAAGGGGTGGTGACATACACTTTAGAAGCACCTGTGCCTTCAGCACCACATGTTACACGGAGTTTCTACTGCTCTATTGTGGGGTCAAAGAGTGAGTAAAAAGGGGGAGAAGGGAACCACAGAGGCAGTTTTATCTCAGGGAACAGATCGGTCTCTGATGTTGCTTGTGGGGCAGGAAGTGGGGGGCATCTGAGAGCCTTCCACTTCCCAGGGGGCCAAATTTGTGCTCTGGACAAGTGGGACTCCAGAGAGCTTAAATAGATTGGGTGTTAGGCCAGAGGAAAAAGATGAGAATGCTGGAGATTGCCCAAGTCAATGTCACTTCATGCATATGTGGCTGTAAGGTCATGAGTATGCTTGGCTACATATAAAAACAGTGAGTTGAGTCTTTGGAAAGAAGTCTGCCTGCTTGTGTCTTGTGGCGTCTTGTGGATAACGGATGCTGTTTTCTGTACTTAGCTCTAAACACATCCACGTGAAAAGATGGAATTAGAAAAGAAAGACGAGGTGCCGACGTGAGTCACACAGAACAAACAAAACCCATCTGTCTGTGTCTTCTTGAGGAAATAGAGGCTGATTTTCACTACGTAATTAAATTAGCTTGATATATAATTCATCCTGGATCTCAAAGCTGTTCTGGAGAAAGGAAGAGTATCAACAATTTCACCCAAGGGAAGATGAATCAATTCAATTCCACAACTATTTCTCAAGAGTCTGCTATCCACAGTGCCAGGAGAACAGGGGCACAAGGCCTTGGCCAGTATGCATGTTCCTGCCTAAAGCAGGACAAACAGGCATTCTGAGTCTTCCAAAGCCTAGCCCTGCTAATGGATTTGCTCACAGTAGCTACTTCCCAGTAATGGGTCCCCCCAAATCTGAGAGCTGTCACTCCTCCACCTAAACTTCCAATTGGCCCTAATTGGCATTTCAGGTCTCATGCTACTGGTGAAACTGAAGGCACAAGGCATGTAGTCTCAAACGAAATGCTTCCACCTGGAGAAAGGTGCATAAAAAACTCAAAAGAGGGGATTCAAATGTAGCTACAATGGAGCTGAGGGAAAGAGCTCTAACTAGTGAGAGCTGCCATCATTATTTCTGGAGCCTTCCCAGAGGGCAGGTACTTGTCACTGGCCATATCATGAGGCTGAAGACCCAGCCTCTGACCTTTCCAGCTGATTGGAGCTCCTGGCCTAGTGGACATCACCAAGCATACCCTCAGGAGAAGGAGAACAGAGGGCTTGGGACCGATGAGAAGTGACATGACCATAACCCAGGCAGGGAAAAATTCACAAAGAAGCCAAACCATTCCAAAGGCCTGGGCTTCAAAAGCCAAGCACACAAGGACCATTTTAACACGGGGACTTTTTTAAGGTAACTGAGCTAAATCACCTAAATTTATAACAAGGCAAACTTGTGCTTGACATGAGGAAAAGCTTCCTAACAGTCAGAAGTACCTCATGGCAGAGAGGGCTGCAGCAGAGGTGGGAATATGCTCCTCCCCCTCACTGAAGGCCTTCGTGTGGCAGCTGGATGACTGTCTACTTGTCAGCAATATTGCAGAAGGGTATTCTGGGGCAATCTCCAGCTGGATGAAGTGGCCTAGGAGGGCCCTCCAAACTCAGAAATTCTGCAGGGGACTGTGTGCATGTGTGTGTGTAGAGAGTCTTATAAAAGTGATTTTAAAAATAAATAGGTAACAAGTTGGGAATGAACGAAACCTTCAAATTCAGAATCTTGCTTATATATGTATATCTAAGAAAAGTAGTATGGTTGTAGACAAAGAGTTGGGGGGAAGCCCTGGGTTCATATTTCACCGTTAACACCAACTAGTTGGGATACCACAGGTAGTACACTTGGTGTCCCCAAGAGCCCGCTTTCTCAGCTATAAAGTGGGATAATAATACCCGTCATTACTGACTTTCACAGGGCTGGGAGGGTTGAGGGCACTCAATGGGCTAATGTATGAAGAGTGTTTTGCAGGTTATAAATTTGTTTGCATATTAATGATCATTTTGATTCAAAATAACAGGCAAAGAGAGCTGATAGTACTTGGAGTGTGGATGTGGGAGAAAGGTTTAATAACGCCTTTTTGAATTCTTCAGGAGAAAATCCAAATGCTGTGCCCATTCAAAGAGCAAAGTAATGTCAGCAGACTCCAAGCTGTGGTGCCTTGAGAAGAATGCCACCTTCTTTGCAGAAGCATCACTGCTGTTCTTACAGAGTAAGCACTTACCAATGGTTTGTTTGCTGAATTGAACTGGCTGAGGCATCCAGCCTCCATCTTGTTTTTAGAGATAGGGAAGCACTAAATGAGTAATTAAAAGGATTCCGCCAAAGGAATTACTTACTTCATCATCAAGTCCCTGAATTTTCTCTAAAGTAGGAGCAGTACCAGCTGGTTTTGAGGAAGGGTCACCGGTGCTCTTACAATGGGGCTTTCACCAACAAACTGATGCTGATTTCAAAGGGCTTTGGAGAAGACAGCCAAGGGAGGAGGCTAGGGAAGGGGAGCCAGCACTTATGGCAAAAATCCTCCTCCTCACCTAAAGAGTTGTGCCCACTAACATATACTTCTCTCATGAAACTAATCAAGATAATGCAAGAAAATAAGATGATACTCCTGAGCCTCCATCTCTACAGGTCTGGCTTTTTCTAGCATGGCATTGCCAATGAAACATGCTGGACCCCGTGTTCCCTGCCCAGGGCCCTTTTCAAATAAAGGCATTTGTGAAGCAGGAAGCTGGGGCTTGGACCACAATCTAGGACATGAGAACTGTTTCTCTGTGAACCCAGCCTGGCTCACTGGATGGAGATTAGACCCATCAAGTTGACATCAGTACCTTATTCTAACCCAGTTCACTAATCAAATGTTTAAGACAAAACTAATAGCTCTTTATCTACAGTCATTAACTACTAAGACTCCTCAAGACAGTATTGGCAATATACTTTTATACCTGTCACTGACTCCTTTTCTTTCTTCTTTTTTTTTTAAAAAAAAGGCTATCATATCAATAATTGTTTTATGAGGTCAGGCTTTTGAGTTTACCAAAGAAGAGCTGTGGTCTTCCTGATTTCCTTTTTGTGAAGCCTTCTTACTCCAATTTGATTTAGAATAAGAAAATTACACCTTGTATACTTAATTACAGGCAACCAAAGCACCAATACACTAAACTGTAATCGCAAGCAATCATAGCTTAGGAAGAAAAAGAGAAGTTAGCAACATAATCCAATAGAATGCCCAAGGACAGCTTAGAGCGAACAGCCCAAGGTTGGTTTTCATCAAGAGACATGTTCTCTAAGCATGTGCAGGTGGACTAAGCAGGTCAGAGGGCTGTGAGTCACACGAAGGAAAACGCAGAACACAGCAAATGTATTCCAGTTCATCTATTTGGGAGCTTATCTGTTTCTTACTGGAATGTTTCTAAAAGGTAACAAAGACTACCTTAGGAAGGAAAAAAGCCATTGTTAATCTATTCAAATGACTCGCTTTACGTGTTCAACAAAATATTTGGAAAGTATGGGGGGGCAGGATATATAAAAATGGAAACTGAGGTAACTGGCCCAATTTCCTACCAAGTTGCTATTACAAGTGCAATTGTAACCATGCAATGATTCTGCCAATCAAGTTATAACTACCTTATGCAAGACAAATAAATTCATTTGGAATCTAGTGACTGATTTTTAAGCTACATCTGAAATGGAGCCAGGGGCCGAACACAACACCCAGGTAAAGTACAGACTATCTCTGGCAGCTTCTCAATGAGAAGAATTTCCCACAATGCAACTCTAGGCCCGTGCTTTTGCTTCTTGTTTCAGAGAGCTGGTTACTTAGAACTGGACGTCAATGCTGGAGAGAGTTACCTCCTCCTCCACACCTACTTACCCAGTTCCCCAGCTGCGTTCCGGCCCCCCACGGCATACAGATGGCCCTTGAGGGCACTCAGGTGGAAGAAGGTACGCTTTTCGTTCAGCGATGCGACTTGCATCCATTTATTGTAACGAGGATCAAATCTGAAGACAGTGTCAACTGCTGTTTTGCCTTTTGTGTCATAATTACTCTGGCCACCAACGACATAGAGGAAGTTTCCAATGACTGCGATGCCATGCTGGTATCGTGGTGCATCCATGGGGGCTAAAGATTTCCACTCATGGGATTTCTCATCATACATTCTCAACTCCTTGCTGACCACTAGCTGCTGTCTCAGGACGCCTCCCAAGGTCACCAGATGAGTACTGTCGGAGCGGATGGCGGTCCTCTCTGACTGCATCACGGGCTGCATGTAGGGCATCATTTGGTAGTTGCTGGCTTCTAGAAGCAAGTTCACACAAGTATTGTCCGTTCTCATAAAGTCCACAGTTTGCACGTAATTGATGAGATCTTGCGGTGTCATCAGGGGAAAGCGAATATTCTTCATTAGTTTGGAAGCAAAGTCCATCCGCAGCTCATCCGAGCGGAGCCAGCGACAGGCGGCCTTGAAGAGATCAAGCTCACTGCAGTGCTTAAGGCTGTTACTGGAAAGCACAAAGGCCAGCCGTTCAAAGGGGAGTTTCACAAACTCGCCGCTGTTCAGGACGGCAGGGAAGTTCTTCAGGATGAAGTTGTTAACATATTTGTCCACTTCTGTGAGATTGTAGGTGTTGGCGATGCGCCCCACTTCGACACAGTTGTCTAGAGAGACCTGTTCAGGGAAGACAAAAGGGACCATGAAGCTGTGTGTGGGCATGTGTATGTGTGTGCGTGCATGTGTCTGTGTGCATGTATATGTGGGGGGGGGGGAGCGTGTGTGTGTATGGGGGGGGCATGTCTTGGTATACATTGGGAGAGCACAGCTAAGTCAGAAACTGCATAAGAACATAAGTAAATGTTCATATCTTAGTAGAATGTCAGCTAGAGAACCCAAACCACTTTTTTGTTTAACTCAGGGAAAGGTTGAAAAAAGAAAGCAACCATGTAATCAATTAAGTCAGAGAAATGCTGAAACTCAGTGGTACTCAAGACAACTAGAGCTATTATTTTTCCTGACTCAAACATCTATAGCCGAAATTTTTTTTTAAATTCTGGTAAAATACACAATCTGAAAAATATTCTGAAGAGTTAGACCTTTCTCTCAATCACAAGCCAGATTTGTCCACTGGAAAAAACCAAACCAAACACCATCTTCCAACACTGGCAGGACCCAGCACCAGCCTCCCTCCCATCCACCTCCACCCTTGTCTCTTGGTTTCCCTATCAGGACATGTGAGAACAGTGAGAATACCATACTCTCAGTCATGGCTACTGGTTCTAATTTATTCAATTCAAAAAGTTTTAAGTTCAGATTTTTACTTCTCATTTTGTATATTTAGCTGATTATGGTTTTACTAAGTTGAGTGATCATTTTTTTAATTGAAACACAGAAATGGATTGTTTATAACTGGTGCTTGCTTTTGGCCATGTGCCACACATACATGAAAGCATGCAACTTTTTAAGAAGTGGCCTAAGTGGTCATATTTCACCCTCGAGGGCAAAATGAAAGGATCTGGAAGTGAGGATGAAGGCATGCCAATTTGGACATGCATACATGCTCTTCCCTCCCTCCCTCCTTCCTTTCTTTCTCCTTCTTTCCTTCCTTTCTTCCCTCCCTCCTTCCTTTCTCTTTCCTTCCTTCCCTCCTTCTTTCCTTCCTTCCTTCCCTCCCTCCTTTTCTCCTTCCTTCCCTCCTTCCCTTACTTCCTTCCCTCCTCCTTCCTTCCTTCCCTCTCTCCTTCCCTTCTCCTTCTTTCCTTCCCTCCTTCCTTCCTTCCTTCCATCATTCCTTCACCTTGGTTACCCAATGTCTCTCTTGTACCCCTCCACCAAATTTCTTCTAGAAGTAGCCAAGTACACATCAGTCATCAGCTCCTGGTCAGGTACGTGGCAGGATCATGAAGTCAGAGTTTGATCTAAGCACTGTACAGCCAACCCAATGGGGGCTATAAAATAACACATTTCTTCTCAGCTTCCTTGGAGCCTCGGCTAATTTAAAATCAAATATTTCAAACTTGACTGCTATTTTTTTCCCACTAGAACACCAGACATCTTATCTCCTGACCTCCAGTGTCTCATCTCCAACTGCGTAATGGACATGCCAAACCAAGCTCATTCTTTTTCTCCCCAAACCTTCCCCTCTCCCTCTGGTACTGTGAAGGGCAGTGCCATCTGTCTAGTCACCCAGGTTCCAAACATTGGGATAATCTTCAACTTTCTACTCTCTCTCTCATCTCCCATAGCCAATCAATTACCAAGTCCTACTGCTTCTGCCTTGCTGACATCTCTTGTGTGTGCCTCCTTCTTTCTTCAGACACCGTCACTACCCAGGTCCATGCCTTCTAGTTGGACTCTGCCTCAAGCTCCTCCCCACTCCAATTCCTCCTCTGATCAGCTGTCAAATGGATCTTCTTAAGTCAGTACAAGTCTAACCACGCCATCCTCTTACTCAAAACTCCAGCAGCTCCTGCTCACCTCCAGGATCACACAGACAACCCTTTGTTTGGCCTTTGCAGCCCTTCCTAAAGTGCATAGCCCCTTCCTATCTTTCCAGTCTCCTCAAATCTGACCACCCCCCTGCCCCTCCAAACACTGTGCAGTCCAGTGACACTGGGCTCTTTGCTATCCCTCACACGACACTCCATCTCCCGACTTTTCCCAACATCTTCCTGGCATTTTTGCTGGCTGTCCCCCATGGCTAGAATGCTCTTCCTCCTCATGTCTGTCTCCTGGCCTGCTTTATGTTTCAGCGAGAATCCAACCTTGTACAGGAAACCTTTCCTGGTCCTCTTAAATCTTAGGACCTTCACCCTGAGACTGCCTCTACTTTTTTCTGTCTGTATCTTGTTTGTACCTGGTTGTTCACATCCCATCTCCCCCATTAGGCTGCTAGGCTCTACAGCTTTCTCCAACACCTTCATCTTCATTTACACTAGTAAAGCAAAGCAGGTTTCAAGCAGCTGTTTGTAATTGTCTGTGCCGCTGTCTGCTTCCATTAGCACATGGGCAACCTGACTACAGCTGACTTCACTCTGCTTTATCTACAACAAATTCTACCTTCTAGCCAATTGCAATGGACCACTGAGGAAAAGGGTCAGTTTTCTGTCACTGTCAGTGGCTGGAAGACCAATTCAAGAGAGAATCTCAGCTCTTTCTGAGCTCTGAATGCAGGAGACAGTAAGGAGTCGGGCAGAGGGAGCAAACTCGACTGCTTCCCAGCTCCTCCTGTGCAAGACCGTTCCAAGGGAGTTTTGGTATTTTTTTCAGAATTCTCAGGACCCGGTAAATGCAAATACCAAATAAACACCAGAAAATACATTCCAAAGTCCTAGACATTTAGCTCCGCTCCCGCTGACCAGTAAAAAACTGGATGCACCAAAGCCCGAGCCATAACCCACCTCAGAAAAATCCAAACCAGTGTTGGCCCCAAATTTCTAATACAATAGAACTTGCCAAGTCCTTTGACTTCAATTTAACTGAATTTGATATAACTCTGTCTGGAGAGGGAGGGAGAGAGGGGGAAAGAGAGGGGGAGGGAGAGAGAGGGAGAGGGGGAAGGGAGGGAGACGGAGGGGGGGCGGGGAGAG